>LPNX011057995.1:300551-346396 GCA_001517045.1 Pseudotsuga menziesii | reverse complement strand
AAATCCTGAAGCTATCAGCTTTCAGTACATATCTCATACACTAGTGGTGCTCGTGATAGCACATCACTGCTCGAGCTACCCTACGTAGCAGCCTACTGAATCGACCCGGTACTCCTGCTGTGGATCTCTGATATCTCATCGGGAGGTCATCTATGTTAGCATTTGGGATATCCAGAGTCAACCTCTCCAGGTTCTCCTCCAGCTCCCCGGTGATATCATCACCCTGTGGTACAAAGCGGGCTCTAGCTCGCCTATCCAATGGAGATGCTCCTCCAGGTCTCACTGCTCCATCTGCATGAGAATATACAAGTCTCGTCACTTAACATAAAAATATAAAACTTTAAAAAACATAAAAACATTTCATCCATTTTAGGATTTATTGCTTCTCACCGATGTCACCCCACTGTCCGCCAGGTGGGAGTGGTAGGCCAGGATATCTTGTGAAGTCTGTACCTGCGTAAGCATAGTCCTCAACCATGAGGATCTGATCCCATAGCCATCTGAAGAACGGATCACTTAACTTCACCCTTCCCCTACCCGCTCCTGTGCGAGCCATGACCTGGACCCACCTTAGCATACGGGAGTCCTGTGCTCTCAGACTGCAAAAGGTCACCTGTGGCCTCATCTGTGGAACCCGCTTGAAGAAGAAGCAGGCTAAGATGGAACCAAAGCTGAACTGCTTTAGCTCTCCTTGCCGACACTTAGTCAGCTGATCCTTGAAGATTGGAAGCATTGCTTCCGCCCAGTTGAACATCGTGGGTGCCATAGCCTCTATGGAATACATCATGTGTGCCCTGGAAGCCTAGTGCACACCCTGACTCTTAGCCACCCTCTACATGGTAAACAAGACGGTCTGTAGAGCCCTATCCGTCACTGCCTTGATGGGGATATTCTTCCCCGATGTACCTGTCCCTGGTGCACAGTGTCTATCTATAAGCTCTATAGTAGTAATGTCCCCGCCACGGGAACCTGTCAATGAGATGGGGGCACCCTGTCTCGATAGACTAGTCAGGAAGTAGATATCCTCTACCTCCACTGTAAGTATGTGAGCCCCCACGTCGAAGTACTGCTGCTCTAGATTCCACACTTGTAGTATGTGTTCCAGTAGCCGTTCGTGCGACACCAACAGTCCCGTAATGCGGAAATACAACCCGCATTTCTCTCGGTAGCAGCATCCTCATTGTCATGAGTTCTTTCTTTCCATATCACCATATTTTGAGCAACCTAGACCTACCAAAAACAATAATGGTATGCATTAGAATCATCCTTAAATCATTGGAAATCAAAAGAATGAAGTTATATTGCCCATAGTATTAGTTTAAATTATCCATGGTCGGCACCACCTGTGCACCATTGGAGATAAGCGGTGGCACCGCCTATCCACTGTGTTGTTGGTGTGGTTCTCAGGTGGTACCGCGTATCCCGCAAGGGGTATCCACGGTGCCCGCATTTTGATTTTTAGGGCTTTCCATATGGGCCCAAAACCCCACCAAATCTAAAACTAAATGCTATGAAATGGAAGATAAGGGTCTTAGCTGTTACCTACAACTAACGATGCTAAAAACGGACGGTGGAAACTCCCGGTATCAGCTGTGGAAGATCTGGCTAAGAAAATGCTCCAAGTGCTCTCTGCTAGAGGTAAATAGTGAAATGACTTGATTTTTTACTATTTACTTGACTTGTATATGCATTTTTGGGTCTGACTTGCTATAGTTTTGATGTAAAATCATGTTTTAGTCAAAATTTATCTGTCGTAATCCCTAATGCTAGTTTTGAGTGCTTTAACACTTGTTTACGAGACTATTGTAGGATAGGAGAACTCTAGCAAAAAAGCTTTGAAAGTTTGTTTATGGCTTTTATGCACTTTCATAAAATGGAAAAAGTCGATGAGCGTTTATTACGACACTTTGATCACGCTCTTTAAACCTAGTATCAAAGGTTTGAGTCCATTTCAAGTTTCTTTCTAGGCTCGTAAAAATCGACATTGTGTAAAGAAGCGTCATGGAGTCCTCTTTTCACCTCTTTTTCAGGCTCCTTAAATACGAAAAGGTCGTCGAGTCTATTTTCGATTCTTTCCAGGCTCGTAAAATATAACATTGTGTAAATAAACCTCATGGAGTTCTCTTTAAACTCTTTTCAGGCTCCCTAAATATGAGAAGATCATCGAGCGATCTTGTCTTCTTCACGCTCGTTAAAGTATTTGAAGAGTCGTCCATCCGACGGTAGGTTACTTATTTTTCGGTTCGGATAGGACTATTTACGAAAAAGGAACACTCCAGTCAATCATGACTGGAAGAGTTCTCTAAGGTATGATTTTATACTTTTTCAGGCCTTAGAGACTAAATCATACGAAAAAGGACCCTTTGGTGTCTTCTTTCGTATTCGTTCAGACTCTCTAAACATGAACGATACCGAGTTTTCTTTTAGTGGACTCGTTAAATCAAACATTGAGAGACCCGTTTTGGGAATGAACCCCTCCTCTCTTAGGTTCGTAAAACATATGAGTCTAGACTTGTCTTCTGAGAAGCTATATCGAGTGTTTTTTACTGTCTTTGAACTCATAAAACCGAAAATAGGCACTCATCGATCATGATGGGGGAAATGGGAAGGGAATCATTTTGTAAATAATGGCAATTGTTTGTCGTTACCTTTGAACATGGCACTTGTCTGCACAATCATGTCAGTCAATTGGGTATTCAGCTGACCTCCGTGACAATCCACTTTCATGAGTCATGTCAATCCTTTGAGTCTTTCAAAAGAATGCATTGTCCACTGTCGCATTGTTTGTCTGTCCCGTTCAGTCATGCTGCTAAGTCTTCTGTCGTGCCGACCGATGTTCAAAGGTGATTTGAAGAAGTTTTACCTCTGCAGTCTACACAGTCTTTGTGTTAGTATCTTTGAGTCAGTCATATGGTTACTACATTCACATAATTCCAGAACTATGTTCCGAGTTTCGTTTCGTCGATGTGGGACTCATCATGGCCCTCCTTCGATGAGACTATTCCCGTCGACATCAGCTCATCATCCGGGAAATATTCTTAGAAACAATATTTAGTACCTTGAGATCTGTATGCCTTAATGGCAGATTCTCTCGCTCTTGACATAGGTTTACATCATTGACCTTTGGTCAATAGAATCGACTGGGTGTTCGACATCAGGACATCTATTCACACTCAGTAGATTGTACTAGAGTACCTTGGGAATCATTGACATTAATGGTGATCTCCCTCGCATTTGTTAACGGTTCACATCATTGGCCGGTAATCAAGTGGTTTCTACCATGTTCGACTTCAGATCATTGTAATCACATGGATAGAATCGTACTTTGTGGAAAATAAGATGAAGACCATGGGTATTTGTTTAAAAGTGCTCATTGCTTTTCCCCAGGTTGTGATGGAGTTTTGTATATCTAGCATGGATCCACATTTGTATGGTCATGGCTATGCTCAAATTTGTGTCTGTATGACATAGATCTACATTGTATGTCTAGTAGCTATGTCCAAGTTTGATTCCTCTATCACATGGATCTACGCTGTATTCTAGTAACCATGATTGTTTATTCCTCTCATGGATATGCCTTGTATTGGTCTGTAGCCATGAGTTTGGTTACTTGTGTCTATGAGTCAACATATTGATGTACTACAAATGCCTACTTGATGATATGCTCCGATCAAGCCGACATTTCACCTCGTGGCAACGACTTGTTCTCTCAAAGCTCTCATTTATCGTATCCCTCTAAGACTCATGCTTTGGGGGGCATCCTGTTATACCAAAATCCTGTCACCATCATGTGATAAGACATTTGACATACCTACTTGCCCTGAATCCCAGCTTCTGGAGTGGAAACTCATATCATTTGTCAATCTTTTCATACAAATTCTCAGCACTGTGCTTGACCCTTTATCCATAAGCGGTACCCTTGTTCCCACCACCCATCCCCTGTTACCCATAAGCGGTTATTACCAGAACCGCTCTGTCAGTGAAGGAGAAACGTGGTACCCTAGGTAAAAAGGGAAAAAGAGAAGCTTCTCGAGGCTTCTAGATGATAAGCCTCAAGATATCCCTTATCTCAACTGTTGTGGGTTAGTTGAGCTCGAGATCCCTCATCCTAGGATCTTAGAGGCCACCTCACCCACTAATCTTTCAACCATCCCTATCCATCTAGCCTTATAAATACAAGCTTATGGACATGGTTGAGGGGGAGAACTCTTAAGGTATTGTTATGCTGTTGGATTGATCACTTGGTCCATACCATTGGGGAGCATAGAGAGAGCTAGAGTCAGAGCTTATGGGGATGAGAATGCTTGGTTTCATAGAGATGCATGTCAACACTAAGGCTTGGTTGTAAACTTCTTCATATTTCTTTAATGCAAGTTGATTTCTATCCCACATATATTGTTGATGTTTGATTTCACATGTATGTTGTTGGATTCCTTAGTCACTAACATAGATTAGTAGATTATATTCTTGTTGCTTTGATCTGTTTCGTGTTGAGCTGATTGCAGGTACACAGGGTGACTATCAAAGCATTGCATTCCAGGTATCTACGACACCTAGGGAGAGTCTTCAACCTTTGTCCTCTATTTGTTCTGGATCTGAACCATTCAGACCAGTGGAACACCTTGCTGTCCGCAGGAGGTGAAATATTCCAGCTAACAATACATTAAATTATCCTTGACCCTACTTGGTCATTAATTACAAAATTTAACTTAAAATATAACATAATGTTCCTCAATAACATTAAATTGTTTTATAAATTGGGGCATGTGACAGGGTTGAGGAGTCCAATCCTCAAGTGTAAGATTCTACTTGCAAGCTTGATTCCAATATCTGATTGTCATCAATATGTTGCAATCATATACCTTTGCTGCTCAATCAACCTCTTCTTGTCAATATTCTCATCAACACTGAACTTGTTCTAAGCTCATTAACACCTATTGTCAAAAGTCTGCTCATAGTCCTCATGCCAAGTCATCAAGGAATTTGTTCATCTAGGTCTGCTCATGTCTTTATTACCATCATCATTGTTGGCCACTTTTCCTAACTCACGCGATCCAAGTTCTGCGTAGCCCGTCAACCCAACAAACACCCAAGATACTGGCCCGATAGAGCAAGCCCTATCGAAAACGCCTGCAAAGTAGGCACTGTCATACTCAAGATATCTCTTCGACGGGTAACTTCCGGAACCATGTTTTCACGATTCGTCGAGGGATTATAGTCCCTTGGCTGGCGGCCAAGGAGCTTGACAAAGTCACGAGGATGGAGTCATTTATGCTGAACTGTAGCGCACGCCGCACATATATTTTATTAAACACTAATGACGCGACACAGATTCGACCTTAGTACTTTAAACATAAAGGGGTATAAAAGCGAGCTGAGAATCAGGCGCAATATAACAGATGTGCATCATCGATTGCTCCGTAAACATAAACTAATACTCAAAAGAAGCGCATAATAACCTATTCATGCATTCAGACTTCTATTGACAATACGACATTCGTTCAACCATGACAGGCTTGCCTCATAAACATAAACATAAACATAAACATACATACACAGTCAATCATCAACACACAGGAGAGTTCACGTGGAAACCCATATGGGAAAAACCACAAGGCACTCTTCATCTGGCATGAGAAATATATGGCGCATTCAGTTTGCATTTCACTGCAGACTGTCTTAGATCTAGCTTTATGCTTAGACTCTCTTGTTCTCTCATGTTCTATGTCTTATTTCTCCTAACTACTGCTACCATCTACTAATCCGCACATGGCCTGGATTGACTTCTCTAACATCTGCACCTCTCTAGTAGAGCTTCTCTTCTACTACATTAACTCTGACTGCATCCTTCAGAATTTTGACTGATCTACCACTCAGATCTCACAGATTCGCTCCACTCCTTCATAGATCTTCCCACTACTAACCACTCAAAAGAAACTAAAGAGTAAAAAAACAACAACCAACATAAATCAAAAGCCAACCCTCTAGCTATTGAATCCCTCCCATTTATACTATTTTACATGACCACACAGGGTCGACTTCATAAAGGCAGTTCATTAACTATCACCATCGGCTGCCCTTAGGCTACAGTTGTGGTGATCATTACTTGACTCGAGGCACCAACGACCTTACTTACAACATGCGTTCACTCGTGTGGCATCCGCTGACTTAAGCCGACTTCAATACCCATGATCGTCCTATCGCTTTCAGCCGTTACTCTGCACTTGTGCTACTATTTTACCATGCAGCATCTTCCTTCCGAGCAGTTTCCCTTTTCCATGCAGGTGACATATTTTGTGCATATTCCTTCTTCTGCGCAGATTTCCTCTTCCGCGCAGTTTTCTTTGTTTGCCCAGATTTCCTTGTTTGCACATATTTCTTCTATTCTTGCCACGTGCTTCCTTTTCCTCTTTTGTACTTGCGCGGTGGATTGATTCTTGCGCTTATTTCTTATTCACTTTCCGCAGGCCCAATAGGCCCCCAACACTCACATGTGGTTCGTCCTGAGCCACAAAGCAATGGACATAGGAGGTGGCGCGACATGCGCAGCCGTTTCTTTGTTGTAATTTTTTTTTTTTTTGCACACCTTTCTCATACTTCCTCTCTTGCGCGTTTTGTTACTTGTGTGTTTTTTTTTGGGTGATGTTTCCTACACCGTGGGCTGATCCCAAACTTAAAAAAATTGCTTATATTTTAGATTACAAAACTTGAGTTATACAATTTCTTCCTCGACATCATCTGAAGAGTCTACTTCCATAGGTTTTTCTTTTGCTTGCTCCAACTCTTCTTCATGTTGTTCTTCTTGGTCCTCTTCATCTTTCTTTCCCTATTCATCTTCCTTTTCCTCTTCTTCTTCCTTTTCCTCTTCTTGCACATCCTCTGGTGCATCTTTCGGCATAGATTGCTCTGCGCTTCCAACCTTCGGTTGGAATTGGCCAAAAATGGGAGTAATCCTTTCTATCTCTCGGCATGCTTCTTCTACCTGCTGCTCCAGTTCCTGCACTTGGTCGGAGCTAGGGTGTTCCAACGACGCATTCGCCACTGCCTACATGAACTCGTGGATTCTCTGCTGGAGAGGCTGAATTAACCCTGTCACCCTTTCAACTTCAGCTTGTTTCTCAGCCGTCTCTTTGTTGTGCATGTTTTCCTGCTTGCGCAGGGTTCTTACCTTATCCTGGAGTTGCTTGAGCTCAGTGCCTTTGGCGATTTTCTCCTTTGTTGACAGCTTCTTAATTTCTTCCTTTATCACCAATACATGTAGGTTTGCTTGCCGTGCCTGCTCGGCAATCTGCTCTGCAGCATCATCCTCGATGAGTTGCTCCCATATCGCAGCAATTGCTTCCACCACCTCTGTGCAGATCTTCTCAGCTTCCCTAAGCCGGTCAATAGCTTGATATGCCGATTGTTTCCTTTGTTGGACAACTTCGAGTGACATGCTCGGCTGCTGGTTGTTCTTTGATTCCTGAACCCGTTTCTTTAGATCTACAACCAATTTAGATAACCACCTCAGTTGGTGCACAGGTTCTGTCTCGCCTTCTTCCTCATCATCTAACAGTTCTGCAACTGCCTCCTTTATGGCTTCTTCTTGTTGAATTTTCATATGCTAAGCTAGATCATTAGTATTTCATTTCAATTTCATAACAAAAGCATATAAACAGGATCACTGAAAGATAGATAAGCACAACCATACAAAAGGAACACAAGGATTTATCCTGGGAAAACCCTAAAGGGAAAAACCCAGCAAAAGCTTCCTCAATATATATGCCCCAAAAAGATAAAAGGTAAAACCAAAAAGGAGATCAAAGCTTGATCCTCCTCCATCTCCAATTTCTCCTCTCTCCTCCACTAGCAGCGCTACACAAGTGAGAGTGTGTGCTTCAAATGAGGAGTGACACACCTCTATTTATATTCATCCGTTCACTTTAATTATTAATTCCGACATGTAGGCTCAAGTTAATCATGTAGGCTCGAGTTACACATGTAGGCTCAAGTAACCACACTGGGGTGCTAATGACCCACCTTTACAATTAGAGGGGACTACCTCATGACTCTTATTAGTTCTTTCGATTAGAAGCATCAGGGTACAAATTAATACAAGTGGTTCTCCCGGTAGGACTATCGGGGACCACAAAAAGATACATATAGAATATTCTTTGAAGTTACAATATTTCAACACTCCCCCTTAACGATAAGGGTATTCTACAACAACATCAACAACAACAATAATAGGAGAGAGAGAGAGAACATCATCAACATCATCAGGGTAGCACATCTATAAATCATTGGAAGCTTTTCAACATCATGTAGTATTCATCTTCAATCTTCAGTCTTCAGCAACAACAACACCTTGACCGCTTCGATCAGCAACAACTTTGACCGCTTCGATCAGCAACATCTTTAACCTTTTTGATCAGCAACATCTTTGACCATTCGATCAGCAGCAACATCATCGACACTTTGACCTTTCGATTAGTAACATCATCTTCAGCACTTTTACCTTTCGATCAGCTACATCATCATCATACTCTGATCTTTTGAACAACAACATCATCATCATACTCTGATCTTTCGAACAACAACATCATCATCATACTTTGATCTTTCGAACAACAACATCATCATCATCAGTAACAACCTGCAATCCACAGTACAAAGACAAAGAGTCTTTGGATCACTTTTGGACCTAAGTCCAAGGATGATACAATCCTACCACATTCTCGACAACCGAATTCATTGGATTGATTACGGGATAATCAGTCCCTATCACTTTAGGACTAGGTCCAAGGATGATGCAATCCTACCGCATTCTCGACAATCGAAGTCACCGGATTGATTACGGGATAATCAGTCCCTATCACTTTAGGACTAGGTCCAAGGATGATGTAATCCTACCACATTCTCAGGGACCGAAGCCTCCGGATACCTTTCTGATCCGAAGTTCAAGGATGATGCAATCCTGCCACATTCTCGGGGACTGAAGCCTCTGGATACCTTTCTGAACCGAAGTTCAAGGATGATGCAATCCTGCCACATTCTCGGGGACCGAAGCTTCCAGATACCTTTCTGAACCGAAGTTCAAGGATGATGCAATCCTGCCACATTCTCCGGGACCAAAGCCTCGGGATACCTTTCTGAACCAAAGTTTAAGGATGATGCAATCCCACTACATTCTCAAGGACCAAAGTCACAAGATCTATTATGGACAGATGTCCCAGGATGATACAATCCCTCTTCATGCTCTAGGATCGAGGTCACTAGATCACTTTAGGGCAAGTACCCAGGGATGATACAATCCCACTACAACATCACTACTCCCCCTTTCGAGGAAGGTCTTTCCGAACAACACCAAGCTTGTCTCGAAAGTGTTCGATATTTACTTGAGACAGAGGATTCGTCAATACATCATCATCTACATCTTCAGTATGTGAATACTGAACAATCACCATTTGTATCTCCAGTATGTGAATACTGAAAGCATCATCATCTATATCTTCAGTATAGAAATACTGAAACATCATCATCTGCATCTTATCTCGTATGTAGAAATACCAGATTTCTATGTGTTACAACGGAACACAGGGTTCTTTGTCATTACAACTCTGGTTATCACATAGAATCATTGTAGTATCCATATTCAAGTCAAAGAGACCTGATATCAGCTTCCGAATCCATATGGCTTCACAACTTAGTAGAGCAATCTGCTTATGTATTCTACTTCAGTCATGCTAAGAGAAACACTGGACTGTTTCCTACTGAACCATGAACTCATAGCAGACCCCAAAGAAAAGCATCTACCTGATGTGCTTTTCTTGTCTGAGATACTTCCAGCCCAATTTGCATCTGTGTAGCCATACAATCTATACTCATGGCTACCATCATAGTATAGACCAAAGTCTATAGTCCCTTTCAGATATCTCATCACATGTTTTGCAGCTACTAGGTGAACACGTCTTGGTTGAACAAGATATTGACTTAAGGTGTTCACAGCAAAACAAATGTCTGGTCTGGTTTTTGTTAAGTACATCAATGACCCAATGATCTGTTTGTAATGAGTCACATCCACTACCTCTGATGAGTCATTAGCTAACAGCTTCAGGTTGGAGTCCATGGGTGTGACCATGACTTTGCATTCCAACATATTGAATCTCTTCAATATCTCTACCACATACTTTCCCTGGTTGAGAAAGATTCCTTCTGAACTTTGCCATACTTCCAGACCTAGGAAATAATGCATTAACCCAAGGTCTTTCATCTCAAATTCTTCTGCTATTTTCTTCTTGCTTTCCATGATTTGTTTCTCATTCCCTGTCAAGAATAAGTCATCCACATATAATAACAGGATGACAGGTTCATCTTCTACAACCTTGAGATAAAAGTTAGGATCAACTTTACTCTTGGTAAAGCCCATAATTTACAGGAAATTATCTATTTTTCCATACCAAGCTCCGGGAGCTTGCTTCAGGCCATAGAAGGCCTTCTTCAACTTTCATATGTGATTCCATCTGTCTTCAACTTCAAATCCTTGTGACTATTTGATGTAAAACTCTTCCTCAATCATACCATTAAGGAAGGCTTGTCTTTACTTCATCATGGAAGAAACTACCATGATAGTTCTGAAGGAAGTGTACCTTGTTTCTTTTATTAGCAACATATTTTATCTTGCAAATTCATTTGGAAGATACCACATTCTTGATTTCTGGTTTGAGTATTATATCCCAAACATCATTCTAGTATTATTTCATCATAACATCTTCCATGAGTTCATCTTGTTAGGTCATCAACATATCCTAGTCTTCTGCATTCAACCTTGAAGGTTGGAAAGTCTTGATCCATCAAGAAGCTATCCATCATGTCGAAATTAGATATCTTATGTAGTCACTCCCCTTGAAGTGGAGTATCATCTTCCCTCTTCATTCTGTACAGGTGGTTCTATGCTTGATATATACTGGTCAATAGAGTATGTCATGTCATAGTCTATTCTTTCTGAGGCAAATCATGAACCTTGCTTTGTACACTTGTTCTTGTAGATCCATATGGAATATACTACATACTTCCCTTTATGTCTTGAAATCATATCGTATACATCATTACCCATGATCAACTATTATTCTTTGATCATAGCTTCTTTCATAGCATTCTTTTCTTCAACTTGAGTTATCTCTCGTACCCATGGTGGTCTTCATCCTTTGAGGTGGATCTACCGCTCTCTGAAGCTCTTTCTTCTGTCATGGTGTCTCTGAACCTGGGAGCTTCATATTCATGTTTATTGGAGTGAATATTGAATTGTCATCACTTGTTCTTTGGAACAAGTCTCATCCTTATTTTCTTGTAGGAGGTTGTACATGACCTTTCCTACAATTCAAATGCACCAATTGCATGGTTAGAACTATTTCATAAAACATATGCATAATGACAAATTCTTATGCATCATGCAATTGTTTATCCAATACAACATTCATCCATATCTCTCAGAAACTTTCTAGATGCCTTCCATCTCTACCATGACATCATTGAGATTGTGCACTAATCCAATATGTCAGCAAAGAGGTTTCATTCTAGATAAGTAGCAATGGAGAGATGTATAGCACCATGAGCTACTTACCCATCACATGCATATTAGTAGTATACTGTCATTAATGCAAACAACCTATCATGCATAACACATCAACTAAATATAATCAAATGCATAACAAAACAATATCATGCAATGACAATTGAATACTTATCTTTTATTCGTTTTGTGGGTAGAATCCTTCTTGATCCTTCTACTTCATCATCTTCTTCATTCATGACATCATCATTTCTTATCCAAATGATAAGATGGATAAGAGGTTCTTCAAGAATTGAGTTCTTCACATTCCTCGTCGCTTGAGGGATCTTCTTTGAATGGTGAGAGCTTGATCTTCAATTGCTCCCATATTCATCTTCTCTTATTATGAGTCGACTGAAAGTAATCACTTCCTTCTGGCACACATTCCTCACATGAATGAATCCCATGATCCTGGGAGGCTATTCAAGGTGGCTATCACCACTTCTGCATTCTTCACTTCTTCGTTTACCTGTTTCTTAAGGTCATATTTTGATGTATGTTCTTTCCTTCAAATAGCTTGGTCAAGGAATCAAACATCTCTTTCGGTGTCTTTAGGGAAGACACTTGTGGTAAAAGTTGATCCGTGACTGAATCAACAATGATCTTCTTGTCCTTGACCAAGTTCTTTTGGTGTAAGGCTTTGAGGCTCATCTCCCTCTAGAACTGGAACCTCTCTACTCATGTAGGTGTCAAATTCATTTTCTTCAAAGAGATCAAATACTTCCATGCTTGGAATTTGTCAACTTCACCAAGCTTATCATCAAGCTGATGTGATAGATCACTTTTAAATGAGAACCTCAAATGCAAATAACAAAAGATTAGATCTCACCGATTTGAGGTGTCCGTCTTGCTTCCGGAGCTGGCTGATCTAGGGTTTGTCAGAGAAACCCTAATTTTCAAAACTTGGAATATTTTAGATATATTTGGATAAAAATATAGATCTCTTCAAATGGAGCTATCCAATGTACTCCTTTTTTGAAAACAGTGGAGGGAAGCTCCCAGAACAGAAAGCTCTAGTTTTCCAATTTCTTCCGCAGAAATTCCTGTCACTGTTTCTGTGATATATCCGAAATTAATGCTCCTCTATTTCTGAAATTTTTCACTGAGGTAAAATTGCATTTCATTGAACCAACACCATAGTTTTCATCAGAATTGGTTTCAATAATTGGGATTTATGATCCTTTTCCCAAGGTGACCTGTTACAGGACTGTTCAAAACATCGGAGTTGTACGACCTGCCACGTGTCACTGTTTCATGTTCTGGTTCTGAAATTCAAGCTAGAGAAAGTACAGTCTGTGCTATTTCTGGAACATCTTTAGGAATTCCATTTGGACCTCTGTATCCCAAGCTATAGAAATTCTCCCCAGGTGTCCTGTTTAGGGATAAATTCTAGAAGAGGCTAGAACCCTAACTTGGAGGGATCATATCTTACAGAATATAGTGAATAGGAGGATGAATTTTGGACGCAGTGTACATCAGGATTTTATCTTTGACCTCTACAATTTTTAGCTCCTGAACCTTCCCCAATATCTAGATATAGCGAATTTACCAAAACTTAGCAGTTTTAGTATTTAGGGTTTTTCTAGCTTGGGGTCAAACTAGGTTTTGACTTTCCCGGAGTTTCACCCAACCAAAAATATTGATCCAGGTCTCTAAACTTCGATTTTGATGAGGAGAGAAATCCTATGCTGGGTTCACTAAAAAATTCTTCTTATGTAGAAAGCCCTAATTTCTCGCACCGAAAACTAAAAATGCTTGGAGTTGAATTCCGCTTCGACAGAAAGATGCGCCCTTCAATGGAGAGTCAGCCTAGCCTTCTTTTGCTGATTGATTGTGGAGAGACACCCAAAAAGTAAGAAGCCCTATCTTCTGTATCTGCATAATGTCTTCTTTCAGGGTGGCTCTGATACCATGTTGAATTTTCATATGCTAAGCTAGATCATTAGTATTTCATTTCAATTTCATAACAAAAGCATATAAACAGGATCACTGAAAAATAGACAAGCACAACCATACAAAAGGAACACAAGGATTTATCCTGGGAAAACACTAAAGGGAAAAACCCAGCAAAATCTTCCTCAATATATATTCCCCAAAAAGATAAAAGGTAAAACCAAAAAGGAGATCAAAGCCTGATCCTCCTCCTTCTCCAACTACTCCTCTCTCCTCCACTAATGCGCTACACAAGTGAGAGTGTGTGCTTCAAATGAGGAGCGCCACACCTCTATTTATATTCATCCGTTCACTTTAATTATTAATTCCGACATGTAGGCTCGAGTTACACATCTAGGCTCAAGTAACCACACTAGGGTGCTAATGACCCACCTTTACAATTAGAGGGGACTACATCATGACTCTTATTAGTTCTTCCGATTAGAAGCATCGGGGTACAAAGTAATACAAGTGGTTCTCCTGGTAGGACCATCAGGGACCACAGAAAGATACATATAGAATATTCTTCGAAGTCGCAATATTTCAACACTTATAGTAAACCCTGCCTCTGCGCTTGTGCTTCTAGGTCTTCCTGTTGGCGCTTGATGACTTGTTTGTGTGCCTTTGCTTTCCTGATTTCCTTGGATGCCTGATATGCAACCGCATTTTCTTGGATTCTCACTTCTGAAGTTGTGACATGCTAAATGGAATATATTTGTGGTAATGTCAGCTTAGAGAATTCCAAGGTTAATGTGTCCACGCTATGGACACTTGTATCAGTTTCTACTGCATTTGTAGAAAATGCCTGCACGGGCATTTCTATTCTCAAGGGTGGGAGTAGCACTAACATCACCAAGGTGTTTGATGGGTCTACACCGTAGGTCTTATCCTGCATGGTGTCATGCACTTCTACGACGGCCTCTTCCAGTCGAGTAACTTGCGCACTGAGTAAATTCGTCCAATTGGTTTGCTTGCGTGTGATATCACCCAAGGTAGACTCGGTTATTTCTGTGAACTCGTCTCTAAGAAGAGTCAAATCCTCTTCTGCTATGTTCATGGGGTCGATTAGCCCTCTGCTTTTTCCTGTGCAGGATGGACAAGGCTTCTGCATCTTCCTCCACGGGCTCTTTGCCCTTTCTTTTCCTAGTTCTTTCGGCGTGCACCTCCTCATCAGTAGGGTTGTCTTCTTCGCCATTGTTGGGTGGGTCTCGCTCTTCTTCTTGGGCATCATCCTGATGCTCCCGGGTGCTGGTATTGGCACAGTCCTGGGGTGGATTTTCCTTCGGATCCCCCTCTGGCGCTTGCTACTCTGCAGGCACCTCCACACATTGGCCAATCCATTCTTTGGGCCAGTCTTTGATTTCCCTCTCAATTTCTGCATCTCTAATGATGAAGAAGGTCGAGAGTGCCTACTTCTTGGGGTCATTATGCTAATACAAGATGATGTTGTGCGGCCCCGTGTGGAAGTTAATGAAAGGATACCTGGCCACCATCGTAGGGAACATTCTATACTGCTTGCACATGATCTGTCTAAGTCTTTCTCCTTGGAGAAAGAATGCAATCTTTGTATCGGCCTTGTGCTTTCTCTCTTTGTGTTCCCAGAGGTTCTGGAATTGTGCGCCAAGGAACTCCACTGGGATGTCCATGGGTTGATATTCTGGTGGAGGGGTCTAGGTTACAAATGAGATTAGAATCAGAAGCCATGAGTAGTGGAACTTCACCAAGAGAAGTTCCTGTGCGTCAATCGCGTCATCCATCAGTTCATTCATGAGGAACTGGGACCAGTTAATGTGGACTCCTTGCGCACACTGTTTTGCTAGCTCTACTGTTGCGACAGTGCATTCAGTAGGCCTCATCTTATGCAAAACCTTACTGCACAAGATTTTTGCTGTGGACCTTACAGTAATGTCATTGATAGAGCTAATGACGTAGCCCTTTCCACAACAGACAAGTTGGTACTTTCCCTTCATGTCATTCTTGTCCAATTTTTTTCATCCTTGTGCAGGTACGGGGTCGGGTTGACTCCTTGCTATGGGAGACACATGATGGCCGAGACAAGTTTGATCATTACCTCATACTGCTTGTCCAGCTAGATGTAGCCTCCATGGAAGCATACCAGAAGTTGCTTGACATACATCTCGACCGTGGCAGTGTGGCCGAAATGCGGCATAAGGAGCAGGTTTAAGATGCCTGAATACTCCAACCCGTGCACCCACTCAATTGCAGAAACTATGTCTGCATTTGGTGGTACACCAGGCACCGCGACCATGAATCGATTTCTTTCCAGCTCCTCTTGCCTCCTGGTATCATAGTCTTCAAACTTCAAGTCCTGAAGTTTGGGGTTGATTATATCCTGGGACCATGGGATGCCTTCTAGAATGATGGGCTCTTCCAGTTCGTCCTACACATCCACTGTCACTCTTGATATGCTTGAGACCCTAGGAAACACATATGGGTGCAACAAGTTCTTTTCTTCACCGGTCAGCTTCATGTCTGGTGGTGGTGGTGGTGGAACCGGGTTGACTCTATGGGATTTGGGTATCTTTGTTGGGGAACCAGAGGAATTGGGGAGGTTTGCACTCGACAGAGCTCTGGCCGCAAGAAATTGTGCTCCAGCCAGTTTCCCTAGTGGCTGGGTTGCAGGTACCTGCGTCTACTGGCTTCCTCTCGGTGGCAGGCATGGTGGCCTCGGTGGTGCCTTCGGTTTATCCTACGTCTTCTTCATCTTCTTGGTCGACCTACTGGGTTTAGGGACGTAAGGCACTTCTAATATCAGGCGGGGTGAGGTTGGTGAAACGATTGAGTCTTCACTATCACTAGATAGCTCAACAATCATGGGCTTCAGCTCTGAGGGATGTTTCTGGTTCACTCAGTTGGCTCGAATCTCTGATTTCTTGGCTCTGTAAGGCAATGTAAAGGTTACTACGACAGAGGTGACTGATATTTATAGGCGATCGAGCATCCACGCTGTGACTAAACGCAATGATGGGCCATCTAATGGAGCACATGGGCTATCCTTCATCACCTTTACTCACACACTTAGGTGCAGTTATGTACTTGTCAGGGCAGTTATGGTTAATACGACGGATGGGACCAAAAATCACGTTACCATTCTCCTTGGAATTTCCAAATTAACGCTACTGAGCTGTCACGAGTGCCAAATATTTTTTTGAATCCTCATGCATTTAACAGTCAATCGGTGTTTTCCAGCTGTCTTCCACTACCCGCCAGTTGTCTCTTAGCCCTATTTATTGGCGGGTTCATAGCGCACCATTCTTCAGCGCAACTTCCTTTTTCTGCGCTAGGTTACTCTGGAGATGCTTCTCTAGTTGCTTTCCTCCCTTTAGATTTCTTTTTGCTGTGCGGCTTGGCCTTATGGGGCTGCGCCGCAGTCATCATGGTATGGTTTTAATCGACTACTATTGATCATACCCGCAACCGGTGTTCCATCCAACTTATGTAGTTTTACTGCGCTTGCTTTAGTAATGTGCGCAACCATAGATGGGCCTAGCCAGTGTGTTTTGAGCTTACCTGGGTGCTTGAAGAACTTGCTGTCATACATCAGAACAAGTCAGCCGACCTTGAACTGTTTTGTTCTGATGTGGCGATCATGCCACGCTTTCTGCCGCTGTTTTTCCATGTTTTGATGGAAGCCCGCAATGAAGCGTTCTTCCTCCATTTGAATCAGCTGCGCAAGTATTTCTTCTACGATGTCGGTATCTGTCATTTTTATTAGTGCAACAATTTGTAGGCTTGACACAATGTACTCCATGGGCACGACTGCTTCTTGTCCATAGACTAAACAGAAAGGAGTGTATCCATTTATTCGTTTGTATGTTGTTCTGTAATCCAATAATACTGCTGAGAATTTCTGGTCCCAGTCATCTCTGCGCACATTACAGACCTTAGTCAAGGAATTCTCCAATATCTTTTTGAAAGCCTCAACAATTTTGTTTGCTTGAGGATGGTAGGGTGTTGTCTTCTTGTGCTAGATTTGGAATTATGCAGTCAATTCAACAATTAGTTTATTTAGAAAATGCGTACCTTGGTCATTGATAAGGATCTTCGGGCAACCAAACCTTGTCACCAAATTTTCAAAAGGAAACTTCACCGCAGTTGCTGTGGTGCAATCTTTCACAGGTGCCACTTCCGCCCATCTTGTCAAGTAATTTGTAGCAGTTATAATATAACACACACCAGTCCGTTTCCCAAGCGGACTAATAGGGCCGACAAAATCCACTGCCCATTTATCAAAGGCCTGCAGTGTAATTTATAGCGCAAGTGGAATTTTTTCATGTCGTGATGGTTTCCCTGTTCTTTGACACTTATCACAGTCACTATAATATTTCCTTGTATCCATATGTACATTTGGCCACCAGAGTCCAGCTTGAAAAATATTGTGCACCATTGCCTTCCCAGCGTAGTGTCCTCTTGAGACACGTGCATGCACTTCATCCATTACCCATTGCCTTTCATGATCAAAGACGCATCTGCACAGTATTTCATCTGGTCCCAACTTATATAGTTGTCCCACGATTAGCATGTAGTATGCAGCCTTGAAAACTAATTGTTTCTTTTGGCATGTCGTATAATATTTAGGTGCATAGCCTGTATTCAATAAGTGTATAATAGCATCAAATCTTTATCGACAACGTCGATAGCAAATAGCTGCGCATCAGGAAAATTATCCTCTACGTTGTTTGGTTCCTCACCACTTTTAATGCGCGATAAGTGGTCTATCCCAACATTCAGTCGTCCTAGCTTTACAATGACTTCAAATTCAAATTCTTGAAATAGGAGGAGCCACCGGTAGATATCCCCCCCCCAACACTGGCTTATTGACTAGGTACTTCAGTGTAGAATGATCAATGAACATTTTGAAGTGTCCACCCAATAGATAATATCTAAAATTTTGTAGTGCATACACCATTGCAAGCCCTTCTCTTTCAGTTATGGTGTAGTTCTTCTCTGCTGTTGACAGTTTCCTGCTTGAAAATGCAATTAGGTGGTCAATCGCGCCCTCTCTTAGCTGGGTTAATACTATACCAAGTGCAATTGATGATGCATCAACATGTACATGGAACTCCTTCTTCCAGCCTGGGAATATTAATATTGGTGCAGTGGCCATTTTGTGCTTCAGCTTATCCATACTTCCTTGACAGTCTTTGTTCCACTTGAATTTGGCGTCCTTCTTCAGCAGCTTCTCCATTGGGGTAGTTATCTCTGCGTACCCTATTATGAATTTTCGATAATATCTAGTATGTCCTAATGTGGATCTGAGTTATGTGACCGATGTGGGCGGTGGCAGATCCAAAATGATTGCCACCTTCGCGGGATCGACCAGGATCCTGTCGCGACATACTACATGGCCTAGAAGTACATCAAACGGTGCGCAAAATATGCATTTTCTCAAATTCAGCGCAATCTGATACTGGCAACACCTTTCCAGCATCATGTACAAATTCTCAATATGGTCTCTTACCATACCAAAGACTGTCCAGTCATCAAAATATACTTCAAGAAACCTATGAATGATTCAAGAAACCTATGAATGAAATCTTTAAAAGCAAAAACTACTATTTTAGAGAAAATAGCAGGGGCGTTTTTAAGGCCAAAGGGAATTACCGTGTATTGGTAGCATCCCCATTATGTTACAAAGGTTGTCTTGTGGCCATCCTCTTGTGCAATTCTAACTTGGTATCCCGAGAATCCATCTGTGAATGAGTACATTTCTTGTCCACCGACACTCTCCAAGACCTCATCTGTGAATGGTGTTGGGAATGGATCATGTAAGCAGGCATCGTTTAGCTTCCTAAGGTCGACAAAGATCCTAACCTCTTCCGTCGCCTTCTTATCCTGAATCACTATGGGGCTTATCCACTATGACTCTTCAACAGGTTCGATGATTCTTGCTTCTAGCATGCAATCTAGTTATGCTTTCACTTTTTCTTTATAATGTGGATTTAGTCTGTACAGACGCTATTTTACCGGTCTTGCGTTGGGTTTGAGCAGAATTTTCATTTCACCCAAATCTCCTACTATCCCCTTCATTTGCTTGAATTTCATTGGGAATATGTCCTAGAATTCATGTAATAGATCAATGATTTTGTCTACTATCTCTTTGTCCCAATAGTCTCCAATGTTAGCAAATTTCGGATTGTGCTCCGACCCAATGTTAACTTTTTTGATCTTTAGCGGCTTGATGAACTGCTCATTAGAAATGTCGCTTCCTTCTACAATGCGTGATCCTTCCGAATCTAGAATATTGATGCTAGTTAGATCATCCTCTGGGTCTCCGAAGAGGTTATAGCATGTCATCCAGTGCTGAACTGTCTCATAGCACTGGTGGGAATGCGCAGTGCAGGGTTGAGAATACGCAACCTCCTGTGGTATCTCAATGAATATCTTCTCCTTAATAGTCTTCAACGCAATATCAGCTGTTGGTTGCTTATCTGCGAACTGGAATGTGTATGTGAAATTATGTGCAACCTTTTCCCATTCTCTTGTTTCTTGGTGCAGTTCCATAGATGCGTACTAGCCCCTGGGTGCCATTTTGAGGGTATGGATGAAGTGGTGATCCCACTCTTGGTGCGGTTAGTTCGAGAACGCTGCAGAACACTGCTCCAAGTGTTCAACATGGTTTGATAACCCTGTATATATTTGTGTCACAGTTGTGACCTCATCTCTGAACCTTACTTCCAGTATCCGTCTGCACTGCGGACATTCAGTTATTGAGCTTTTGTGCGTACCCCACCATCGCGCGGGTGTAGATTTTAGCATAAATTCCAGTGTAGATAGTTGCTGCAGCTCTATTACTAAGTCTTCAAACTCAGTCAAGAATTTTCCTAAGTTAGGAAGTCCTTCATATGTAGGCAGCGGTCGAGACTGAGTTCCCACTCGTTGGATAGACTTAGTTATCTTGGCATATCTCTTGATAGAGACTTTATGTAATCAGTTCTGCCAGTTCTGAAGTGCCTCTCCCGAGTCTGATGTACATGCAGTCATGCATCTCCAGCTTAGGTTACCATCCACAATAGGATTAATGTAATCCTCCTTAATGGCAGTGACATTATAGATGTTATCAAGGTGATCACCTTGCCCTTCGTTGAACACCGGTTCAATGTATCTTTGTCCTTCCAGTGGATCGAGGGGTGCAACTACCCTCATCTCATCGTCTTCAAATGATAGGATCCTTGTTTTGAAATTTATAATGGTTTGATTTCCCATTGCCCAGTCGATCCCCAGCAGCGCAGGATATGGGTTAGTATCATCTACTATATTGATGACCTCGAAGTCCGCAAAAGTTTGCAATCCTTCAATATCCACTTGGACCTGACTCAATCTACCAATGGGCAGGACTTTTTCTTGATTAGAAAGCCTTAACTGAATTGGGGAGAATTCTAGGGGTGGCTTGCCCATTATTTCCCACGTCTGGCATGTTAGGATGTTAGCATCAGATCCCAGGTTGAGGATTATATAGTCCATGTCATAATCACCAATTTTCATGGACATCCTGAGTTCAAGTCCCATTTTAAACTTTGTCTTGACACTGTTAACCTTCTTTGTTGGCGGGTCTTCCTCTGAAAGCGTTTCTATAAGTGATTCCAACTCTGCAAGTGCATCCTTGTCCTAGATTAGTGCCAAACAACTTGACAGGAATGGTTTGAGCTTACTAACCTTATCTGTGCTCTTGCTTGTAGTCTGTTGTTTGAATATCTTATGGAATCTCTCAGGCATATCTTTCACTTGGCATGAGGTAGATGGATACTCTATTCCTACGAACTCGGGGTGTACATCCATGAATATGCACTTTTGATTTTGAACATCAAGCGGTGCATTCTTTTGCACGACGAGTCGAACCTGTGGTTGTGCTTGCACCGCAGGATCTGTTTGTGTAGCTTGATCCGCACCCATTGTAGCACCTCCCTTTGTTATCATAACTACACTTGGTTCCCAGGGTTTTGTGACTATCATCTATATGTTGGCATTAACATTCGGGTTGGGAGCATTCGATGTAGGATTTGGTGCCGGGTTAGCTGCTCCAACCGTCCGGGCTTGCCATCTAGCGATAAGTTGTGGAAATTGCTCCACATTGTGCTCTTGTTTGCAATACGAGAAAGTTTTCAGAGGTTCAGGGAAATCTCTAGCATAATGGCCCTGCACTCCATAATTATAGCATACCACTGGCCCTCTTCCTCAGCCAAATCCTCCTCCTCCTCGACCCCTGTAATTGCCACCCCCCCTCAACTAAGGTTGTGGTGGTTGTGACAAGTATTGTGGTTGCTGATACTGCTGTTGATATGGGCTATACAGGGCCGCATTCTAAAACTGCGATGCCATTTGAAACTGTTGCGCAGGTTGAAACTGAGGTGCAGCCTGAAACGGTTGTGCAGGATGAAACTAAGGCGCAACCTGGAATTGAGGCGCAGCCTGGAACTGCACTTATGTCTTTTCAATATTTATTAGCTCCTTAGTCTTCATTAGATATGCATCTACTATTTTCTCTCTCAGAAGTTGGTAGGCCCTACAGTCTTTTTCATCATGGCCTACATATCTACAAAATTTACAATACAAACTAGCTAGGGTACATACCGTCTTGTGCAGGAACATGCAATCTATGTCATGGTGTCCCCTAGTCTGGCATATGGTGCACTAGGGCAACCCCTGGGTACTCAATACGGTTTGGCACACTGGATGAGATGTAGTTCATGTAAGCTGGACAGTCATCTTTGGTACATCCATTGGTCTGACATCACGTACACCAGAGGTCTTCCTGCACCTCTTTTCCTCTTTTTATGTCCTGGAGTTGAATTGTCAGATTAGCTAATTGTGACTGAATATGTATCATTCCTGCAACGCCATCTCCAATAGGTGAAGCCTCTAGCTTCATTTCCAATTCTAGTTCCTCCATTTGCGTCACAATTTTTTGCTACATGAGTGGTCCCTTAATGTGTGGCAGCAACGTAGCAATAAACCCCTCTTTATGCTGCACGTTCGACATCTAGAAGCTTACTTTGGCCATCAACATTTTGAACCGCTGGTTAAAGTCCCATACTGTTTATGTTGGAGCCTTATTAATCTCCTTGATCTCGGTTATACATTGGGACTCATATTGCGGCTTTCCGAATTCCTAGATCATTGTGCGTCAAATCTCCTCAAGAGTCCTCTACGGATGCCCTAGTGGTACTAGACAGTACTTCATATACCAATTCAATGCGCGGCCCCGCAGAGTTGTAATCATTTGCGCTTTTTGGATGTCATCATTGTTAATGAGGTGGACCATCCACACCGCCTCACAGAGGAACCAGTGCTATTCTGGATCCTCTGTTCCATTCCCATTGAATGTGGGTAGCCTAACATCTATCCCTTCCATTAGGGTGGCATTGGGGTTGTTCACTGCATTCCCCGGATTTGCTGGATTTACTAGGGTCAATGATGGGCCTCCTTGCACACCAGTCCCAACACCAGGACTACTAGTGTTCACAAGCTATTCAGGTGAGGAACTTATAGGT
Organism: Pseudotsuga menziesii; assembly: GCA_001517045.1. Classification (NCBI taxonomy): domain Eukaryota; kingdom Viridiplantae; phylum Streptophyta; class Pinopsida; order Pinales; family Pinaceae; genus Pseudotsuga; species Pseudotsuga menziesii. The sequence continues at coordinate 323,362 of LPNX011057995.1, read as the reverse complement.
CTCACTTCAGGTGATCTTCCTAGAATGTCGTAGTCACGTCCTGTTCTTGGCATCTCTGTAGACTCTTCCAATTCTGCTCTCTCAGAAATAGGACTATACTTTTCTTCGTCGCAAGACCCTTTGTCTAGGTGCGACTCACATCCATATTCACCTTCCTTGGGTAGGCTATAAGCCTTCCTGCCTCCTGATACCTTCCTCCTCTTCCCTGACCAAAACCTCCTCCTGATTCTTAAGAATCCAGTGTCCAACTCGTCTTCTAAGCTTCCTGGGAACATTTATGCTTACTACCTTCCATATTACTCCTAAATTTTACACAGCGTATCCCCTTCACGGACTGCGCGACTCAATCACCGAGTTGTAAAATACCTTTTCATAAAGGATCATTTTAATCCATATGTTTATAGACATAAGGTACCTTCCCCGAGGTCCTTGGAAAAAATACCTCTCTGCCTCACTATACGAGGTTGTCTCTTCAACATTGAACTTAGTAACATATACTTCTAATATGCTATTGATCCAAAAATCAACAGCTCTGGAGATAAGTTTACTTACTTGTGCTACTTCTTGTGTTAACTGGTCGGTCCACTCAGCTACTCCTCTCTGGAAGTTAGTCTTTCGGTTTTCTAACTCTAACATCCATTCTTGCAATATAACGGGAAATTCTGCGAATTTTTTTTCATGGATATCCGCATATAGATATCGGTGTAACTAGTTCTCAGGGCTCAGCCGCGAACCCTCGCTTTCCTTTTGTGTGAATATCAATGTCTTTGACTCTAGCCAATCCTCGACTTCACTCTTAGTCGGGTGCCACAACATTTCCCTTGTCTTGATAAAAAAGGTCCCAGCAACGGAACCATTTGTTGGCCACTTTTCCTAACTTGCGCAACCCAGGTTCTGCGCAGCCTGTCAACCCAACAAACACCCGAGATACCGGATTGACAGGGAAAGCCCCACCGACAACACCCGCAAAGCAGGCGCAGTCTCACATGAGATATCTCTAAGATGGGTAACAGCCGAAACCATGTTTCCGCGATTCGTCGAGGGATTATAGTCCCTTGGCACACGGCTAAGGAGCTCGACCAATTCGCGAGGATGGAGTCATTTACACTGAACTGTAGCGCACACCACGCATATATTTTATTAACTAATAATGACGTGACACAGATTCGGCCTCAGTACTTTAAACATAAAGGGGTATAAAAGCGAGCTAACAGACAAGTGCAATATAACAGACGCGCAACAACGATTGCACCGTAAACATAAACTAATACTCAAAAGCAGCGCATAATAACCTATTCATGCATTTCATACTTCTATTGACAGTACGACATTCGTTCAACCATGACAGGACTTGCCTCATAAACATAAACATAAACATAAGCATACATACACAGTCAATCATCAACACACAGGAGAGTTCACATGGAAACCCATTCAGGAAAAACCAAAAGGCGCTCTTCATCTGACATGAGAAATATATGGTGCCTTCAGCCTACATTTGACTGTAGACTGTCTTAGATCTAACTTTCTGCTCAGACTCTCTCTTGCTCTCATGCTCTTTGCCTTATTTCTCCTAACTACTACTACCATCTGCTAATCTGCACATGGCCTGGATAGACTTCTCTAGCATTTGCACCTCTCTTGCAGAGCTTCTCTTCTATTGCACTACCTCTGACTACATCATGTAGACTTTCGACTAATCTACCACTCAGATCTCACAGCTTCACTCCGCTCCTTCAGAGATCTTCCCACTACTAACCACTCAAAAGCAACTAAATAAAAAAAAAAAACAACCAACATAAAACAAAATCCAACCCTCTAACTATTGAATCCCTCCTATTTATACTATTTTACATGACCACGCAGGGTCGACTGCATACAGGTAGTCCGTTAACTGTCACCATCGGCCGCCCCCTAGGCTACAACTGTGGTGATCATTACTTGACACGAGGCACTAACGACCTTACTTACAACATGCATTCACTAGTGTGGCATCCACCGACTTAAGCTGACTTCAGCACCCACGATTGTCTTATCGCTTTCAGCCGTTACTCTGCACTTGTTCTATTGTTTTACCCCGCAACATCTTCCTTCCATGTAGTTTCCCTTTTATGCACAAGTGACATCTTTTGCGTATATTCCTTCTTCTGCGTAGATTTTCTCTTCTGTTTAGTTTTCTTTGTCCATGTAGATTTCCTTGTCTACGCAGATTTCTTCTATTCCCACCGTGTGCTTCCTTTTCCTTGTTTGTGCTTGTGCAGTGGACTGATTCTTGCGCATTTATTCGTTTGCGCTTATTTCTTGCGTGCTTTCCTTGGGCCCAACAATCATCAAGAGTATCAACAAGTATGCATCAAGTTTGAATCATCATTAAGAGTATTGACAAGTATGCATCAAATATACATCATCATCATCATCATCAAGGCATGTCAAACATCAAGGTATGAACATGTCATCCAATTATGCATATGTCATCTTTTAGGGAAGCCATGCATCAACATCATGGAGTGTTCATCATAGGGTATATGAGTGCATCATCATCATGGAGTGTTCATCATAGTGCATAGGAGAGCATGCATCATCATCATCATGTCAACAAGGATACCTCATCATCATAAGGTATAAGCTTGCTTAGTATTCATCATGTATACATCATTATCATCATCATAGTGTTCTTACCTTTCCTAAGCCGTGCATATCACAACTTTTAGACTCCACACCTGGGCCGTGTTTATCTATTGTAGAGGACTTCAAACAAGACCAACCTTGGATTTGAAGGTGACCTCAACAACTTCTTTTCATATGTCAAGAGTATGCTCATTCATCTACAAAATTGTAGCTACTGCTGGTATGTTCATTCTGCTCAAGTGCATACTTAATTTTCTCATGCACAGTCTACTCACGCCCAACAAAACTAATACCACTTCCTGTCACTAACATATTCTATAAAGTAGTCATATATAATCACTGTTTTTATTCTTGATTTTGTGTTCTCCTCGTTTATTCAACTCAGTCCATAGTTCATCTTGACAACAAAAATAAAGGGTTTAAACCAACACTTTAATCCTTAAATTATTTCCAATTTATAATGCAATCAATTAAATCTAACTCATATTTCTTTCAATCAATAGTATTGTCCTCATGCTAGGTTTACTATCTATACAACAATCATAACCAAAACATCCTCGATCAGAATTCTTCATGGTCTGTTCATCAAGTTCACAACATTCCATCCGCCATTGCCAGTCATCTATTTAGAGCACAACTATTCCATTCTATACTCCAAGTGGATGTCTCAGAGTTACACAAAAACAGAGAGAAAAGGAAAGAAAACTTGATAGAGACTGTGGTTGTATTAGCATTCGAATCCTTCACCCAAAATTCCTCAGTAGAACACAAAAATCAAAGATAATAAAGCTTACGTGGATGACTTAGTCTTCACCTGCGATTTTAAGCTAAATCAGAGCTGGAACCTCCACTCACAACCTGTGGGGCCACTACAAGTCTCATGTTGGCATCAATGATAATTCAATCAACAATATCCCCCTTTTTAATTAATGACAACAACTCATGCTCCCCTTTTGTCTTCATCTCTCCCCCTTTAGCAATAGCGGAAAAGGGTGACCACATATATGCATCTGAAGGTACTGATCACTACTCCCCCTGTCAACATGCACGATCCTAGAACCTGTCTGTATGCTTGGAGTAGCCATCCTTTCTCCTTTGAGTTCATCCTCTAGCCTTATGAACTCAAGGTGTATTAAGGTATTTGATAGACCTTCAGCTTGGATTGCCATATGGAATCCATCCTTCCCACACTGACCAACCTCTCCTATCTGTAACTGCTTGGTATTCTTCATCAATACATGCTTTTGGCATTTTTCTTTTCAACATTTGTTCCTTCATATTTATTGGTTTTCCTTGATGAGATGTATGAGAAAATTCTCATGGATTGTTTCCATGTACTCCAACAGTCTTGAGATTTGTGCCCAAAGCCACCGCAAACATAACATCTCATTATATGAAAATGTGCAACAACGTGACCAACATGGTTGCATGTCCAACACCTAACTGGGCTGTTGGAACTTCCAACACTTCTTTGATCAACTTCATTTCTCCATACCTGAGAGTGTCCCTGACTGTAGGCCTTTGTCTTCTGATCTTCAAATATTCCTGCCTTGGTCTTCTCTAAGGTTAATTGTTTCTTCTTGCTGATGTGTATGAAGGAATCCTCCTTGGTTGACTTCTTTGACATGCACATTCTTGGGATTTGTGACCAAACCCAATGCAGGTGTAGCATCTCAATGTGTAACAAGTAGCAGCAATATGTCCAGCTTGGTTACATGTCCAACATCTAACTTTTTCATTGGGGATTCCAACACTTCTTCTTTCGTATAGTCTACAATCCACAGCCTTATGACCAAAATTAGAACAAGAAAAACAATAACCATTAAAGCCATTTTCATACCTGGGACTTTGGTTCCATATTGGGGTTGTTTATTTTCAGAGCTTGCTTTGAGGAATAGGCCCAACTCCTTGATGCATTCTTGAATTTTTAAAATCTTTGTTGTCATGTGTAGGTACATGGGGAGCAGCTTTGGACATTGATGGATCTGCTTCTGAAGTCTTGGGAGACCAAGTGCCATCTTCAAATTTTTCTCCTTCCTTCTTGTAACCAAGACCAGTCTTGTCAAATGGAGATCTTTGGCAATCAGGGATCTTATCTAGGGAAACTGAATTGTCCTTGAACTTGACTAATGCATCATTCTTTTCACCTTTCTTCCTAAGACCAACTACCTCCATCTCCAGCTTTTGGATTGTCTTCTCCTTTTCTTCTAGCTGATTCTTCAAGATTTCTTATATCCTCTTGGATTCCTCGAGCTGAGTATTCAAATCATGATTGGCCTCTCTAGTTTCTTCAAGCTCTTCTGAGTATTTACTAGGATCTTCTTGTTCTTCCTTTTGACTAATCAATTCAGTCTTTAGTCGTTCAACTTCAACATCCTTGTCTTCCAACTGATCCCACTACTCTTTATCCTTGTGTTTGAGATTCACAAGCAATACTCTCATTTTCATGGTCCTTTGTTGATATTCATTAAAAGAATCCATGATTTTCTTTTTGAACCTTGTGAATTCACCGTGGTTCATATTTACTATGTTCAAGACCCAATTTTCTCTAAGATCAATATTTATCAAGGTGAGATGTATCTCTTGTGCAGCCTTTGATATATCTTCATCATCTTCTATAAGAACATTCTCAATTTCATCACACAAGCTATCATTACAATCAGCAGAATCCACACCTTTACTAGAGTCCACTTCTTGATTGACCTCTTCCGGGGGCTTGTCTTTTGATTCTTGATCTGTATTTTCAGTGTTTGGTCTTGTCTTCTGATACTTTCTTTCCAACTTGAACCATAGGTCTTTGGTGAGGTGTACTCCCCTACACTTTCTTTCACTGTGCTGGGAAGTCCATCCATGAGGAACTTCAAGGTTGTATAATTGTCCTTCTTTGCTTCCTTCTGTGCAGCTACCTTTCCCTTCTTATTTGATGGAGCGGGTGGATTGATCACAATCTCCCAAACACCAAAATTCTTCAGATATGCCTTCATCTTGCTCCTCCAATCGAAATAGTTTGTAACATCAAGTATAGGCACATCATTGCTTGATGGCTATGCTTTTGCTTCCATTGTATTCCCGCGGATCTCCTTCAAGCTTGCAAGGCTTGTGATGAAGGATGGATCTGATACCAATTGTTGGACACAATAGTCACACTGAGAGGGAGGGGGGGGTGAATCAGTGTGTGAGCAATTTAAACTTTTTCACCTTCAATTAATCAATCCAAGTTTATCAAGCATTATGTTATCATCATATTCATCAACTAAATTAATCATGAGTCATAAGCACAATAATCTTATCAAAGAGAGACACGCGAATATTTGTAATGTGAGTTTTATTTACGGTAATGGAAGACTTCAATTTTCACGATTACAATCAACACCAACTGATGAAAAGTGCACCAACTCTTGTAACAAGACCCAACCTCGTTTTCTTAGCTCCAACTAAGAAAGGGTTGAGGAGTCTAATCCTCAAGTGCAAGATTCTACTTGCAAGATTGTTGCCAATCTCTGATTGTCATCAATCTGCTGCAATCATATACCTCTGCTGTTCAATCAACCTCTACTTGTCAATCTACTCATCAAAGCTGAACTTGTTCTAAGCTCATCAACACCTGCTGTCAAAAGTCTGCTCATAGTCCTCATGCCAAGTCATCAAGGAATTTGTTCATCTAGGTCTGCTCATTTCTTTATCACCATCATCATCAAGAGTATCAATAAGTATGCATCAAGTATGCATCATAATTGTCATCAAGGTCTGAACATGTAATCAAGTTATGCATATGTCATCTTTTAGGGAAGTCATGCATCAACATCATGGAGTGTTCATCATAGGGTATAGGAGTGCATCATCATAACATGCATCATCATCATGGAGTGTTCATCACAGTGCATAAGAGAGCATGCATCATCATCATCATGTCAACAAGGATATCTCATCATCATAAGGTATAATCTTGCTTAGTATTAATCATGTATACATCATTATCATCATCATAGCATTCTTACCTTTCATAAGCTATACATTCACAACTTTTAGACTCCACACCTGGGTTGTGTTAGTATGTTGTAGAGGACTTCAAACAATGCCAACCTTGGGTTTGAAGGTGACCTCAACCACTGCTTTTCATATGTGAAGAGTCTACTCATTCATCTACAAAAATGTAGCTATTGCTAGTATGTTCATTATGATCAATTGCATACTTAATTTCCTCATGCACAGTCTGCTCATCCCCAACAAAACTGCCATGACTTATAAATGTTGTTTTACTTGTTTTTGTATACTTTTATGTTAATAGATCTTGCAGCCTGTCAATCCATACTCTGTTTAGTTCTAAAGCATAGAGATTATCTCTTTTTAACTCGAACTCAGTTAATTTTTATGCTCTTAAAGTAATTTTGTAAACTAGGGTTTTTACCCTTATTCGACTGTGTAATAGAAATCTTTTACTGTCTAAATTTTTCTTGCATTAATGGTATTATTATAATTAATCTATTATTCCATCCTATTATAATTATTTATTTACAAGCTCGGATATTCGAGCAAGGGTTTTTCCTGTAGGTGAGATGTGTATAAAATAATTTCTTTATTTTATTCTTTAAGTTTTAGTTCAATAATAAATTTTAATTTAATTATAGTTATAGGTATATAGTGTTATATTTCCAATGTTATCTTTCACTGTCCTAAAAGGATTGTAATAATATGCAATAGTTTTATTGTTCAAAATAATAAATTATTTCGAACCTTGGATTATTGTTTAACAGATTATTATTTACAATGTTAATGCTATGAGGGTTTTGACCCTGTACTTTCTTTTATAATTAACTTTTGTTTATATTATTTAAAGGTTTTAATTCTTTTATAAATAACATTATCCAATGTTATTTACCATCGTATTCTAATTGTTTTATTGAATAAAAAAATATAGTTAGGTTTATTATTATTGTATTACCATGTTCTAAATTGTTGTACTAAATTTATTTATAGAAAATAACTATACTAGTATTACCCTACTTGAAATATGAACATTTGTAGATATAGTTAGATAATATGAACAATAAAATAAACTATGTAAAACAACTTTATTCTTTCTTCGCAGAAATAATTGAGTGCTTTATCTAAGTTAATTCTTCTGTCTCTGTTATAGGTTAATAGTATAATTTTACAGAATAAACAACTATGTAAAAGTAATGACTTATTTATTTGAATAACTTGATAATATAATAACCATCTATCTGTAAAGCATTTGGCTATTTCTTTTTCTAGCATTTTTACAACAACAATCTGGCTAACAATAAACTCACTAACATGATATTGTTCTTCTTTGATAACAACTACATACAGAAATAGATTATTCCAATATTCTGAAATACACAATAACTCTATTCATTCTAGATTTCTATCATATGCTTCATCTATTTTAAAAATATACTGCCTGTGATAGAGTACGGTCTAGTCCATTCCAGACGTGAAAAAACACAGGATAGGATTATTTTTCATCAATTACAGATTCAATATTTCAAATAAGTAAAGGATTACAATCTCTATCAGTTCACTACTAAACATTTAATCATTCATTAATCATTCAGTCTCAGATATAAACTTTTAACATAGTAAAATAAAAGAATGTAGAACCTGTTTAAGCTGGACAACAACAGCATTGGGAGGTCGTTCCTCCCTACCAACTCTTGGAGAGTGCTCAAACAACATCTTCTCAAGACCCTCGAGCCTGTTCCTAGTCTCCTTGGCTGAGAACTGGTGGAGCAAGCAACAAAATACTAGTCCAATGACTCGGTAATCACTCTGCACTTAGCAGTAAGATCCTTCAGCTGAAAAGCTGCACTAGATCACTTTCTGTAGTTTACCCCTCAAACACCTTCCACAAAATTCCCTTCCCAATGAAATCCTCTGAATTACATTCACCTGAATGAACACTTCCCTGGAATGAGCAGCCTCAACTCTCTTCAATGGGAATTTTTATTAAGATTGCATAGGTCTTTTTGGGTCAGTTGTCATTAATTGAGGCACCTGCTCTGATCCCACTTTCTTGGGGGATCATGACCCCAAATGTAGGGAGGTTGCCACCTGCAACATTGGAAGTGTTTGAGGATGCTGCCACTTGTCTATTTGCACTTCATCCAGTCTCCTCCACCAACTTGACCAGTAAACACTCTTTTAACAGCTCTCCCAAGTTGTTGTCTCCACTTTTATTTATTTATAATTAAAATATTCAGAATTACATTCAACATCCTTGACTCTGCTGAGTCATCAATTACAACTTAGCATAAAATTTAACATATTGTCTTGAAATAAAATCAAATATGATAATACTATTTTTGCAAAATTGGGGCATGTGACACCAGAAGTAAAGTGATGAAGAACCAGGTGGAAGAACTAGCAATCCAATATTATAATACAATAATCAAACTCTGCACATGACTGCAAATACATATAGCAGTCCCAGATACATAAGCGTACAATGGCCATGAATAGGCATGTTATACAAACTGTGACATGTGTGTTCATCACCACATACAATATACAATAGATCAGAGTCTCCATGATGAAGATATATAAAGGACCAAGATCTCCATGAAAGCTGAAGATATACCATGGATCAAGATCTCCATAATGGCTGAAGATATCTGACATACACTGGAATCAAGTCACGAGAACTGAAATCTCATAAACACTGGCACGATTAAGGAGGTAGCATATATGAAATTCCATGAATCTGGAAAGTATTCTACACAAACCGCTACGAGTACATGTCCTACTATGTGAATAGAGGTGTCAAGATCGAACATAGTAGTCCTTCATTTGATTACCGGTCATTGATGTATACCGTTAATAGACACGAAATCACCCATCGATAATGAAAATGGGAATCGAGGAACTAGAGTGAAATCTAACAAGTGCGAATAAATGTGCTGAGGTCGAACACTCAGAAGAATCCATCGATCAGGGGACATTGATGTATTCCCAAAACTTTTGATGGTGAGAGAACCTACCCCTAATGACTATAAGTCTCAAGGCACTCAAATGACTCTAGACTCCTATTCTAGAATAAATGATCTAAATTTGATGGGATGGAATCCGTTGGAAGGACGGAATTAAGGCATCCCCCATCAACCAACATGAGGTACTCAGCAACGCTGTATAATGTGGAAGGAATAAAAAAATATGTGCATGAACAAGTAATAGTACTGGGAATGGCCGACATGCAAAGTCAAGACAACTGAGGAATGGTTGACTCAGGATTCAACTTCCTTCGAACAAGAGAATAAAGGCTAACAATGACTGAATGTAGGAAGCATTGACTCGATATACAAAATTGGGACATCTCTGCAATAAATGAGGCATCAACAGAGGCTCCATAGGGACTGGAAGCTTAACCAATCGGTGGAGATAAACTCAAAGATATGGGTACAACTCCTAAATTCAAACTACTAACCCAGCCAACCGATGTGATATACAGTGCTCTGTTTGAAGGTGAAACGACTCGACTGCTGCCAAAGATAACATCTTTTCCTATCCGGATTTTTGGTTTTATGATTTTTTTTGGAAATTTTTTTAGATATTTTGAAAAGCTTGAAAAAGAATAAAAGTGCTTTATAGTTACAAATCTAGGAGGAGATGAGTGTCAAAGGGGAAACAAACTAGTTCCAAGTAGTGGAACATACCTATGCTCAATGCAAGGAAACATGTGCAAGATAAAGACACTCGGGGGAAAGTCTCCTCCCGATAAAAAATGGGGAATCAAGCTACAAAAGATATATAAAATGGCTTTGCTATGCTAGACATGAGACAAGCTCAAGCTATATGGCTGATAATCAAAGTCAGGGAAGCCAACATAAGGCTCAATAAGGAAAGCAAAACTCATGATAATGCAATTACAACTTGACATATACAAGGGAGTCCTGAGGAAAAGGCCAACATAAAGGTCAAGAGGAGTATGAAGCTCTTGCTAAAATTCATGGTGGTACTATACAAAGGACTCCCACACCCTAAACGAGAAATGTCGGCATGGGAACCAAATGTAAAACAAGATCTAACTAGGGTACCCATGTATGGTAAAGCTCTACCATTCACAACATGTCACTTCTAAAAGCAACAAGAAGGTTCCATGACAAGAAGGAATGGGTTCGTACCTAAGGTTTAAAATGAAATGGTCATAAGGTTATGAAAAATGCAAACGGATGTGAAACCTAACCTATATGCCAGTTTAGACATAATGCCCGCAGTAGGCATGAATGGATCAAAGCCGCCATCAAACCACAATCAAAATGGACTCCTACATCATCAAATTAGTTGAAACGGTCCAAAATGGTAAAAAACTATAGAAAGTGGGTAAAATTTTCAAATTTTTTCTATAAACAGTAAAAAATTTAAAAATTTTCATATGATTTGAAATTTTTACCCAACATAGTGTATTTGAGCTCAGAACTTCAGAAGCGAATTCCAGGAGCATCGTCCAACGGAATCTCTCCCTGTTTGATCCAGGTAGATTCTCATGCGCTCCTCTTCCATTTTCATGCAAATTTTTTTAATTTTCATGGTCCATTTTATTTTTTAAGACATCCATACTTATGTGTTTCGGCCCACACAGAAATTAGGCTTTTTTTGTGTATAGGGATCACCATATGCATAAAAAGCATCAAAACCCACGTACATACGCGGCTATTTTGGGAACAGTTGCGTATAGGGCCGCAAACAAGGTTTTCAAAGGAAAAAATTGATCAAACTTTGGTTTTTTGTGTAGGATGGTGTTAGAATGGAGGGAAAGAGAGCATGGTGATGTGGAGGAGGCTGTGAAAGGTGAACTTATGGCCCAACAAACATTACAGGAATTTGGCTTATGTAAGTTTTGGTGTCTTGGCAGCCTGAGGGCCAAACCAACACTACTCTAGCTGCTGGTGGGATACTGGGATCCAGAATCTGAGACATTTCAGATAGAAGGGATGTCACTCAGCATTGAGGTTGAGGACATATACTTTATCACTAGTTTGTCTCGACGAGGAGAGATGGTGAACCTCCGATCTCATGGGCCGGGAGGCGGGTTGAGTACATAGTTGTGTACTGCTTTTGAGAGATGGAAAAGGTTAGGAGTCAAATCCCAACAAACTCTATCCAGATTATGGGGCTAAAAGCCATAATTTTAGCATTAGGCAGGATTGCAGGGTTGGCTTCACTCCACCAGGCCTCGCGGCCAATGATGTTCTATGTTGTAGAGTGTATGTGACCTACAGTGTATGACTAGAGTACAACCCTGTTGAGCAACATGAAACAATAGCTCAGTAACTGCAAGTTGGGTAGGGTGCGAAACTTTGGGTTTGGAAGCATACTAAGTACATTATTCTTTAAGCAGGTGCTAGGGCTAAGCCATAGGGTGGAAATTGCTCCAGACGGAGTTCAGGATCCATCCCAGTGATGCTGGGAAAATGTCATGCACAGACTGGGCGGAGGTAGGGTGGCTAACCCCTACCCAATAGGCTTCTTTCCATGGTGGTGGAGACAGATCGTTGCCATAGATGACTACCCCTATGTAGGGATAGAATTCCATGGAGATCCGGATATGCTGCTACCACCAGAAGTAGCTTATGGCGACATAGGTAAAGAATCCCAAACCCACTTTTTAAGTTTTGAATTATTTATTTTTTTTTGTGTTTTTTGATATATTGACTCAAAAGACATATTTTTGGTGTGATGACACATAGTGACAATCTGTCATGTACATTCAGATGTAGGACCACGATGAACAGAAGGCTTCCCTCATCATCGATGGAGGGGAAGAGGAGACGATATCATGGGTGTGGATGTGGAGCAGACGCTCCAAAGCATCCACACAAAATTCATTCCCTTGACACATAGGGTACCCATGGCGCAAGTCAAGGACTTGCTTGAGTCCATGCAACTTCAGGTGGTTGGTGTACCACAAGCATGGGTTCGACTCTTTCAACAGCTAGCTAGAGCTATAGTTCTATATCATGATCAAAACCCTCCTCCTCCTCAGGCTTATAGACCTGAGCGTATTCATTTTTGTATGAATGTGTATTATATGTTGGTGGCTTGGAAGCCCCAATTTTGTATATGACACTTGTGTATTATGACGTCACTTTTTGGATATTAATGAAATTTTTTTATGATGATCGATTTTATTTATATTTACATGTGTGTAAAATGTATATTTGTGATATGCTTATGGTCTATGAAACAAATGCCAATATAACACATATTTATCATATGAGTCAACAACTTGATTAAAAACTCTTGGAACATGAATGTATGTTATATTCTCAAATTGCCGTTCTAGCAATCTCACACGTAAGAATCTTCGTAATAATGTCAGATCCTTAATACGATATTGGCCATTAAGCTGTGAAACCACTAACTGCGAATCAAGAAATATTTCAAGAGAATGAACACCATGTGAAATGTAATCACACAATAACTCAATAACATCACTATACTCAGCAACATTGTTCGAAGAAGGCCATAAACATATGCCTCCTGAAGACAATACTTGACTCGTAGGAGTATAAATCACCCAAGCAGCTGAAGCTGAGTTTTGAGTGTGGCGGCTAGAACCATTAGTGAATACTATGTAAAAATAAGACTCCATCAACATCTGCCATAAGAAATGAAAGCTAATCAACAAACCTAATCACCATAAGAAAACCTAACTATGCAATGCAAAACTATACAATAATATACAACATTCACCCCTAGCTGAAGATAATGCATAGTATTTTTTGAGATAGAGCCCATTTCTAGGCTCCACCAAGGCTGTCCCTTAATAATCAACCCTCATAAGCACCTTTCTCTAAGACTCGTTTAACCACATAAGGACCATGCCACATGGGATTGAATTTCCCTTCCCCTAAGGGTTCCTTATCTTGATCCCACAAAAGGACCAAGTCACCTTCATTAAACCTCCTTGGATGGACAGACTTATCATACTGGACCTTGACGCGACTATTATTAACCTCTAGAGCCACTAAGGCATCTCGACACTGCTCATTAAGCTACTCTAAGTGGACCAAACACTCTTCCAATGCGGAAGTGTCAGGTAAAATATCTATAGCTAGCTTCAAAGAAGGGATTTCACATTCAACCGATAAAAATGACTACACCCCATGTACAAGCTGATATGGAGATAAACTGGTGGAAGTCTGAACTACGGTTCTATAGGCCCACAAAGTAGGATACAACATAATATGCCAATTGGTCTTGCTTCATGTGATGGTTCATTGGAGAATAGACTTAAGTGATTTATTCACTGCTTCAACTTGTCCATTCGCTTGAGGATAATAAGAAGATGAATACTCTTGATTATACCCTAACTTGGAAGCCAACTCTTCCATCATTTTATTCTGAAAGTTCCTACCATGGTCAGTGACAATCTCTTTCGGAATGCCAAACCAGGTGATAATCTGGTTGAACATGAAATGCGCAGCTGTCTCACTGTCAGATTTAATTGTGGGCATAGCCTCTGCCCATTTCGTGAAATAATTGACATCCACAATAATGTGATGATGCCCCCAAGCCAAAGCTGGATTGCAATCCATAAAGTAAAGCCCCACTTGGTGAAGGGACTAGCGGTGACAATAGGATGTAACAGGGCTGGATGTGAGCGCATATTGCATTCAAACAGCTGGCAAGGGTGGCGCTTCTCGATCACATTAACGAAATATTTGAAGATGGACGGCCAAAAATATCCTACTCTCAATATTTTTTGGGTGGTAGAAAGCCCAGATAAATGACCACCACACACCCCTACGTGGTAATCATTTAGCACAACCTCAGCCTCATCATGGGTTAAACAATGACGTAGAATGGAATCTACCCCACGGTGGTACAAAGTGTTATCCACTATAAGGTAGTTCTTATCCACATGACGTAATTATCATCGCTCATCCCATGAAAGGTGAGTAGGGACCTTCAATGTTTTCAAATATACAATGATATTCCCATACCACGGGTCCAAAGTTGAGATAAGGAAACTATGCTCATCGACAAACATATCCTCATAAACTTCCTCCTCCTCCAAACTTGGAAAATCGGATATAAGCTCCACAAATATCAATGATTTTTTCGATTTCACCGAAACGAACTCGAGATCAAACTCTTGCAAAATGACAATCCATTCATTGTATTTTCCCCCAGTCATCCTTCTAGTGAGGATGAACTGAAACAGATTGATATGAGCTATGACCAAGGTTTGGCGAAGGAGAATGTAGTGTCTCAAACTTTGAACCACATGAACAGTAGCCAAGGCTAGCTTATCCACATGGGAATAGTGAAGTTCTGCATCTATAAGGTTTCAAATCAAATAATATATGACATGCTCATGGAACTCCTCATTCTCTTGAACCAAAACCATACCAATCATCTCCATGGACGCGACCACACAAATCAAGAAATCACAACTATAGTTAGGTGGAATAAGCATGGTGGTTGTTGATAAGGATCGATTAAGAGCATCAAAGGATACTTGGGCTCGCTCATCCCAGTAAAAAGGAGTGTCCTTCTTCAAAAGACACATAAATCCTTTAGTCAAATTGGCAAAATTAACCATGAATCTCCACAAGAAGTTTTCCATGCCTTGAAACACTGAAGTTGTCTAATATTATGCGGGGGAGATAATTGGAGTATTGCCTCAACCTTTAAGGGATCAACTCTTATACCCTCCTTGGATATGATGAATCCTAACAAGTGACCAATAGTAACGCAAAATATGCACTTATGAGGATTTAAACGAACCTGGTAATGACGAAATCTTTCGAATACTAATCTCAAATGATAATAATGACGCACTTTCATGAGCAGTGAGATCATCCAAATATACTTTGATAATTGTTTTGAGATCATGAAAAATTAAGGTCATGGCCCGCTGAAACATAGCTCTGGAATTTTTAAGGTCGAAAGGCATCTTTTGATATGAAAAAGTACCCCAAGGACAAATAAATTCGGTCTTATGTTGATCCTTGGGCTTAATCCAAATCTAATTATATCCAGAAAAACCGTCCATAAAGGAAAATACTTAACTCTTGGCAGACTCATCCAAAATCTGATCAACAAATGGTGTGGGAAAATTTTCCTTAGGACATGCATGATTTAGGTCATGGAAATCAGTGCATATACAGACTGCTCTCTGCTTCTTATCTACCGGAATGGGATTTGAAACCCACTCCATCAAGGAAATGGGATAGATAAAACTAGATTTCAATAGTTTCTCTATCTTAACCTTAATGGCGGGTGCTTTTCTAGGATTCATAGCACGTAAACATTATCGAACCAGCTTTGCATCCAGATAGGTTTTGATCTCATGTTCGACAATACGAGGTTTGATACCTGGAACTCATCGTATGACCAAGCAAAGATGTCACGAAACTATTTAAACAACTCGATATACTCCTTGATCTCATTAGGGGAATGATCCACCCCAATGTAGACATTCTCAACCTTGCCAGGATCACGAGAAATATTGATAGGAATAGTTGGTGATACATTAGCGATGTTTTCATCAGCCATCGGACTAGGAGAGCTTAATGGAACCATGGGGCTACCAATATTCTCACTAAGAATCTCCCTAAAGTCATCACACTCCATATGATCAAGCTTAGGAAGAAAATATGATCAATGATGCAATTCCTCCCAAGGTGGCTCAACTCCTGACATGGCCTCAAGAATAGCTTCATCCAATGGAAAAACATCATCGAGGGAATCATGTGAGTGAGATGACTCTACTGCCCATGCCAACAGCACATACAGGTCCTCCTCCTCTATTCATGAAGAATAAGGACTAGGCTCTACAACCTGATCAAGATTCACTTGATAAGCCACCATCATTGTAGGCAATGGCACGTTAGTCTCAGTGGGCACACTCGAAGTACTCGGTGAAGGAAGAATCCAAGGATCTTCCATGTGGGTAGTGCGAAAAGACATCGAATTCAATGAGGATGAATCCCCACCAAAACTAGACCCAATCATAAAAATGGGTGCAAGGAAATTAAAGGTTCCCATAAGAGAAGGATACATACCTATGCCCACACTCCCAGTTGTTGCCTGAGAATGATCGATAATCGGGATAGAAGCTCCCGATGATGCATTAACACATGGATTTTGGAATGACATCTGATCAATTGTAACAATCTTCCCATTAAATGGAAAGCATATCACTCGAAAGAGGGAAGAAGCTATGACTTGCATACTATACATCCAATTACGACCCAGCAAAAGATTGTAGTCAAGGGGCGCATCAACCACCTCGATCTCGATCACGATGGTATTTCCTCCCAATTGGACTTTTAAGGAAGGAAGAATTCTGTGCGACTAAAATGATCTACCATTGAAAGTTGTTAACATAGTATCAGATTAAGACAATTCGGCAGAACCCAAGCCCTTCCAACAAGACAAAGACATCATAGAAGTGGCATCACCTTCATCAATGATAGTACGCTTGATGGTGTTGTTAAGACATTCTACATGATCAAAATAGACACGTAGTAAGGCAAGCGAGGCTGTACTCCCATGGTTTCAAATTTGATTATAGTAGAAGAGTCATCATCATTGACCCCAAGATCAGATAACAAAGCTTTCCTCTATGGAGGACAACTCTGAAGCACTTTTAACGTGGACATCGCACAAGGAGTCTGGCCCAAATCCTCGACAACTGAATAGTTATGGGTAGCTCAGGCATTAGGATTATGCCTCAAATGCTTTAAGAATCCCTTAGGAATGCGAGGTGGAGCTTCAGGTTTATCCATAGGATTTTTTATTTGCAAAGGGCTCTCAGGTGGGGAAGGTTCTTTCCCAAGGTCTGGTTGTGAATAACCATAGCCTTTCGTATGAGTCACAACCTTAGCAGCACTCATAATGTTGATGCACCCATGACCACTAGTGGCCTCTGGAAGGTTTTGATTTCCACTTGATGCACAACTAGGATCAATGGTCCTCGAGTTCATATTTTGATTGTTGGGTAAAGTATTAGTTAACAAAGCTAGGACTTGTGCTATGAACCTTGAGGCATCTTCCATACGAGGGCACAAGTGAGTGAGATGGTCCTCCTTACACAATTTGCAAGGAAAACTCACCTTATGTTTAGACTGCTTGTCCCCCCAGCATTAGTGTTATTGTCATTATTATTATCATTTTCATTCTTGTTCCCACCCTTATAATTATTTTTTCCTTTTTTCTTGTTCCTTCCAGGTTGTTGGTTGCCTTTTAGGTTCGACGTTTGCACAGAAAGTACATTCGTTGATTGGGTGGGTTGAGACAAAGATGTAGCTTGTTTCGACGTAGACTGGTTAATTGAAAATTAGCTCGCTTGTTTCACAACCAAGTCCACTAGTTTGGTACTTGTACAACCCACAATACCATCGGCATGTGGCCTAGGATTGACCTTGGGGTCGAAATTAGACCTAGGAGCATTGGGTATAATCTCATACAAAAGTCTGGATTGACCATAGATCAAATCCAACTCTTGTTCCCTAAAAATAGCCCGTTCCTCATTTTGAACTCTGGATGTCGAAACATCCTTCGCTATGTAAGGTAATAAATATTTGAGGAACCACTCAAGAAGAAAATATGGTGGTATAAAAGCTTTGATTAATCGTTTTCATCTATGCCATTCTTTAATATGATCCAAAATGTGTGTGGCTTTATCTGCCGGAAGGTCAACAAGAGTTCGGTATCGATGTCGTAACATACGGGTAGCTGGAAATGATTAAGGAAAGTCAGTGCAAGATCATCAAACATAACATAAGCCCCCCGGTAATTCCATATTTTGCTGCAGGACCTGTTAGGGTGCATTGAAATAGCCTCAAACGAATGTAATCGTCATGTAAAGAATTGGAAGAGCACCAAAGGTGGAAAGTGGTGATATGCTCACCAGGATCTTCACCATCCTTACCTTCAAACTTGTGAATGTCTGAAAGAAGCTTATTAGAGACAGTTGACCATGCCAAGTTATGAGACATAGGATCGCTCATCAATCTCGACAAATCAGGTAAGTTCAAAGTTGCAAATAAAGGGAGCCTAGGTTGAGCTGGTCGATTCCACACTCCCTGGTAGTTTTGATTCGTGTAAGGTTTATTGTTATAAATACCATGGCCTTGTCCATAATAAACTTCTCCCATTTGACCCATGTAGGCTTGCATGGAAGCATTATGATGTG
Organism: Pseudotsuga menziesii; assembly: GCA_001517045.1. Classification (NCBI taxonomy): domain Eukaryota; kingdom Viridiplantae; phylum Streptophyta; class Pinopsida; order Pinales; family Pinaceae; genus Pseudotsuga; species Pseudotsuga menziesii. The sequence goes on along the minus strand of LPNX011057995.1, from coordinate 304,566 downwards.
GGGTGCCTTGATTATGAGGCACTACAAAGCCATAATTGGAAGAGTAAGTGGGTTGTTGATACCTGTACCCATACAGTTGATAGTTTTTTCCATAGTGCACTCCATACGAATGTCCATGAGAAGCTCCATAAGGTGTTCCATGGGATGTACCATGAGAATTTCCATATTTAAGGGTATGGAAAGCTCCAGAAGCTAGAACATGAGATGATCCAAAAATAGGTACATAACCTGCTGACACAACAGGAGTTACTTGACTATGAGATACTACCATTTGAGTAGTTGTAGAATGAACATGGCTAGTAGCAACATTTCGTCTTGAAGGCCCACGTGAACTAGGGCGAGGACGAGTCGTTAAAAACGCATTCAAAGGAACAAGGTTTGAATACAAAGGGACATGTGAAGGAATGCAAGTGGTGTTCCCAATGTTCAGTCGTCTCGGTTCTAGTATCCGCATAGGATTACTAACACTAGGTCTAGGATGAACATGTGAAGCTTCCTCCACCACAGGGATGGAGGTTGGACTGTGACTAGTACCCCCAAATATCTCCCCATGGAAAGGGATGGGAGTGCCCCTAGGCATAGTGCCAGGACCAACTTCTGACTCAACACAATGTTCCAAATCAGGTGCATGGATATCAGACATGTCATATCTAACATGACTAGTGCTTACAGGTTCACGGTGAGTCTCGTCGCCTAGAAACCAATATCGATGACCTGTGAATGAGGGATCATAACCAGATTGTGAAGGCTGTTTGTGTGAAGCATCATATGTTCTAATAGTATCTTTATCCCCAACCTTGTGAGCTGGAGAAGACAACTATGGAATATCATCCTCATGATCTCCCATGGTGTGTGAATCAAAGTGAGAAGTAATCCACCTAGACTGTCTGGTTCTCTCTCCCAAAGGAGGAGGAGACGTGGAAGGGGTGGAAGTACTGCTAAACGATGAGAACAGTGGGGTGCCACACCTGAATCTACAATGAGTTAAAAAATAAAAAGAATCGATCTAATTACGCAAACCCTAGGCAAACTAGCATGCACAGAGCATACACCTATAAAATGTAAAGCCAAATCACAAGCAAACAAGGGTAGGATATGTGAGCTCCCGAATGAAGCAGGTATGTATCACGTAGGAGAGGCTTGAGAATTCCATACACAACACGTGGAGGTTCGTAACGAATTATAATGGTCCTCATATTCAATGCATATAGCGACTGTGTTGTTCAACCCCTACTTGGATAGGACACCTGCAGAATAACCTCTGCAAATACCCCCTCGATAACTTAGGTAAGGTAACTAAGGTCACCTCGATATAATCAATGCTCAAGTAGATAGTCACAGGTGGGATTGACTGTATGGGCAGGGTAGCAAAGCCCGGAACTCTTGAAAGAGCCCCCAAATACAAATACAATCCTAGAAATATCTTTGCTGCTACTCATTTACAACCAAGGGTCATCACAATCATAACCGCTCACACTGCCTCATGATTAACTCCCTTATAAGAGGAGGATCCTAAGAAAGACTAATTATATAAAGGATTTCACACTCTCACTTGGACAGACATCTAATTGTTTTGTTTAGTGGTCTTGGATAATTGACTTACAATGAACTATTCCAAGACCCTAAAACCTAGTCTTGTTGGTGCACCCTAGAAAAGAAAAAAAAGTGTAATTCATTTTATTATGCGTTGATTTTAATTGGCTTTGTTACTCAAAGGGTAAATGGACGTGCAACTAATGATGTTATGACACAACAAAAAGTAAAATTCACACCTAACAATCAATGCAAATGCACTATGTTGAATGAAAAATAGGGTATGCTACTACGTGAAGTGCAAAATTTTTCCTTCAAATGAATATGCAATCATTTCCTATATGAAAATCTGACTAATATTCACCAAGCAAACCTATTGCAAGTACCATGCTAGATGCAAAATGCAAAAAATGTATAACAATGCAAAAAAGCAATTTTTTTTTGTATTTTTGAATTAAATGAGATAAAAAGAAAAAGTATGACTCTACAACCCTCAAACTCTGCAAGCACTCACAAATGGAAGCCAAGCAAAGCACCAAGGTAAAAGAGACCTAATGCACTAATCTCAAAACAAAAAATAGAAAATGAAATGACAAGAACATTTTCCAAAAATCAAATAAAAAAACTCTCTAGTCAGAAACAAAGGGGAGATACAGACTGCAGAAGCATTAAAAAAGACTCAGCAATCACCCAAACTCACCTAGAAACACTTAATCTTCCCAAAAAATCAAAAAATCAGGGCATATGCGACTGTTCTCAGTAAACCCACGTACATACGCAATTTTTCCAAGAAAACCCACATGTAGAGGTGACTATGAAAGAAAAACCCACGTATAGGAAGGAAAAGATAGAAAAATAAGGTAAATGGACAAATTGAGACAAAATTCACTTCTCAAGGATACTACTGGGTAATCATGCCCCTAGACCCGACACAAATAGAAAAATCAGAGCAATAAAATCACATTGTATGCTGAAAACCCCCAAATAAAAAAAACTAGGAACCTCCCCAGTATGGTCGCCAATTCTGTTACGGAGAAAACTTCCTATGGATTAGGGTCTACCACAATAGACAGAGAAACTGCAAAAATAAATCCCTTCCCAATATGTAAGAGAAATAAAACATCTAACACTAAAGCATCTTGACACATATCTTTTTCTGGATGGTTGTAGTAGAGCCCCATTGAGCTTTTTCCAATCCTGCTTGCGTTAGCAATTTACTCTTAACAAAAGTAAACAAGGCAAGAATGCTATATAATATAGTGTTAGGCCTACTCTATCATAGAAAATAAATTATACATAAGCAACTAACCACATCCATGGATTCAATATTCATTTAAATGCACATCATTAGACAGGAAAAGATATTTCTATGAACCGAATCATAGATTACATAAGTCACAACCTTTGTTGGCATGTTTGCGAACCAAAGAAACTGAGTCCTCCACCTAGGCCTCCACCACCTCTCGATAGGAAGCTCACATGCAAAGTCAAGCTTGGGAAGAACACAAAGTGCTCCAAGGGACAAAGGGATGCAGAATCAAGTATAAGCAAGCTACGACAACAATGGACTATAGTTTTCTTGCTCTTCAATTCCTCCTCTTCAATATATCCAAAGGGGTTTTTATATAGTGCTTCAATGGGGTAATGGAAGGTCAAATCCAAGTGATCTCGAGGCATATGGAAGGCCAAGAGACAAGTGACTCGGATCCACATCAAGGAAAACTCCAAAAACATTTGGCATTTTGCACGCATTCCGATGTACTTGGGTTTAAGGATAATATCTGTGTATATACGCGATAAAGGGATTAAAAGTTGTGTACAACAAATAATGAGTGTTTTTAGGGATGATCTTGGAAACATCAAAGGTACAAAAATAGTCCATGGGGTCCAAATAGTCTGTAGAGGGATAGGGAAGGCCATAAAAGTGTGATCAACCATGTGTGGTAAAATCAGCTGTAATAGAGAGAGAGAGAGAAGATGGGTCTAGTGGTAAGGGGCGCAGTAGGGATGAGAGAGAGAGGATGGGTGTAGTGGTAAGGGGTGCAGTAGGGTTGAGAGAGACTGAGGGAAAAAGGGTGTGGGAGGAGTAGGGTTGTGAGAGAGTGAAAGAGGGGGTTATCAAGGGTTAGAGAGAGAGAGAGGAGGGTTCTCAAAGAGGGAGACAAAGAGGGAGGGAGGGAGAGAGAGAGGGAGGGAGGGAGAGAGAGAGAGAGTGGGAGAGAGTGAGAGAGAGGGGGAGGGAGGGAGAGAGAGAGGGAGGGAGGGAGAGAGAGAGAGAGTGGGAGAGAGTGAGAGAGAGGGGGAGAGGGAGAAATCTAGGGAGGGGGATAGAGGGATAGGGTGGGAGAGGTAGGAAGAGGGTGAGAGGGAGATACAAAGGGAAAGAGGGAGATATATAGAGAGAGGGAGAGTGGGAGAGAGTGGGAGAGAGTGGGACTAGGAAAGAGAGGGGAAGAGGGAGGGAGAGCGAGGGTCAAGGGGA
>LPNX011057995.1:258501-299624 GCA_001517045.1 Pseudotsuga menziesii | reverse complement strand
TATATATATATATATATATATAGAGAGAGAGAGAGAGAGAGAGAGAGAGAGAGAGAGAGAGAGAGAGAGAGAGAGAGAGGAGGAGTAGGGTGGTGAGAGTGAGAGAGGGGGTTATGAAGGGTTAAAGAGAGAGAGGACGGGTCTAGTGCTAAGGAGGGTACTATCATACATGCCTTGCCTATATTAATACTTGTGTATATCTTAATTCGACCTTAAAAAATAGAAATCGAGATTAGATGAGATTAGTTGGGCCCTAATCCATAATTATCGCAATTGTCTCAACCATCCTAACCTTCGAAACCTCTCTATTTCCAAAAGTATAAATAAAGGTCTTGGGATGAGGCTAATCAATCAATTTTAGGAGAGAAAAGTTATGCTAGTGGTATACCTTTAGAGTCTTGGAGCAACAGAACTTAGAGTCCTTGGTTGCATAGGAGTCCTTGTGTCAGAAGCTGGGTTGTATTCTTACCTATTCATTGTTTGTTAATAAAGATAATTCATCTTCCAATCTTGTATAGTGCTTGTCATATGTATGTTGGTTTAGTGAAGATGTTCAATTATATTATTAATATTTTTTTCATCTAACCTCTAATTTATATATCTATGAGATATTTCTTGAAGAATTGGCTCTTTGTAGGTGAAGAGGAACATTCCTAGAAGCTTTGGAGGAGATTACAGTGAGAGAAGACCAAGCTTCGATCAACCATCATAAACTGGGTAAGCCAAGATATTTTCCTATTCTCATTCCATATTCTATAAAAACCGATTGTCTGGAAGTCTAATAGTTAGTTGGTAACCCCAGACCCTAGGTTACAAGGGTTTAATTTCCTGAACAACAGAACTGGTGACTCCACTAGGGAGTAGTCCAACCTGCTGTGAGTTTATCCTGTAGGTTCTTTACCAGTCTATTGTAGCTGCAACTATTTTCCCAAATTTTTGAAATTTTGGACCTTCCTCTTAATTCTTATCTTGCCTAGAATCGTTTGGATCCATGAACTCTATTTTTGTTTCCCCTCTACTACATGTTTGGATTGTTTTGAGGTTAACTGTTTTGTGCTTTTCAGAAAATTGCTTATGTCTAAAACTGTTTGAGTTGTGGAATTTTGAATATTGGATTTAAAATGTTTCCCTTTTGATTTGTGATTTCTTTCTTTGATATTGAAAGTCATTTGACCTTACATCGGAGCCATATTTCCCTACGAGGCCACCGTTGCGGAAGCTGAACGATGATTTTTTTGATGGATAGCTTTCACTGCTCTGATGCTGTGACGTTATTATTTCAACTTTCTTTGTGCTGTCGGAGGTTGGCTGAAGTTTGATTCGGTGGTTTTTTTATCTTTATGAAGCTGCTGTTTTGGATATGAGATGAGTTTTTTAGACCGCTATACAACCTTAAGATTTTCTAAGCACTTAACGTTTTCATGATTTTTCTGTGCCATATCGGAAAGTTTTATAACTTTGATTGAAGGTGGTAGTCTGATTGCCTTTCGCCATTGTGGATTTTGAGTAAAATAAGTGTTTGGCATTGTAACTGCTCCTCTCACTGATGTTTTTGTTATGGTTTTCGCTGATATGTTTATTTTCCACAGAGCTCGTAGTCTTTTCATCTTCCACCATTGTGGCTACATAATGCGCTAACCTCCCGACGTTATGTCATTCTGTTTGTCGACAAGGAGTTTCCACCCGATGCTTTATTGTTTAGTCTTTCCGACGCCGATAGGTTTAATGGTCCTGTGGAACTCTTTTTCCATTTGAAACCCACCGTTGTGGCTATGAGTAAGACTATCCTACCGATGTTTTAATGGTTCAAGCCACCGATAAGGTTTTTCCTGCCATTTTGTGAGTTTTAACCCTTCTGTGGGCGGCGGTGGTTTCTGATTCTTGTTAAGGTTTTAACGACGAGAGCACAGTACAGGGCCTCATTTTGATGATCAGTTTTATTGTTAGTGTGGTTTAAGTTTATTGAAAAGCTGCAGTCCTAATTAATGATGAATTTTTGTTTTAACTGTAGATGGACTCAGAAGATTCTTCAGATTACTGTTGCAAGAAGACATAGTTGAAGGATAAATCTAAGGAAAGTTGGCTGAAAAGTGATAAGCAGAGTTTGTTCTGAAATCAACGGGATCTAAAAAAGGACAAATAAAAGACAAGGCATAATCGATGGAAACATAAGCCCAGACTTGGAAAGGGTCCGTCAGTTACTGAGCTGATCTCATTTTATGAAGTACTCATAAGTTTAAATCCGAAATGTAACACATTATATGAATCATGAGCACTCACAAAAAGACAAAATTGTGAGATTAAAACGGTCGAGGGAGCCAGAAGGTCAGGGGGCAGGGACAACCTAGATGTTTGGTTGTTTTGTATAAAGATAGGAAAGTTAGAAGGAATAGGGGCTTTTTCCCTGGAAAAACTTGTGAACCACTTGTTGTAAGAGGAACTACTTCATTTTACAATAATAAAATTACAATTTTGCCTAATGGAGAAGGTGCTGTGTGGAATGTTTGAAGGTGATAAATGAACAATGTTGAAGGGGAACTATTTTGTTTTCAACTGTGTTTCATTAACTATGAGAGCGTTCTAACTTTCTGAACTGATGTTCTTATCTGAATGTTCTCTGGTTTATTCTGTGATAATTTCCACTATGAGTAATGGAGGTTTTAATTGTTGATGAGCTATCTTTTTGTGTTTATATTTATTCATGTTTACGTGTTTTGATTCTAAGAGAAACTATCTGTGATTTGTCTTAATATGTGAACAATATTACATTACTCATGAATTAATATTTGGCTCCCTAGGGACAGCTTAGTTAGTGTTGTTTTTCCTTGTTGTGTGTGATTTAGATGCATGAGAGTCTAACACAAGAGGTAAGAACCTGCGCATCACATTGTGACCACTCCTTGCATTCTCAATCAATCTACATCTTAGATAGCGACTTGCATATCATACATAAAGTCAAAAATACAAAAATATATACGGTGGACCGGGCCGCAACTGGTAAAACCTTTTATTTTTGTTACTTGACCTACGATAGCCAGACCGCAAACTAGACGAATTCCTTACACCAAATAGTCACGGGCTAGTTGGGAACGTTGACTGGGGAGAATCCCTTGCCTGCAAATTTCTAGGCCTCAACAGTTTCTAGCACTAGAAGGAGGGCCGCCAGTGCATGGCTGGCTGAGGAAACCCGTTTTCTCGAAATTATTCCACCGGTGACAGTTCAGAAAGTAGTTTGTTTTCCAATCCAATTCCCAAAGAGAAGGGTACCGAGCACTTGTATTCTGTCGATAATGAAGTTGTTAATGATCTAAGGAGACACACTAGGGCATACGTGAAGAATATTGGAGTATTACCGATTATCCCTGACTTGCCCAGAAGAGATTATAAAAAGAAAGACCTTCCTATATTGGAAGACTCAGTGTTGGTTGGAGATTTGGAAGAACTTGTAGAAACAACCTTACAGGAAGTTGTACAGACTTTGAATCAAGTAGGCCTAGATACCCCTTACGATTCTCTTGTTCATATTCCTATTCATTCACCACCTCACTCTCCACCCAGACTCATGGCAGGCGTAAACGCAAATCAGCCACCCAACCCACCAAATCCACCACCTGCCTGGAAAGCCAGGTCACCTTTAAACCTAACTCCTCCTTTGCATGATTTACCTCAAGCTTTCAAAAAGATGTTGCCCAAGTTTGATCCAAATGAGAAGATGTTAGTAGATGACCATTTGCAAAGTTTCTATTTGGCAATAGAAGGATTAAGGGCTGGGGAATATGAGGATGTAGTTTGTAGACTTTTTCCACACACCCTTAAGGAAGCAGCAGCATCGTGGTACTTTGGCTTTCCTGCAAACTCTATCCCAGATTGGGATACCTTTGAAAGGATTTTTAGAAGTAAGTACGCAACCCAAAAAACTCATGCAGCTCTCATGAAAGGACTATGTGCCTTAAAGAAAGAAAGAAAAGAGAAGGTGCATAGTTTTACCCAAAGATTCGCAGCCTATCTTAAGAATTTTTCTGAAGCTGAAAAAACCTCGGATAAAGTCTTGATTGAATATTACACCTCAGCTCTAGGACCCGAGTTGGCCATGTTTGCTAAAATGAAGGCCAAACCTATGCTAGTAGAGACTTATGAGGAAGCGGAGAGAGTAGATGCTGAAAGGGAAAGTATCGAAGATTATCCTGAACGGTCAGGAGAAAAAAATGTTGGGAGGAAAGCTTTGTTGTTTACTAAGCCCAAAGAGGAGCAATCACCAGATTTCGAAGGAATGGCAAAGATGATGTAGAAGATTTCTAACGGAATCATAAATTTGGAAAAGGAAAAGGAAGCCCAAAAGTTCTACAAGACTTATTACAAGAAAAGGGAAGATAACAATCAATCCAAACCCCCTCTGCACAACCCCGCATCTATGAACTTAACGGAGGTAGGAATGGATAACTTTTGCACTTTCCACCAACAACCCCATTCTGAAAAGAATTGTCCCTAATGGATAAATTCAATGACGTTGGTTATGAATTAGCTGTTGGATTCCAAATTAACTGAAGACAACGATGAAGAAGGGAAAGACAACAGTAAATCAACAGAAAAACATGAGGATGAAGCTATGGTTTTATGGGACTGTGTATCGTTGTTTGATGCCAAGGAAGAAAAGGATCTGAAACATGAGGGCATCCTAGAAACAAATGTAATGACGAGAATCCAAGGGTTGATTAAGGAAAATAGTTTTATGCTCTCGAAGATCAAAAGACTTCAAAATAATGTCAATAAATTTCAAAACAACTCCACAACTAATAAAATTCTAGAATTTATGATCACCAGTAAAAATCCTAGACAGGTCAACATGCCTACTAAGCCCAGTAAAGAAAAAATAAATGATGTAAAATCAAATCTCATAGAACATAAGATGGATTATGACATTGTGGAGGACATAAAGAAGGTAAGGGCAGACCTCTCATTATTTGAAATGTGGAATGTATCGCAGCAGAAAGAAAATCTATTGAAAGCACTTAAAGTCTCAAAGGAGAGGCTGCCCACTGACAATCAGCCCCAAGAAGAAGAAATTGGTGAAGCGAGTATGGGAGGTAAGCCTAAAAGCAAGAATCCACCTTTTCTCCTTACTTTTGAAATTTTCAACCACAACATGCATAACTGCCTAGTAGACTTGGGGGCATCAGTCAATGTCATGCCACTATCGGTCTACAAAAAGATAAATGGACAACCTAAACCATCTACCTAGAAGGTCATTCAGTTGGATAGAACAAATGTGAAGGTAATTGGGGAAATGAAGGATGTTCTTGTTTGCTTATTGTCAAATGATAAGGTGTGTCGATTCATTGATATTGTGGTGGCTGACATACCCGAAGCTTATGGACTTGTTTTGAGCAGAGATTGGTCGACAAAGCTGAATGAATATTTTGCCTCAGACTGGTCGCATCTGTGGCTACCATATAAAGGAATCCCAAATCAAATTAAAGTTTTGAGGGAACCCCACATGAAACACAATGTTACTCAGTTCGAAGGTAAAAATGAACCAGTGGATTCTGTTTTGGGAAATTACTTTATTGAGCTAGAACTAGGAAAATATCAAGTGGAAGAAGCCAACGATACATCAGACGCTCAACCTGATCTCCTTCGGTTTTCATAGTCTCATGAAATCAATTGTAAAATAATAGACTTAGCTGTAGATGTAGATGTTAATTCTTGCATAGTAGTGGTTAGCGATTTTTGGACGCTTTTCTTTGATGGTTCTAAAACTTTGGAGGGGTCGGGAGACAGCTATGTCCTGATTGACCCTAAGAAAAACAAAAATTTTCTTTCATGTAGGTTAGAGTTTGAATGTACCAATAACATAGATGAATATGAAGCATTAGTTCAGGGATTAAGGAAAGCAATTGAATTAAAGGAAAAAAATCTGAAGGTGTTTGGAGATTCTGAAATAATTGTAAAACAAATTCGAAATCAAATACATTACATCTCTCCTCATTTAAAATATTATCAAAATGAAGTATGGGATTTACTTAAATGTTTTAATGCATTTAACATTGTATCGATTCCTAGACTTAATAATGCAGCAGCTGACTTGTTGGCCACCTTAGCTGCGGGGCTTGTGCCCTCTAATAATCAGTGATCTGTTGAATTGCTTTTCAGGCCTTCAGTCCCATATATGATTACCAATCTATGAGTGTTTGATGATGATCAACAGATTATAGAATGCTTGACAAATGACAAGACCTTCAAAGGGGCGATTATTGATGATGAAGAACATCAGGCCGAGTTAAAATTTGATAATTTTATTCCTAAGGGAGTCAGGACTTTAGAACGGATGTTTGATTTAAATGAGAAATTTAGAAGACCAACGAATGTGAAGACTCATAGCTCATCTCTACAGTTCGAGTTGATTAATTTGGGGTCTGAGATGGATCCCAAATATGTGAATCTTGGAAAATGCTGCTCCCTAGGTGAAAGGGATAAGTTTATCATTCTTTTCAAGCAATACAAAGATGTTTTTGCCTAGACGTATGAAGATCTGAAGACATATGACACCAATATTATCTAGCATGTTATCCCCATCAGATCTGGAATCAAACCTTATCAGCAGCCTCTAAGGAAACCGCATCCAACATTAGAACCTTTAATCCAAAGTGAAGTTAAGAAACTATTGGATGCTAGAATTATCTTCAAGGTTAGACACTCAGAATGGGTTTCAAATCTGGTACTGGTAAGGAAGAAATCTGGAGAAATCAGGCTATGTGTGGATTTTAGAAACTTAAATCGCGCTTCAGATAAAGAAAATTATCCTGTTCCACCCATGGAGCAGATATTGCAAATGGTTTCAGGTTCTGAACTATTCTCTTTATTAGATGGATTCTCAGGCTACAATCAAGTATTAGTAGCCGAAGAAGACAGACTAAAAATGACATTCAGGACCAGGTGGGGAACTTTTGCTTACAGAAGGATGCCCTTTGGACTCATAAACGCTAGAGCTACTTTCCAAAGGGCTATGGACATAGATTTCCATGGTCTGATTGGCCGCAGTGCTGTAGTATACCTCGATGACATCATGATATTCTCAAAGAAAAGAGAGGAACATGCATTTCATCTAAAGCAGATTTTTGAATGCTGCCGAAAATATGGTATCTCACTAAACTTGAAGAAGTGCATGTTTGCCATTACAGAAGGTAAGTTGTTGGGTCACATGGTTTCTAAGAAGGGGATCTCCATAGACCCAGAAAGGATCAAAGCCATCGAACAGATTCCCTTACCCCATAATAAAAAAGGCATGCAATCATTTATGGGGAAAATAAATTTCGTGCAAAGGTTTGTGCCAGATTTCGCTCAAATTGTCAAACCTTTGCAACAAATGGTAAAGCAAACTATACAATTCAAATGGACTGATGCAGAGAAGAATGCATTCAGTAAAATAAATACAGCTGTCGCGCACGCACCCTCCCTCAAAAGTCTAGATTTTGAGAAAGATTTTATTCTGTACACTTTTGCATCTGATGATTCACTGGCAGTGGTGCTTACCCAGAAGGAAGATGGGGGAGATGAGTTCCCCATATCATTTATGAGAACTGGTCTACAAGGGGACAAATTGAATTACTTGGCCATGGATAAACAAGATTATGCCATGTTCAAAGCGGTGAAACAATTCAGACCATACATACTTAAGAACCAAAAAAAGGTAATCGTTCCACACCCAGCTGTAAGGTCTCTTTTCATACAAAAAGAGTTAGGAGAAAGAAGAGGCAACAGGGTAACAACTCTACAAGAGTATGACCTCGAATTCAAGCCAGCCTCCATAGTTAAAGGGCAAGGATGTGCAGACTGATGATTGAAAGTAAAGACAATGAAGAACATGACTGGGAAGACAAAGCTGAGTTACATTTTATGGATGTATGTCCTCTCTTCACAGCTCCAGACTCATGGTATCGAGACCTTGTGCATTACCTTCAAGCGGGATTGTTACCGGAACATTGGAATTCTAAGCAAAGAAGAGCACTGCATCTTAAATCAGCCTCATACCAAATTGTTGAAGGGATATTATTCAGAAGGAATTATGATGGATTTCTTCTCAGATGCTTAGAGAAAGAAGATGCAGAGAAGGTAATGATAGATTTACATGATGGGCCCACTGGAGGACATTTCTCCAGAGATACTACAGCTCATAAAATTCTCAGAGTCGGATACTATTGGCCAACACCGTTCAAAGATGCACACGCTCATGTCAGAAAATGCGACATTTGTCAAATGTGTGGTGGAAGACAAGTTAAAGTAGTAGGAACATTAAAGCCTGTGATGATAACAGAACCTTTCGAGCAGTGGGGGATGGACATCATTGGAGAGATAAAGCCAAATTCTTCCTTGCAACACAAATATATTCTGATGGCAACCGACTACTTCACTCGTTGGGTCGAAGCCATTTCGTTGCGTAAAGTAAATGAAGATGCGGTCATGGACTTCCTGCAAGATCATATTATGACCAGGTTTGGAGTTCCAATTTCTTTAGTTTTCGATAATGCTACTTACTTTTCCTTGATTATATTAACTACATTTTCTCATGAGAAAGGAATTAAGTTGCATTACTCTGCTAATTACTATCCACAGGGAAACGGTTTGGCTGAATCTACAAACAAGAATTTGATTAGGATTTAAAAAAAGATGGTGATAGAAAATCAGAGGAGTTGGAACTCAACATTACCAAATGCTCTTTGGGTTGATAGGGTCACCCCCAAGACTTTGTTAGGTGTGTCCCCATATACCCTTGTTTATGGAAAAGATGCCATTCTACCCCCCAATATCATGCTACCCTCTTCCATAATAGCTCAGGAATCCAGAGGATCAGATAATGAAGTTTTGTAGGTAAGGATACATAATCTTTTGAAGGCAGAGGAATCTAGATCCAAGGCCAGAGAACGTTTTAAAAAACAACAAGAGGTAGTAAAGAGATGGTTTGATAAACACAAAGATGGAACAAAAGAATTCGAGGTGGGATATTTGGTTCTCAAGTGGGACCACCCCCGTGATGAGAAAGGAAAACACATGAAATTTCAACAGGTATGGGTAGGCCCTTTCCAGATTGTGGCAAAGCTTGGCCCCTCAATCTATAAATTACAAGATTTATAGGGGTGGGAAGATAACTTACTAGTAAATGGTTTAGTTCTCAAACCTTATTTTTCTTGATTTTTGTTTTGTTCTTTTATCTTGTACATAAATAAATTGATTTGGCTGTTTATTTTGATTTATTTTTGTTTTTTTTTAGTTTAGATTTTGATTGATTTCAATAAAAAGGAGGAAATTTTTTGGTTGCATGGAGAGCATCAGAATTCTGGAGTGATTAAAGTCCTTGAGTGTAAGACTATGTATTATTGTTTTATCTGAAAGAATTTCTTCTAGTTTAGCAGTTTTTCCGAATGGCTATGAACACATTGAAGTCCTACTTAATCCTTGTAAAATAAACTAGGATCAAAAGGTCTGGAATACTATTTTGAGGCTCCATCCATGTCACATTTAAAAATTTCCTAGGGAGTGACAGCAAAAGGCCCATGGAAAAGAAGTAGGGTAAACAATATATTATATATAAATTATCCCATGCCAGGAATTGAATGCCAAAAGGCAAATAAGAGTCAAAAGCTCCCATGAAAGCAATATGTATCGAAACAAAGTACTGAACCATATAAGTACTAAATTGGCAAAAGTTCTTCTCCTTCCGTGAACTGAAAGTTAAATACATCTCTCACACAAAAGGACACTATGGATAGAGGAGCCTGAATAAAAATTCAGAAAGAAAGGCATGCAGGAGGACTCATATGAAAAGGAACAAAGTCCAAAAGCACAAAAGTGAAAAATGGCATGGGAATGAGGAACAAATGAATATTTCTGTTTACCATATGTTATAATCCTGTGATGCCCAAGCTCGTAGCTACCTGAAGACAGAGGTAATAAATGAAAATCATCTTCTTGGCCTCGAAAGAGTCACCTTGACTTGGAAATCTTGGTTTCCATTCTCCTAAATTGGACTATAATCAATGATTAAAAGTACATATATTTTCCATTTGGAAAGTCTAGACATCTATAAGAATTCAACATGTTTGTTTTATTGTTAAACAATCTTATACTTAAGGAATAAATTGTCCAGAGATCTAGGTTCACCAGGTAGTCGCCAATTGTTGCAGCTGCAACTGTTTTCCCAAATTTTTGAAATTTTGGACCCTCTTAATTTTTATCTTGCCTAGAATCGTTTGGATCCATGAACTCTATTTTTGTTTCCCCTCTGCTACATGTTTGGATTGTTTTGAGGTCAACTGTTTCGTGCTTTTCAGAAAATAGCTTATGTCTGAAATTGTTTGAGTTGTGGAATTTGAAGATTGGATTTAAAATGTTGCCCTTTTGATGTGTGATTTCTTCCTTCGATATTGAAAGTCATTTAACCCTGCATCGGAGCCATATTTCCCTACGAGGCCGCCGTTGCGGAATCTGAACGATGATTTTTCTGATGGATAGCTTTCACTACTCTGATGCTGTGACGTTATTATTTCAACTTTCTTTGCGCTGTCGGAGGTTGGCTGAAGTTTGATTTGGTGGTTTGTTGATATTTATGAAGCTGCTGTTTTGGAGATGAGATGAGCTTTTTAGACCATTGTACAACCTTAATATTTTTCGAGCACTTAATGTTTTCACAATTTTTCTGTGCCATATCGGAAAGTTTTATAACTTTGATCGAAGGTGGTAGTCTGATTGCCTTCCACCATTGCAGCTCCTGAGTAAACTAAGTGTCCTCCATTGTAACTGCTCCACTCGCTGATGTTTTTGTTACGGATTTCACTGATATGTTTATTTTCCGTGGAGCTCGTAGTATTTTCATCTTCCACCATTTTCGCTGCGTAATACACTAACCTCCCGACGTTATGTCGTTCTGTTCATCAACAAGGAGTTTTCGCCCGATGCTTTAGTGTTTAGTCTTTCCGACACCGATAGGATTAATGGTCCCGTGGAACTCGTTGTCCATCTGAAACCTGCTGTTGTGGCTATGAGTAAGACTATCCTGCCGATGTTTTAATGGTTCAAGCCACCGATAAGGTTTTTCCCACCGTTTTGTGAGTTTTAACCCTTCTGTGGGTGATGGTGGTTTCTGATTCTTGTTAAGGTTTTCACGATGAGAGCGCAGTACAGGGCCTCATTTTGATGATCATTTTTATTGTTAGTGTGGTTTAAGTTTATTGAAAAGATGCAGTCCTAATTAATGATGGATTTTTGTTTTAACTACAGACGGACTCAGAAGATTCTTCAGATTACTGCTGCGAGAAGACATAGCTGAAGGATAAAGCTGAGGAAAGTTGGCTGAAAAGTGATAAGCAGAGTTTGTTCTGAAATCAACGAGATATAAAAAGGGACAAATAAAATACAAGGAAGAATTGATGGCAACAAAAGCCCAGGCTTGGAAAGGGTTCGTCAATTACCGAGCTGATCCCGTTTTATGAAGTACTCATAAGTTTAAATCCGAAATGTAACGCATTATATGAATCATGAGCACTCACAAAAAGACAAAATTGTGAGATTAAAATGGTCGGGGGAGCCAAAAGGTCAGGGGGTGGGGGAAACCCAGAGGTTTGGCTATTTTGTATAAAGATAGGAAAGTTAGAAGGAAAAGGGGCTTTTTCCCTGGAAAAATTTGTGAACCACTTGTTGTAAGAGGAACTACTTCGTTTTACAATAATAAAATTACAATTTTTCCTGTTTTTGAAGGTGTTGTGTGGAATGTTTGAAGGTGATAAATGAACAAGGTTGAAGGGGAACTATTTCATTTTCAATTGTGTTTCATTAATTGTGAGAACGTTCTAACTTTCTGAACCTATGTTCTTATCTGAATGTTCTCTAGTTTATTCTATGATAATTTCCACTATGAGTAATGGAGGTTTTAACTGTTGATGATCTATCTTATCATGTATATATTTATTCATGTTTACGTATTTTGATTCTAAGAGGAGCTATCTGTGAATTGTCTTAATATGTGAACAGTATTACATTACTCATGAATTAATATTTGGCTCCCTAGGGATAGCTTAGTTAGTGTTGTTTTTCCTTGCTGTGTGTGATTTAGATGCATGAGAGTCTAAGACAAGAGGTAAGAACCCGCGCATCACATTGTGACCACTCCTTGCATTCTCAATCAATATGCATCTTAGATAGGCACTTGCATATCATACATAAAGTCAAAAATACAAAAATATATACGGTGGAATAGGTCGCAACCAGTAAAACCTTTTATTTTTGTTACTTGACCTACGGTAGTCGGACCGCAAACCGGACAGATTCCCTACACCAAACCATCATGGGCTAGTTGGGAACGTTGATTGGGGAGAATCCCTTGTTGTTGTTGCCTACGAATTTCCAGGCATCAACACAGTCTTTGTTCTATTTCTAATACTGAGTGTGGTCTTTATTATCTTTCTTTTGATTCATGGTGTAGTGTGCCTAGAAACCTTTACTATTCTTTTTTCTTTGAAATTTTTTTAGTTGTATACACGGGTTGTTGTTATACACAGTCGCGTATGGTACATGGGTTTCCTACATACATAGTTGCATATATCCTGTAGAAGCATAAAATTTTGGGTAGGGTTTGCTTGTCCCTATCTTATTTGGTTTTTTTCTTTCTTGGAAGTTTTCTGTTAGTAGCATGACTCTATGAGTCTAAAGTCTTGTATGTCACATCGTTTGCTTCTCTTCAATCCTTTGAGCTTTCTTTGTTTGAAATTTCTTTCATCTTGTGATTTTAAGTTGGTACTCCTTCTTGGTTTATAAGTTCAATGATTTGTGTCTAGGTCACTGATTAGGGATTTAGATACTCTATACTCTGTACTGCATCTTGTGGTGTCAGTTTGTCACTTGTTCTTTTGTGAATCTAGTGGACTTTTTGGGTTCAATAGTTTCTCCAAGTCATATTTTTTCTGAGTCTTCTTCTTGATTGGTTGAAGTTGGTTATTTTGGGTCTGTTATACTTCATTTTACTCATTATATGCTCTGATTATTCAAACTTGCTCAAAGAATTTGCATTTAGTTGCATTTTATTTTTTGAAGAATTTGAAAAAGTGAAGAAAAAAACATTTTATACTTTTGCATTTAGTTGCATTTAGTCGTTTTCTTTTCAGTATTTTTCAAATAAAATTTTGAAAAATTATAAAAAGAAGTCTTAGTTTCTTGCACTTAGTTTTCAATTTCATTAGCTTATATTTTCAAAAAAGAAAAGAAATTTTGTTTAAGTAGTTGCAATTTGCTTTGGAATTTTCTTTATACATCATTTTTATTTTTCTTATCGAGTCTATAACATCGCAGTCTTTCACGCCATTTACCTTCTGAACAAGAACAACCCTTAAAATGAATGGTATAATTTAATAATTATTAGTAAGTTTTATTTTATAGGATCATACACCAACTAGCTTAGGCTAGTCTTGTGGAATAGGGAGTTTAAAATCTCCACAAGTGTTTAAATTCAGATGTAGTTGGCTAATCAATAGGTAAACCCTTTTCTATGTTGATTGTATTTGGGAAGCTCCTCTCAAATGGGAGTTAAGCATGAGGCTATGTGGAGGCTTGGAATGATGAGATAACCCTCTGATTCCTTGTCAAAGAGTAGAGCAAGGTTTTTGCGCATATGGGGACTTGTGTCAATACCACCTCTTGGCCCCATGCAGTACCGGTGTTGATAGGGTTTCATGCTTTGCTAGCCTGCCCATGCGCATGATCTAGGTTTGCAACTACCCCCTATATTGTCAGTATAGTTGAGGTATCCTTTAGTCTCTTTGACATCTAGGGTTCATACATAGGTACATCGGAAGGATATTTTTGGTTGACCTTGGACGGGCTTGGAAGGTAACCCTGGTAGAAGGTGTGGGATGGTGGTAGGTGATTCCTTTTTTTGTGCCTAAGAACATCTACAAAGACACCAAGTAAATGTCTTTCATATTTCTTCTGGAAATCATATCCTATACCCCTTGTGTCTGTTGTGGCTTTAGGAAATTTTGTAGTGATTGTTGTGTGGTGTGTTTGTGTTTAGATGACCTTAGGGTGTGTGAAGAATCAATTTTTTAATCGCAAAGCACCAACCTATCAAAAGGTCAAGAAGGTTGCAAAACCTTCCTCTGTTTACTACAGTGGAGCCTCCACCTCCCCCTCAAAGATGAATATTAGACACAGATAGTTATTTTGAACCGATAGGAATTAGTGAAGTTATGGGTGAACTAGAACTTAGGACAAACTAGGTTGATACAACCACAGTAGAAATAGAAGACTTACAGGTTGACGAGTTTGTAAGAAACTTTAATTCACCTCTTACTTACCTAAATGATCCTATGATCATCCAGGTTCATCCTTTCAATTCACTTGTGATTGGTGTTCCTATGAGAAGACTAATGTCTAGTGCTGGAGAAATTCCTTCTAGCCCCATCTCATCTATCCCGACTGAAGGAGTGCCACCTCCCTCGGTTGGTACTCCTAGAACAAATATACCTGCTACTCCCTTAACTACAACTAGTTGGGTGGTCCCACCACTATCTTCCACAAATATAGTAGGAAATTCTGGTGGGGTGGTCACTAGAATTCCCAATGTGCCTTCTGCTTCACCTTCTTTTGCACACACTACTCAGGGTGGTCTTGCTGGATCCTCTTCATTTGTCCAGGGTTTTCCATGGAATGGGGGGCACATTCCCCCATCAACTCCATATGTAGGCCCCGCACCTACATATGTAGGGGTGCAGTTTGGAAACACTAACCCTTATGGTCAAGGATTTCAAACACCGGTTTCAGCTCCTTTCACGAGCTCTTCTTTCTCGCTTTTTAGCGGAAGGATACCTGCTCCTGTTTTCCAAACTCTAGTTTCAATTGGAGCATCTCAAACCACATACACTACACTACATATGAATAATCCACTGGCTTATGGATGGAATCCTTTTCAAAGTAGTCTGAATACTTCGCAACCGGTAGCTGGGGTCAACCTTGCCTTTACATTTGGGAAATAGGGGAAAAGTCTTTCTACTTCCCAAGCTCATGCTTTTCAATCTTTTCTTAGGCCCAAAATTCCTTTCCTGACAAATTTGAACTTGCCATAGTTGTCCAAGTTAATGAATGACCCGGTGAAACATGATGCCACCTGGCCACCTGTCCCTACCAAGTAACCCTTGGATATTCCAAAACTCAAAGGCAAAGTTGGTGAATACCCAGGTGCTCATATCACCACCTTTCACTTGTGGTGCTCTTCCAACTCATTGAATGATGACACCATTTGGTTGAGATTGTTCCAAAGAACTCTGACTAGTGCCGCAACAAAGTGGTACATTGAATTGTCCTTTGATGCATTTGATAGTTTTTGGGACTTGGCTAATGTGTTCCTTAACCATTTCCAACTTCCTATCCGGTATGATGCCGGCACATATTTATTGTCCACCTTTTGGCAGGACAAAGCCACTTACATTTTGGATCACTTCCAAGAGTGGCGAAGGCGAAAGAGGGTCATTAAGGCTACTATCCCTCCCAAGTTTTTGCTAGAATGGTTCCTTAATTCCTTATTTTCGTATATATCTAAGGATGTTTCCACTTTAGGAGTAACTAATGAGGAAGAAGCTATTCTTAGGGCCCAACAATTAGATTTGATATACTCTCAGT
This sequence comes from Pseudotsuga menziesii, assembly GCA_001517045.1. Classification (NCBI taxonomy): domain Eukaryota; kingdom Viridiplantae; phylum Streptophyta; class Pinopsida; order Pinales; family Pinaceae; genus Pseudotsuga; species Pseudotsuga menziesii. The sequence continues at coordinate 283,964 of LPNX011057995.1, read as the reverse complement.
CTGGGATTCTATATGAAATTATCCCTTATGCACTGAGGCCAACACATAGTGTCGAGAAACCTAAGCCTGGACCCCATGCCGATGGTGTGGTTGGTTCAGTTAAATCTCCCACTATAGAATATTTGGCAAAAAAACTCCAAGAGTTTTCCATCAAACAGTCTATAGTGGAGGTAGCAAAGGATTCTTCCTCATCCCAAAATTCAAGCATTTTTTCTCAATCCTCCCAAAAGGGTAATCAAAGGATTGATGGGAAAAAGAAAAAGAGGAAGAAAGGCGAGGGAAACCAAAACAAGACAAAACCCACAAATAATGCTGATGGGGGAAAACAGATAATAAGAAGGTGAAATTTCCCTGTAAGTTGTGCTAGGAAGATCACCTAACCCATCAAAGACCTGTTATGGATCAAGCTCAGAAGATGCTGAAAAATCAACAACTGACTATTCTAAAGGATCCATTTCCCCAATGACAGAATGCATCTTCAGTTTCTAATGTAGCAGGGGTCACTTCTAATTCCCCTGACCAAAAATATGTCAACATGGTTTGATCCTAGACCTTGCTCTAGATTAGAAACAAGAATTATGAGACAGAGGCTCCTAAGAGGGGTAAGTCTATAGGTGAAAATTCTAACCCTCTCACAATTGAAAAAACTGCTGAAACTATGCCTAAGATACCAAAAGGTGTCTTCAAGAAAGAATTGGACAATACTAATGCTAGGGCTGCATCCAATTACTCTGTAGTTGAATATTTATCCCAAACCCCTTGTGCAATGTCAACTTTGGAGGTGTTATAGAGTTTTCCTGCTCAGCAAGATGCACTCTTAGCAGCCTTAGGTAGTACTTATTTATCGAGCCTCATGGCGAAGTTTAATTTGTCAGATGTCAAAATTTGTTTGACGTATCATGTGGCTTTGTCGATAGATGTCATCCATGGCAGAAAAACCACTAGAAGGTCAATTGTTGACAAAGGTGTTTCCACATGTGTCATGTCCTTGTCTTGCTGGAAGGCTCTTGGATCTCCAGAGCTAGTTCCATCGAACACCCTACTTACTGCTTCTGATGGAAGGTTATTTCATCCACATGGTATCCTACCATCTTTCGAGATAAAGTTGGAAGGGAAGGAAGTTTCTATTGAATTAGAGGTAATAGATGCACCATTGGATTACAACTTGCTTCTGGGGAGAAGTTGGACTTATGCCATGTCTGCAATTGCATCAGTCATTCTTCAGGTGGTAGTGTTTCCACACAAAGGGAAGTTGGTTATAGTAGACTAACTCAGTTTCACTCAGAAGGGCCACATCGAAACTAATGAGTCCACCATGGCATTGGTTGATCAGGTCAAACCTACTTAAGAGAGCTTAGGGGTTGGAATGTATTCATCATTAATGGGCACATTCAATATCCTAGCCCCAATTAATTATTTTGGTTCTACTAGTGTAGGGAAGTCTATTGCAACTGTTGGCAATAGAATGGATCCTTGGGTCCTTCCTTTCCGTCATGAGCCTGAAGTGCCCTTATCAGTAGTGGAAGTAGCTTATTAATCTATCGTTGACACCACTGTTCATCCCGTTTCGGTTCCTCCTACAGTCTCAAAGGAGCCAGAAGAATACTATCTGCCTTCTTGGGCATAGAACTATTTATATATTGATTATTTCTTAGACATGGTTTCTCCTTTAGACAAAGCCATGAGTAGGAGGGATAAGATCTATGAAGATATTCATCATAGATCCTACTTTCTTCCAAAGTTAAGCAGGATTGAAAATCAAGATTTCCATGCGAGACTGGTAGGTGACGCTAATATACCAATCAATCCCTTACCAAGGGAGGGAATCTTTATCGAGGGGAATATGGAAAAAATTTCTGTTACTATTCCTATCAACATCTCTACGAACCCCAACATTATGGAAACTGTATATATTGGTGCAAACTACTCTCCAGAGTAGATTTCTATCTATATGACCTTATTTAAGGATTTCCATGACATGTTTTTGTGGTCATATGAGGATATTCCATGCATAGATCCATCGATAGTAGAAAATTAAATCCGAACCTATCCTGATGCCAAACTAGTTTGACAAAAACTTAGACTTGTCAATCCACGTAAAGTAGCAGCCGTTAAGGCTGAAGTTGAAAAGCTACTGAAAGATAGTTTTATTTACCCGATAGCTTTGACATAATGGGTATCCAACACTATTCCCGTCGATAAAAAGTAAGGGATGATACATGTCTGTACTGACTTTCACAATTTAAACAAATCCTGTCCTAAGGATAACTACCCCACAACATTCATGGATCCAATCATTGATGCTTGTGCGAGAAGTGAAGTCTTTTCATTTATGGGTTTCTCCGGGTATAATCAGATTCAAATCAAGCCGAAAGAGCAACATAAAACAACTTTCATTTTTCCTTGGGGTACATTTGCATATAAGAAAATTCCTTTTGGATCGAAAAATGCAGGGGCTACCTTTCAGCGGGCAATGAATTTTTCCTTTCATGACATCAAGTCTATTGTCGAGCCGTACCTAGATGATCTGCTCGTGCATTCTCATAAGAGGATTGACCATCCATATCAGTTGCGTTCAATTTTCAAATGATGAAGGAATTACAAAATACGTTTGAATCTCCACAAGTGTCTTTTCTGTGTCGATTCAGGTAGGCTGCTTGGGTTCATTGTTTCTAACAAATGTATTTAGGTGGATCCTTTGAAAGTTGAGGCCATTGTAAATCTGCCTCCTCCTCATTCCATTAAGAAACTTCAGAGCCTACAAGGAAAGTCTAACTTCCTTCGACGTCTCATCATGAATTATGCCAAGATCACCAAAGGTTTCATGCACTTGTTGAAGCAGGAAACCCCATTTGTATGGGATGAAACCGCACAGCTTGCGTTCAAGGGATTAAAGAAATATTTGTTGTTGGCACCTTTATTGTGTCCGCCAAATTACTCTCGTGATTTTATATTGTATCTGGATGCATCTGAGTCGACCATAGGGGTAGTTCTAGTCTAGGAGGATGATGAGCTCCAAGAGCATGTCATCTACTATCTTAGTCATGCTTTAGCTAGCCCTGAACTTAGGTACTCCCACATTGAAAAGTTGGCCTTAGTAGCTGTGTATGTTGTTTAGAGGTTACATCACTATATCTTAATAAGGACTATAGTAGTAGTGGCATATGTCAATCCTTTCCAATATGTCTTGTCCTGACGCATAGTTGGAGGAAAATTTAACAAATGGATAGTCATTCTCTAGGAGTTTGACTTGGATTTTCAATCCGCTAAATCCAAAAAATACTTAGTTTTTGCAGAGCTCATTGCAGAATTTCCAGTTGAAAAAGATATAGCAATTGAAGAAGACTCATTCCCAGATGAGCACATTTTCTTGATTTCAACCTCCAACCCTTGGTATGGAGATATACTTATCTATCTTCAGACTCTAAAGTGTCTTGCAACCTTTTCACGGGAAGAACAATGCAAATTACGCACACATGAAAAAAAAAACCTCATTATTTTGGAGATACTTTATATCGTAGAGGGGTAGACTCTGTTTTGCGTCGGTCCCTCACCCACGAAGAGGCTGAGATTTTACTAAATGATGCCCATCATGGAGCATGTGGGGGTCATTTATCTGGGTTAGCAATGACCCAGAATATCTTACGTGTCATTTATTTCTGTCACATGATATTTAAAGATTGTGTGGAACCCGTGAAGCACTGTCCTCCTTGTCAGCTTTACACCAGAAAGATGTGGTCGCATCTTGCTCCATTATTTTCTGTCATTTCAGTGGGCCCCTTCACCAAGTGGGGGATAGAGTACGTGACTTGCAACCCAGTTTTATCCCGGGGGCACAAATACATCATTGCCATTGTGGATTACTTCATGAAGTGGGAAGATGCAGTGCCAACCTATAAGGCTGAAGGAGAAACTGCATATTTTTTCATTTTCAACTAGATTATCGCACGTTTCGGTATTCCTAATGATATTGTCACTCACCATGGTGATCACTTCCAAAACAACATGATGACCTTGAAGACTATTCTCAAGCGTACTATTAATGTAACCTAGTCAAATTGGCACATCATGCTGTATCTTGCACTTTGGGATTACCGAACTAATGTAGAAATTTCCACAGGGTTCTCTCATTTCCAAATCGTTCACGGGGTGGAAGCAATAACCCCGGTCAAATGCAAAATCCTATATTTAAAAATTGTCATTCATGTGTTACCTGATACAGCTGAGCTAGAAGAGTGTTTTCTACACTTAGAACATCTTGATGAACATCATAGAGATGCGCTAACTACAAATGAGGCTCATAAGAATAAGGTGAAAAATCAATATGATAAGTTAGTCAAACCTAGGATTTTTTTGTCTGAAGGAGAGCTAGTCTTGCTCTGGGACCAAGACAAAGAACCCCAGGGGGTAGGGAAATTCAGGTCTATGTGGTTAGGACCCTATGTCGTTCCAAAATTTTTGAAGAAAGGAGCATATGAATTAACTAATTTTGAGGGGAATAAGCTACCTGAACCTAGAAATGGGCTCTACCTGAAGAAGTACTATGCTTAGGATTAGCACTTTTTCTTGTAATTTTATTATATGTAACTTTATGTACAATAGCTAGCCGGTTTGTGTTCTTATACCATCTATTGGTTGTTACAGATGTCTTCCGAGTGGTTTGTATTTTTTGCAGATGGTGCTAGTCATCACACTTGCAACCTAGATTCAGTCGCATGGGTTATTTACTCACCCCTAGGAAAACTAGTTTCCTCTGGAGGTGCTTACCTAGGTCCTATTACCAATAATGTGTTCGAATACATGGACGTTATTTAGCTTTTATGGGATTTCTTGTCACGTGGCATCACCCAGTTGGAAGTTAGACTTGACTCTCAACTGGTGGTTTCCTAGTTCAATCGAGCTTATCATGTGCGAAACCCTATATTATTACGTCAGTTTTTGCAAGTTAGGTTATTGGAAATAAATTTTGATTTTATCACATTTAATCATATTCCAAGAAATCAAAATTCATTAACTAATGCATATGAGAATTATATTTTGGATTGGCACTCAACACATATTTCATAAAAATACACAACAAACACATTGTTAAACACATGTAAGCAAACCGACTAAATATATATATGTGAATATCTGTCCATATAGATAGGTCCAGTTCTTGATCCTCAGATCCAGTCATAACTATAGAAATATACAAAAATGTACAAAAATTGGATCATAATCCATAAAATTCTCCTAGGTCTAATCTTGACCACCTTGGTCACCCTGGTCATCCTTGTCATCTTGTTCCCGAGCCTTCTCAGCTTTTTCAGCTACAACAGACTCTGTGACCTCTATGTAAACAAGTACTGCCCTGGCTACCCTCCTCATAATGTGTATCCAGGTGGGTGGATTACCAAATACTAGTTTCTACATAATGGCCGGGATCTGCTCAATGCGTAAAGTAGGGACTCTTTGGGTAAGCCTGGCCATCTTCCCCTCAAGAACCCTAATCAAACCTTGATCCTCTCTTGCCACTAGTCGTACATACATATGAGGATTCCAATCAGGGAGGACTGGTCCAATATCTACATTTTAAACATTAAAACAATTAAAAACTCTTATACATATGTATATATCTTTATGATTAAAAATTCATAAAAATTTAAAAACTTGAAAAAACCAAAATACCTTATACTCCCCATGCTCCTCTAGGAGGGAGGACAAGGTCATTGTCACCTTGAAAATCCATCCCAGCATATGGAAAATACTCCAATGTTGGTAGCTTCCATCCCCACCATAAGTAGAAGTCATCATCGTAGACACTCTGAACCAAGCCACCGCCACCCTGGCAAAAAATATTTCTCCCCACCTACTCAATCTAGGTTGACGGGGAGAGAAAGCTAGTAGAGGTACCCCAGGGTTGAGGGAGGGCACTCTCTAAAAGAAAAAGGCCACCAATATACTAGAATAGCCAAATTTGTTCCGTCGTCCTCTCTTGCAGTCAGAGAGTTGCTTCTTCATTATCGGGATTACTCTTGAGCACCAGTCAAATACAACTCCCTGTAGGCACTCCACACCGATTCTCATTTGGTTTCGAGTTGCAAGATGGAGTGATGATGATCCTGCAAACCTCGCTATTGTGCTTACCAACACCTGTAATGGAAAGCTACGAATATGTGCAATAGGGATGCAATTTCCCCGTTTTTGAGTACCGAGCTTGCAATAAATGTTGATATAATCTTGAACACTCAGAAGGTCACCACCCCTACCAGTACCTTCCAGGTTGATAGGTTCTCTCTGTTGCTTCCTTTCACATACCTGGGGGGGGGAACTAGAATAAATATTCAAGCCACTAGGTGTGTCCTTGGGGGAAAGTCTCGAGTCAAGGCTATCACTTTGTTCTTGACTCCTCCGTTTAGGCTCAATTCCTAACGAAGCCAAGGGGGGTAGACCCTATTAAGTTACTAATGGAAATTACTTTAGTATGATGATGATAGAATGGATAAGTTGTTTAGGAGTTTGAATTTAAAAATTAATAACCATAGATGAAAAGATAACAAAATGAGCACAAGAAAGCACAATGCTGAAACACAATACACACACACACACACACACACACACACACACACACACACACACACACATATATATATATATATATCAAAAGATTTAAACATAGAACCAGTGCCTTCAAAATGGAGTCATGAAAATAATCAAAGTACTTGCATATGATTGGAGTGAATGTTTTGCGATTTCCTCTTGGTATGTTAAGTTAATGTAAAATATGAGTGGATTAAAATTAGGTGAGGGGGGAATCCAAATATACCCAAGGGGTACTTGGAGTATGTCCAAAAATAAACCTTCACAGCTACCCGCAAGGAATGTGTGGTATGAATGGAGTCTCTAAGACTATGTTCATAATACACCCAAAGGTGTAATAGATATCAATGCCTTGAGGTCACTGTCTAGGAGTTCCCACTTCCTTTGGGTATTTTTCCACCGTTTACGGTTTGATTGAGGCAATGGATTTTCTCCTGATGGTGGTTAACTGGGGAAGGTGAAGACTAATTAATATAGTCACTCATGTTACTTTTGATGTAGCTTGACTGATTGGATGAACCACAGCCAAGTGCAGAGCATACACACCAGATTCTTTTCAATTTTAATAAATTTTAGAGGATGAGGTTTTTAGAAAGAAAAACCTTCCAAGAACTTGTTTCGGTCCAAGTGGACCTCAATCGGGGAATCAAGGAAGGGGTTGATTTTAAAAGATTTTTTGTAGAGATTAATAATAATCAGCAAAAAGGAAGCAAACCACAAGTTTTCTAATTAGTTCTACCACGCATCTCCTTCCCCTTTCGAGTCAATCGACAAGTCGTGGGGTAAGTATTAAAGTTACTTTGATACTGTAATATGGAATATATGATAAATTAATCAAATCATGTTATTATACATCAATGAAACTAATCTAGAGTAAGAAAAAATAAGAAATTGCAAAAACGACAAAAAGGCGCGAATCCCCCCAGGGGGGATGGGGAATGGGCTTGAAAGAGCCTATTCAAAGAAAATTTTTATTATATGCTGTTACAATATCACTATATTATCTGAATCCTCTTGTTTTTTATACAATATGAAACCAATATCTTACAAATTGCCCAAAATTAAAATTATAGTCAAAAGGTAGACCCCTAGGGGGATTCAGATGATCCAAAAGCCACTTTCGAACAACGACTTATCCTCTTCCCATTATGCATGCTAAAATATACTGAGCTTATTATAATGAAATATTCCTAGAATCACTTTGAAAGTACCTTTGGGTCAGCCTACTTTAAACCAAAAAAAACAAAGTTAAAACTAGTTAAACGGTAAAAAGGAATCAAGGAAAGCAAGCTTTACTTGGGATCTTGGATTTCTATTTGGGATGCCAATGAGATGTGCACTGATTTATAGATTTTATCTTTTAAAAACAGAAATATAAATCTAATGCATGAAAACTATGGATTCTCTTTAAATTTCGATGCAAAACAGACGATTTCCCTAAACTAGATCTAGAATGCTTTCTGAATTTTTTTAGGAATGAGATCTATATTATGAGCCTTGAAATAATATATATATGTAATTTTTACTTTAATATAATAGATATGAATAATGAAAAATCTTGTAAACAAAGTATCCAGGTAAAAAAATTGATTTTTGAAGGAGGACAAGAGAGAAAGAGTGCTGGAAGCCTGGGAATGTTGGGATTTGGAGTTTGCTTTGATGGAACACCAAGGGACTATGTCCTCCAAAAGATCCTAAATATGAGGAATATGCAAACCAGATCAACCCCTTCTACAAGTGAGATCACCTGCAACTTAGAAATCCTTGCACAAATAGATGGTTGAAACATAGGTGCTGCTAGAAAAAAGATAATTGGAAAGCATGCAATTAAATTTAAAATGCATGCAACTCCAAGAGATCTGAAACAAGTGAACATCAAGAGCATAAATCAAACTAGAATAATATCTTACGCCAATAGGAGGGAACTCTCTCCTTCAAGGCCAACAATTGACCAGAAAAAAATCAAAGATCAATAAAATGAATTATACCTCATAAGCACTTGACAATCACCATCCACACATGAAGAGCATGTAGTAGGGATTTCACCCTAGCTACAGAGCAGTAACAACTCCCTTCCATATATAGGACAAAAGGGTGGGGTTCCTATGAGAATGGAAGAACAGAAGAAAATAAACAGAAAATGAAATAAGAAAAATGAAACCCCTCTGCACACAAGGTTAGGTCTAAGCTCCACATCCCTGCATACAACTGTTAGGAAACCAAAAGACCTGCAAGAAATTAATGGAAACCTGCAATGAAATGCCAAGCAATAAACCTGCAACCAAATAATGTTATAAAAACTACAATGTAAAGAAATAAAAAGCATAAAAAGACAAGTATACCTTCTCTGGTTGAAATGGGCCACCATGCCCTAGCTTGGGAGAGCACCTCTCAATGGATGGGGAGCTATGGCTCAATGGAGGAATGGAGGAGAGGAAGGGTGAATGACTTGAGAGGCAAAGGGTCTTGAGGAACTCACATAGGCAGTGTAATGATAGGGATATGAGAAGTGTTTTGAGAGTGACCCCCACCCCTCTATTTATACTTTTTTCTCAAGATTTTTAGGGTTTTAATCCCCTGGTTGGGGCTTTATCCTCTTTTTTGGTATTTTAGCCCCTTTATCTCAATATTTAGCTCTTTTGGGGGTTTTAAGCTCCTTTGAGAGGTTTTATCCCCTATGAGAGCTATTTTGGCTCTTTTTAGGGGTTTCTAAGCCCTTTTTCATATTTTTAAGCCTCCTTGAGGGTGTGGGGGTCAAATGGGGTCAAATGAAGGTCGTACATAGATGTCTTTAGGTGGTGTAGGTCATGTAGAGCTCATTGTGGGATTTTTTGGGTTAACGAATTTCCCCCTGATGTGTAAGGGTAGGAGCTCATCATATGGCCGATGGACATCATAGGATTTTCTAGGGAGAGGTGGTGCTTCCTGGGCTGGGGCATGGTGGATTTTGGTTTTTGTATTAATATGGTTCCCATCAATGGGTGAGATAAAAATAATGTGTGTCATGTATATGAATGAGGTGGGAATATCCATGCTCATAACGATGTCAAAATAATAATGTGATCTAAGCTCTATAATACAAGATCCGATCATGTATAACTGTTGTTACAATAGTGGTTGCTTCAATGAGAGGTTGAACACAATACTGATATGAAGAACTACTACATTAGACCGATGGCATTCTCAAGGAATGATATATCTTCATGACTGATGGTCTGCTGGATCTAAAATGGTACATAGTTTATTGATGGAGAGTTAGAGTCTTTGTGGTACAAGTATGTTTCATCAATCATAAATCTATATAGAAGCACTGCCGAGGCTTCTAAACACTGTCTCCAACACAACCCGGAAATCACAAGGGACATGAACCTATTGGGGTCCATCAAATAGAATCATCAATGCTAAAGTCAGGTGAAATCCGGGGTCTTCGACCAAATATTGCATGGACCAATACCCTGTACGAATCTCAACGGTGTGATGATGTAGCTGGGGTCGAACACGTGAGAAACAACCATCTCGAGAGGCACTAAGGACTCCTCTCAAGTGGTCCAAGGAACTCATCAATGAGGTTAATGAAAATAGGATATAGGGACCTTTGGGTCTATCCTCTGGAATACATGTGTTGTCGTCGATAGAGGAAAATTTGTCCTTGGTCAAGGAAATGGTATTTCCTTGACCAGAAGGACAAGGGAGATAACCGAAAGATGTGAGACAATCTGAGGACTGACCCACTAAATGGGGGGGGGAGGGGAGGGAAGGAGTTGAACAAGGGAAGACAAAGTGTAGTGGGATCAAACTTCCTTTGTTTAGAGTATGCCGGCAAGGCGGACCAAGCAGCAAATGAAACTGACTCATGGGAAAGGGATCATAGTTGTAATGAGGGGAATGTAACTATAGATAGGAAATACTTGGGAAAGGTAGACACTTTTGATATTGATGGGATCCAAGGAAGACACATTGTAGAGTACTCTCAACAAAGGCGACCCAATGTGGGAATGCTGCCAAACTATTATCTGTGGGATGGTGTCTAAAGAAAATATTGTGGTACGATCTCATGGATTTTTGGAAAGCCTGAGAAAGTAAATGCTCGATAGTGCTTTCAATTTTACTGAGTTTGAAAGCATGAAGAAGACTTTGGTGGGGGCTCTTTTTCATTGGTAGTCTCCGGTGCCTGAAAAAGGATAAAAGTATACACAGGAGAGCTCTCCCATCCTTTAGGGGATGAGAGAATTCTTTACCATTGGTAGTCCAGTCAGGCCGGAAAATGTTAAACCTATACTAACTGGACGGTCATTCAGATACTTTTATGAGCATGAACAAGACCAAGTTTTCTTGGCGATATTTCCTTAATGAGAAGGATGGAAATGAGCTTAACGACAACCCATGGTGACCTTTTTTGTAAAGTTCAGCCCCTTTGCCCAAGAAAGCATAAAATGATGCAGAGGGGAACTGTCTTGGCTTGAATATCCTAAGGTGGTCCTTTTCATTTGATATTCTACACGGTCCACAAAAGGAGATAAATGAGACAATGTAGATGCTCTTTCCTATACTTTAATGAGCGGGAAAGGAAGCAGCTGCACTTGGCCATCTTTTCATTCTTTTAGGAGTCATAAAAGAGCTTAAAATAAACTATAGTATGGTCAACCGATTGCAGTGACACGGTTGGTGACCCATGTTGGGGCAGTGGACAGTGGTCCAAAGGTCATTCGTACAGTATGGATGGAGAAGGTGGATCTTAAACATATCAATACATGCATGGGATAGATCGTAGCAGAGGCACGCGAGTCGATGTAGTAGAGGCACGCAAACTGAGGTGGATCTAGGACATAGATCAGGAGAGTCGTGTGTAAGTTGTGGTGGATGGACTTGACTACATGTGAGGTGAGTGCAAATCCAGAGGTAGTTATGTGCCAAATGCATGCAAAGGAAATGATCTGTCCTCTGGACGATGGTCTAAAGATTCACATAAGGTGCAGTGGACGGATTAGAAAACTATATGCTAAAAATCAAAATGATGTGCCTTACAGGAGGTCGCTCGAGAACCTGCATGAGTGGCATTAGGCAAGTGTGATGCAAGTATAGGTCCAAAGACACTTATATCACAATGTGGTATGTAAACCGAGGTAAATTCCAGGAAGTGGCCCCAAAAATTACTTATTAAACATGGGATGATGGCCTCATTAAAAGATAGAAAATGGAAATTTGAGCCCGGAGGTGTGAGAGGTGTCTCGAATAGGCTTCGGGTGACTCTAAAATTAGTAGCTAATGGTGATTCCCATGAATGGGGGTCTCTGATTTGTGGTAAAAATGTTTCAAAACAAAAAAGGAAAATCAAGGGACTCATTGGTGATGTTAGGCGTAAAATATCTTCAGGTAGAGCTTGTTACGGGGCTTCTCCAAGAGGAGACCGTTTGAGTTAGCGAAGAGGTGTGCCCCCTTACCGAGATGAAGGTCATTGTCAAGGCAGAGTGACAGAATTTGGTATTTTATGGGAAGAACCAATTCCACACTATGGTTTAAAGGGAATGGGGTAAAACCAGTGTCATTCTTACAGATCTCTCCATCATCGCGTAAGTGGTGTTTGGATAGATCAGGTGGATCTTCCACGACCATCGAGATGGGAGGGAAAATGTTGCTAGAGATCATGTAAATGGTTTTGGTTGTGGATTTGGTGGCTTACCTCCAGTCTCTATTGGAGGAAGAGGGGCAGGCCTAGAGATGGGAGGAGTCTTTGATGGACCTGGAGGTAGGCACAACATCATCTCAATTGGCTGGACAGGAGTCAACACATCTTGGGGCCTTAGAGGTAGTGTAGGTGATTCAAGGTAACACATAGGAACTCCCAGTGTGAAATCCTGTCAATTTTGGTTTTCCAAGATAGACTTACTCATGATCCCGAATGGTAGGAAAAGGAAAAGGAAAAGGAAAAGGAAAAGGAAAAGGATCCTGTTGAGTGGGAATGAACCCCACTGTTTCGCTGGTAACTGAGGTTGAGGTTGCGACTGAGGTTGCAGTTGTCGCTGGGGTTGTAGCTACAGTTCGTGCATGGTTTCCAAAGGGTACTCCAGAGTGGTTAAGGCTTCAAATATCTCCTCATTGTTGTAGAATCAATGAAGGGACAGGTCTGATGGACCGTCGGTGATGGTGGAGACAAGAGGGTCTGTAGAACTGGACATCATGTAAATGGACATGGTGTCTGAAGAAGGAGGCGGGGCATGAATTTCTTCTATTAGAGTGATCAAATATTTAAGGGAATGTTATCTAAGGTTGTATAGATCCATTTGGAACTTGGACAAGTCTTGGCAATGGTGAGAATAGTGTCCATACAATCCGCAAAGGGTGCAAGCATGGTTTATTCTCAATGACTTGTTTCTCACTATCGGCCCACTTAGGAGTTCAACCACGAGGATTTTTTCTGTTGTATCCATGGCATCCAAATGCGCATGGATTATGGGAATCTTAGGGTAGTTTTGAGTTGGATGTCCCTATTCTTCACAGACGACACAAGGCGGGATCTGTCGAGGCTCAATGGTAGCTGTCACGTTTTTTCCCTTGGTCCTTTTTGGGTGGTGCAGTGTAGGTGCGGGTGTGGTGGTTGGTCTTTTCGGTCCAAGTGGAGGATGAGATTCAAACACAATGGGTTGCAAGGGGGTTAAGACTACCTGTGGCATTGGTGGTTGGGTCGGTGGATAAAGGTACCACACAGGAATTCCCAATGTAAAATTGGGTAAGTTTAAGGTAGCCATTACTGGCTTGCTCATGACACCAGGTGAGGGAAAGAGGAAGGGAATTGTGTGGACCGGGGAGGATCCCAGATAAATCCCTAATGGTTACATGTGGGGATGAGGTTGTTGTGTATAATGCTGCGGCTGCTAATGATGTTGCAACTATTGATGGTGTTGGGGTTGCAGATGGTGTTGTGGTTGCGGTTGGGGCTGTGGCTGTGGTTGATGTTTGGGTGTAGCAGTGCTATATGAGAGCATGCACAAATCCACAGTATCATTTGGTGTCAGTAGTGGTGACACTAAGGGGAAAGAAGTCATCATGGTTGTATTGGAAAACAACCCAGGGACTACATTCAACAATGGGGAGGCTGGTATGTTGTCAACCATGGTGTTGACTGCAGGGATAACATTGGCGGGTGTGGTTAGCCCTTGTGACTCTATGGTGTTGATCATAGGGATAATGTTGGTAGGTTCCGTTATCCCTTGCGGATTGTGATAAGTCAGTTGGTCAACCGTCATGATTTTTCCTTCATGGGGGAACATCATGAGATAGAAAATAGTTGATGCTACGGCTCTCATGGCGTACATATAACTTCTTCTGAGGAGAAGGTTATAGTACAATTGAGCATTGAAAACCTCTATGTCAATCAGTACTATTTTCTCGGCCAATGTGATAGGGACATGAGAAAGGATTCCTTGGGATTTAATGGGATGGCCATCATAATCTTGCAGAGTAGTAGATGATGGTTGCAGAATTGGGGATCCAAGATTCTGCCAGACTAGGGTAGACATAACACAGGTGGATTCCCCCTCATCCACTATGCATCGGTGCATCGCCAAATTCTAGATAGACGCCAAGATTTGGAAGGAAATGGTTGATGGAATCCATAGTTCTCCATTCTCTGTGTCGAATGTGATCAACTTGGAGTCAGAGGGGTCCACAACACCAAGGGAGGCTAGTAAGGCTTTCCATTGCGTTGGGCAAGTTTTGAGTACCTTAAGAGTGGACATGGTAGTAGGTGTTTGGGCCAAATCATCCATGATGTTGTAGTTGACAATAACTCTAGCTGTAATGTTGTTGGAAACCTACCGTGTGGGGGGGCATGAGAAAGGGGGTAACTGAAGGGGTATTGGATGTTTTGGACATAGATTCCATTGATGTGTCAGCAGGTTTGGTGTTGGTTCCGTACTAATTCCGTCTGGTCTATAAACTGACTTCTTCAATTGTCACAGCTAGCAGGTGGTGAACACCTGTTTCTGTAGTTAGAGGTGCCCCTGGAGCATTGGGATTGGGTTGGGGAGGGGGTGCAGCTGCTACCAATACTTGGACTGGTAATGGGTTTTGGAGCACCATAGAAGGAGGTCCTGGTGGTGTTGGGATGGGTTGGGATTGGTCTGTTGTATTGGTGGCATGTTGAACCTTGTTCCTAATGGCCTTCTTAGCATGACCCATGAAGGGACACTCGTATGTGTAGTGCCCATAAACCTCGCATAATGTGCACGGTTGGTTTGTACACAACAGAGTGTTGCGTCACAGTGCATTTGGTCATTGAGGATTTTGGGATGGCCGGTTCACCCTGACATTGTTGGGGGGATTTGGTTGTTGACTGTGTCCCTACGGTTGATTGTTACCTTAGTTAAAGGGTCGGTTATTCCTAGTTTTCCCTTGTTGGTTATTGGGGACTGGCTGGTTGGGATGGTTTTGCTGTGCAAACACTTGTCCCAGTGGAGCAAGTGGAGCAAGGGTGGGGGATTAAACAGATTTCACCGGTCATGCGTAGTAGACTTGGGGCAGAGGTGCCACAAATGTGGGAATTTGTCCCACATATTACTGTGTTGGCCAAGCTATATCTTGGGCCTGCTGCGGTGGCATAGGATGTGCATAAGAAGTTGTGGGTCCGGACTGGGATGTCATTCTTACATAGTCCATAGTTTGGTTTTGGTAGGAAACACTAGGGGTGCTTCTTGGTTGTAGTGGTATTGCAGGTGGTGTCGGACGGTGCTGTGGTTGGTGGGAGACAGAACCTATGATGCCATTTATGACATGGGATGCCCACGGTGCATCCTGGTAGGAGGTGCCTGCACGAGGAGCATATGGAATGACAGTGTAAAGGTATCCAGACTATGCATAGATTTGATCAAACTGCTGGGCTTTCAAGATAGCCTCCTCTTCAGATTGGATACGTTTGGATGTTATGTCCTTGGCTCTAGGTGGTAGCAAAGTTTTTAGGAACCAATATAGGAAGATCCTGTCATCAAGTTGAATCTTGCACAAGCTAAAGTGTCACTGCCACTCATGGATGTGGTTGGTTATGTGGGTCGCAGTATTCTAGCAGCAAGATAGAAAGATGTCCACACCTTTGATGTATCTAATGAGGAGTTGGAAATACTGCAAGAACATGAAATGCAAGGAGTTAAAATCTAGGTATTTGGCTTGTGGTAGCTCAATGTACCTCTTGGCTGCAGCACCTGTGAGGGTGTGTTGGAACAGTATGAGCCTGATTGAATCATCTACAATGCTATTTGACAAGCACCATAGGTGAAACATCATGATGTGTTTTTGGGGGCATTCCCTTGCCTTCCCTTCAAACTTGGGAATGTCTGAGGGAAGTTTGGTTGGCATGGGAGGCCAAATATTTTGATGGCAAATAGGGTCATTTTTTAACTGAGCCAAGTCAGGCAACTTGAGATGTGCCATGAAAGGAAGGTTTGACCCAAGGTTGATGTGAGATGGGGCAGCAATGGTGGCAGGGTTTGCAGGGACATGATGCACCTACATAACTTGCCTGGTACTTGTGGCACCGTTGTGGACGGGCCACTACCCCCAAGTGTGGTAAACAGAACTGTGTGCGTGGCAGGGCCACTTCCCCCATGTGTGACAAGAGGGGTAGTGTAGGTGGAAGGGCGACTGCCACCAGGTAAGTCAAATGGGGTAGTGTGGGTGGAAGGGACACTGCCCCCATGTGTTACAGGTGGGACAACTTGAATGGTCAATATGGGGGGTGGTAGTTGGCTTATGATGGTTTGCATGACTGTGCTGGGGCCACCAGCATGGGTGTTGGTGGTGGTATGGGGTATGGACATGGGTCCAGTTCCAATCACTAAGCCAAAAAAATGGATCTGGGTTTGCACCAACCATGGGGCTAGATGGTGCAGTATGCAGGTCTGGCTCAGATTGGTATGATTCTGAGTCTGAATTAGAGGATGTGTGGCCTTCTCATAGTGTAGAGGGTCATCAAGAATGGTCTCGATGGTGTTTGTATGGTTTGTGTGTATGTATTTTATCTTTTTGTTACATTTAGTGATTTCCTGTATGGTTTATGAATAGTCTGTAGAGATTGTATTGTAGAACTTATAATGTGAATAGATTGTTTAACGTAGTAGTAAATTGTAAATAGAAACTTGAATGCATGCCATACCTGAATTTGAATCTGAACCTGAATAGGTGACTACCTTACACTTGTATTTGTCTTCAACCAGGAAAGAGTTTTGGGCTCTCAACACAATGGGACTAAGCCCATTCGTATATCCTTAGGTCACTCTTCAGATGCAAGGTTAGTCAACAGGGAGGACGCGAACACCATGAAACCCCCATCGATCACCACCCCCTCTACCTTCCAGGTCGCTCGTTTTTAGTGGTTTAGAAAAATGACAGGTGAAGTTCCTATTACTATATGAGCTTCACCCTTCGCCTTATCCAGAATACCCTGAAGGGTGATGACTAGGTAGAGGAGGAAGGGTTGGGAAAGATGTTAATTTCAAATTAAGAATTGAAACCTGTAGTAATTTTTTTTATTCAAGTTTTAAACAAATTCATTAACCAATTAACCATTCAATTTAACAATGATTTACACATGCTATAGTAAAAGAAACAGATGCTGAAAGGAAATAGACACATATTTAATGGAAAAAGGCGGTTGAGCCACACTGATAGCCCCTAATCTTTAAAAATCCAAATCTGAGAGACATATCACTCTTTTCAGGGAAAATGTGGCAAGGGGGTTACCAATTTTTCCCCAAAACAAGCAAGGGGGTCACTCAGAAACTGCAGATAGAAGCAGTTTGGCTTCCGGGGTGAAGTCACACCTTTCAGGCCTAAATGAGCGACCTAGTTGCACCTTTCAAGCCTGAATGAGCAACCTGGTCGCACCTTTCAGCCCGATAAGAGCGACCTGCTCCGAAAGGTAAAAATATCCTGAACTTGAGCCAGATCCAGCTGACAATAACCTGTACCATGGCCAAATGGGCTCAATTTGGCCTTGAGGAGGTTCGACAGTAACTAAAAATGTAGGAAAAGATAGATCTAATCTAGATTTGAAAGGAAACTAAACTAGGGAAAATGAAACTAAAATGCAAAAATAAAACCAAGGGATCCTATGGGATTGACCTGGTATGGTTTCCAAATCTATAGTAGGGCTTTCACCCTAGCTACAGCGCAGGAACAACTCTCTTTCGTCTATAGGACGGAAGGGTAGGGTCCCTATGAGAATCAAAGAACAAAAGGAAATAAATAGAAAATTAAATGAGAAAAATGAAACCCCTCTGCACACAAGGTTAGGGCTAAGCTCCACAACCCTGCATGCAACTGTTAGGAAACCAAAAGACCTGCAATCAATAAATGGAAACCTGTAATGAAATGTTAAGCAATAAACCTACAACCAAATAATGTTAGAAAAACTACAATGTAAAGAAAGCAAAAGCATAAAAAGACAAGTATACCTTCTCTGGTGGGAATGGGCCACCATGCCCTAGCTTGGGAGAGCACCTCTCAATGGATGGGGAGCTATGGATCAATGGAGGAATGGAGGAGAGGGAGGGTGAATGACTTGAGAGGAAAAGGGTCTCAAGGCACTCACATGGGCAGCGTAGGGAGATGAGAAGTGTTTTGAGAGTGACCCCCACCCCTCTATTTATATTTTTTCTCAAGATTTTTTAGGGTTTTAAGCCCGTGGTTGGGGCTTTAGCCCCTTTCATTCAATCTTTAGCTCTTTTGGGGGTTTTAAGCTCCTTTGAGGGGTTTTAGCCCCTTTTTGGAGGCTTTATCCCTATGAGAGCTATTTTGGCTCTTTTTAGGGGTTTTTAAGCCCCTTTTCATATTTTTAAGCCTCCTTGAGGGTGTGGGGGTCAAATGGGGTCAAATGAGGGTCGTACGTAGATGTATTTAGGTGGTGTTGGTCATCTAGAGCTCATTGTATGATTTTTGGGGTTAACAGAGCATTACACCATAGATATTGCCTCCAAAGCTTCTTTATTCCAAAATAGTAAACAATACAATACAATAACAACAACTTCTCAATCCAGCTATAAATAGCTTGGAAGAGGTAATATGTGCTTTATTTATAACAAAAATAGGAAATATAGCCTAGGGGGGTGCAAGTCCCAAGGAGAGAGAGACTGCAGCTGCATGTGGAGTCAATTTGGGCTTGATCTATGTCTAACTGAGCCTGATCTGAGTCTCACTGAGTGCAACTATCAATCGGAGAGCTGGTCTAACTGACACCTTAGCCTGCTAATTGAATCATCCACCAAAACTCACCCAGATGAGCCCACACGTGTGGAGGAGAGGGAGAGGGAGAAATTCCCAAGTTTGCATGTGATAATGTACTCTCTGTTTAGCCCATATCAACTCCTTTTAAGGAATGGTCAGATCCAATCAATCCCAAGCCGATGAGACTGATTTTAGTCAAAACGGAGCAAATCCCAATGATTTAGGATTTTTAATTTTCTCCATTATTTAATTAATTTATCAATTAAATAATCAATATATTATTTTTAGGGATTTTTGACCTGAATGATGGAAAAATCACTCAAAACTTAGAAAAAGTGGGTCTATGGGTTTACATGGTTCTCTTAACTTGAGAATGAGCACCCCCATGATTGAAATTGATTCTTGAGCCCACTTTTATTACAAAACCAATTTCTCCAATTAGACTATTAAAAGATACCCTGAGTCTTGTGGAAAAATTAAAATTAAAAAAAGTTAAAAGGTTAAAAAAAATTAGAAACCTAGGGGGACTTAGACATTTTCATATGACTCGACCATAATGCCTAGCATGTTTATACATTGACACATAGACTCTATTAACCTCAATAGGCATAAATGCCAAGCTGACCACCCCAACTTTGGAGGTATTGAGTGAAAAACTCAGAAATTATCATACGTTTATTCAACAACCAATAATAACCAAAGGAAAAAACACCATGGGCTGATCGAATTGACAAATAAATTCTAAGAGACCAAGTCTTTTACACACACTATCATGCTAAATTTTTTTATTAAAACTCCCCTATGGGGTATGAACATGTGATATAGTACAACAAGCACTTCCGAAGGTCTTTTCAAGTCCGAACCAATCATCTTTGTTCGGTTCACCAGGATCACTTGATAAAAACCACTAAGTACAACTTAGGTGGTAACATCTGGCTCCAACTGCGGGATGTGTGCTCGATCTGGTCATAGGGAAAGGAGAGGATACAAGAACACCAGAATATCTGGCTTATACATCCTGTAAAAAAATCTCAACTTGACAAGAAAACCTCAGTAGCACAAGCTTTATATAAAAAAAACAAATGAACCATGAAGCTGATTTATTTAAAAATAAATAAATGTAACTAACTAATGAAAAAAAAGTTTTATTATAGCTAAGTACAAAACATAAATGCAGAAAGTAAATGCTCTCTTTTAAGGAGATTATTTTCCTACTCTGAGCATGATATAAAAAATCTTAGGTGTAATAAAAAATCCAATGTAACCACCTAAGAATTTTATTAACATAAGAAAAATTTGCCTTATCTTTGGTTACCAGCCAAAGTAAGGATACTTTATTTGGAAAATGCAAACTTGCATGATGATCCGGAATGGGCAGATTGGATGGGAAATCATAGGCATCGATAAAGTCATTAAAGTTCTTTGCAAACTGGTATGTGCTCACGCAGGCTGCTTCTATCCATGACTGGATAGGATTGCCATACCAATCGGCAAGATGAGGCATCCTGACTACATCATCATACTGATCATTAGGGCTTATCAAATTATAACTCGTTGCATAAGCCCTAAGTATCTCCAAATCATAAGGAACCTCTATATGTGAAGTAGATGGCTGAGACTGATATTCCACTGACTACATCACATCTAACTTTTCACAATACTGCTTCTCATTGTATTCATTACTATTGACTTTGTGTGTCTCTGCATGATATGACTCTGAATGATCATGTGAAAATTCTGAATGCTCCTCTTCCATACTAATATTTTTCTAGGTATCCACACTCTCTTCTATGGATGTATCATAGATTGGAATTCCACAAATTTTTGAATAGACACTCCCTGTAGCAAGGATTTCTCCCTGCTACAGGGGTGGGAATGGCTCCCTTATGCCTATAGGGCACAAAGGTAGGTTCCTACTAATGGTGAAAATTTAGAAAAATGAAACAGAAATAATAGAAGCAGAACAGTAAACCAACACTAAGGCTAAGAACAGAAAACCAAAGCTAAACTAAACTATAAGATAAGAACAAAACAGAAAGAAGGAGATGAAGCACTGGTGAACCCCTCTGCAGAAAATGGGTTAGGGTTCCACCTCCTTAAAACCTGCAAATAAACCTAAGCTACAATGGAAAACCTACAAATGGAGATAAGGGTTAGAAAGAAAATCATATTAAGAAGCAAAGAAATAAACATAAAATCACAAATATACCTTCTCTGGTGGGAATGGGCCACCATGCCCTAGCTCATGGGAGCACCCCTCTTGGTTTGGGAGCAATGGCTCAAAGGGGAATGGAAATGAAGGAGAGGGAGTGTGGGTGGTTTGAGAGGCAAAGGTCTGAAAGCATCAATGGGTAGCATAACAATAGGCAATGGGAGAAGTGTTTTGAGAGTGACCCCCCACCCTCCTTTTATAGCTTTTCCAAGGGGTTTTAGGGTTTTAAGCCCTTGGTCAGGACTTTAGCCCCCTTTTTGGGATTTTATCCTCTTCTGCCCTAACTTTAGCCCCTTTTAGGGTTTTATCCCCTTTTTGAGGGATTTAGCTCCTAGGGGGATATTTTGGGCTCCTTTTTGGGGGTTTTTATCCCTTTTTCTTCATCCTTAGGCTATTTTGGAGGTGTGGGGGTCTAATGGAAGGTCTAATGGAGTGATATGAGAGTTGTGAGATGGTGTCCTTGCGTGGTGTAGTCCATTGAGAGCTAAGTGGGGTATTTTTGGGTTAATATATTGCCCTGTGATGTGTGAGGGTAGGAGCTCAACATATGACCGACGGACATCACAGGATTTTCCATGTAGAGGTGGTGCTTCTGGGGCTGGGGCATGGTGGCTTTTGGTTTTTGCATTAATATGGTTCCCATCAATGGTTGAGATACAATAAATGTGTGACATGTATATGGATGAGGCAGGAATTCCCATGCTCGTGACAATGTCAAAAGAATCATTTGATCTATGCTCTAAAATACAAGAGCCGATCATATACAACTGATGTTACAATGCTGGTTGCCTTTATGTGAGGTTGAGTACAATACTGATCTGGTACATTGGACCCATGACATTCTCATGGAATGCTATATCTTTATGACTGATGGTTTGCTGGATCTGGTACATAGCTGTGTGGAGTCGCTAATTGAGAGTCAGAGTCTCTGTGGTACAAGTATGCTGAATCAATAATAAACGTATATCGAAGCACTGCTGGGGATTCTGAACACTGTCTCCAACATACCCCGAAAATCACAAGGGACATAACCTGTTTAGGTCCCTTAAGTAGACTCATCAATGTGCTAGAGTCGGGTGACATCCAGGGTCTTTGACCAAGTAATATGTGGAACAAACCATGTACAAATCTCAATGGTGCGATGATGGAGTTGAAGTCGAGCATGTTAGAAAAAACCATCCCAAGAGGCACTAAGGACTCCTCTCAAGTGGTCCAAGGAACTCATCAATGATGTTGTTAACCCAAAAATCCCCCACTTAGCTGTCAATGGCCTACACCACCCAAGGAAACCATTTCACAACTCTCATATCACTCCATTAGACCTTCCATTAGACCCCCACACCTCCAAAATAGCCTAAGGATGAAGAAAAAGGACTAAAAACCCCCAAAAGGAGCCCAAAATAACCCCCTGGGAGCTTAAGCCCTAAAAAAGGGGCTAAAATCCTAAAAGGGGCTAAAGTTAGTGTGGAAAGGGCTAAAAGCCCAAAAAAGGGGCTAAAGTCCTGACCAAGGGCTTAAAACCCTAAAACCCCTTGGAAAAGCTATAAAAGGAGGGTGGGGGGTCACTCTCAAAACACTTCTCCTTGCATATTGTTATGCTACCCATGGATGCCTTGAGAAACATTTGCCTCTCAAGCCACCCACACTCCCTCTCCTCCATTTCCATTGAACCAAAGCTCCCCAATAAAGAGAGGTGCTTCCACAAGCTTGGGTATGGTGGCCCATTTCCACCCAAGAGAAGGTATACCCATGTTTATTGTTGTTTCTTAGTTGTTTAGTTTGCTTTGATTTCTAACCCTTATTTCATTTGCAGGTTTTGTTGTTAACATTGTTTTTCAGGTTATTGTAGCTTAGGATTTGTTTGCAAGTTTTGGAGGCGAAACCCTACCCATTATGTGCAGAGGGGTTCAACCTTGCTTCGTTTTCTTCTTTCTGTCATTAGTTTTAGTTTACTGTTCTGTTCTTTAAATTTACATTTTATTATCTACATTTACCCACTAGAAGGAACCTACCCTTCTGTCCTATAGATAGAAGGGAGCCATTCCTGCCCCTGTAGTAGGGAGAAATCCTTATTACAGAACTAGCGACCATACCGGGTCGATCCCACAGGATCCCTGGGTTTATTTTTCAAAGTTTTAGTTTTTAGTTCTGTTTTTTGGCCTAGTTTAATTTTCTATTAAATCTAGCTTAGATTATTGTTTATTTGCATTTCTAGTTATTGCTGAGCCTCCTCAAGGCCAATCCAAGCCCATTTGGCCATACTACCAGTTACTGTTAGCCATTCTGTGTTTTGCAAATCACTCAACTATGCAAAAACGAACGAACCGAATTTCTGAAAATTCACCTGGGTTTGGGCTCATTTTCTACCCAAATAGATCAGCCATTTGTGAAGCTACCTAAAAATTAGGGGTAAAAGGGCTTGTTTTCGAAGTGGGTTTTTAACCGTTTGAAGTAATTCCTCACAGTTTGATCAGAATCCACTTCGCAAAAACAAGACTTTTACAGGTGCGCGACCAATTTTTGGGCTTCATTGTTTGCTTTCATAGGGACTATCAGTGCGGCTGAGCCACCTCTATCCACCACACCATTTCAATTTCAGTTTCGTTTCTATTTTCAGCAATTTATTTCATGAACAATGTGTAAATTCCAAGTAAACATTAATGGCTTAATAAAATGAACCTAGTCTTGTTGATGTATATGTAACTTCAGAATGTATTCTTCTATGTATCTTATGTATTGTAACCCGATGTTTATTCTGGGATATTTCTATTATGTATTTGAGTCATGTGATCATGCCTTGATGTTCCGATCGAGAAGATTAATAATGTAAACAAGTCATATCAAGTCATAGGTAAGTCCCCACAGTTTCGTGGCACTTGAGTTATTATACACTAATTAAGGTGTAGGCTCGAGTAGTAATTGTTAGGTTGAGCCTACGTGTGAAAATGCAATTCAAGTGAACGGATGAATATAAATAGAGAGTGAGAGTCTCTCTATTTATCACTTGTGAAATACATCACTTGCTCTCTCAAGTGTGGCGCACTAGTGGAGAAGGAAATATACTGGGACAAGAAGACTACTGCTGTTGGAGTGCATCTTTCTGCTTTGGGGTTTTACATCTTGTGGTGATTCTATCTTAGAGGAATTTGCGGGGTTTTCTCCATTTATGGTTTCCCTGATCAAAACTCTTTGTGTCTCTTGTCTCTTGTGATGTTCTTATGTTATTGCTGTGCTTGTTATTCTCTCAGTGAAAATATCCTAACATAATGCTAGCTTAAATGTTGAAAAACTAACATGGTATCAGAGCTAACCTGAGAAGAAGACATTATGCAGCTGTGGGAACTAGGGCTTCCTAGTTTGTGGATCTTCCTCCACATATTTTCAGCAAAAGTAAGGTGGAACAACTCTCCTCCTTAGGGCACATCTTTCTGTCGAAGCAGAATTTGATTATGAGCATTTTCAGTTTTTGATGCGGAAATTAGGGCTTTCTATAGAAGAGGAATTTTTGAGTGAGACCAGCATAGGATTGTTCTCCTCATCAAAACCGAAGTTTAGAGACCTGGATCATGAAATTTGGTTGGGTGAAACTCCGGGAAAGTCAAACCCTAGTTTGACCCTGAGCTAGGAGAAACCCTAAATACTAAAACTGCGAAGTTTTGGTACAGTCGCTATATTCCAAGATTGGCGAAGTCTCAAAAGCTAAAAATTGCAGGGGCCGAAGATAAAATCCGGATGAACACTGTATCCGAAAATCAGCCTCATATTCGCTATATTCTGGGAGATATGATCTCTCACAGTTAGGGTTCCAGCCTCTTCCAGAAATCATCCATAAATAGGAAACCTGGGGAGAATTGAAATATCTTTGGATACAGAGGTCCAAATGGAATTTATGAATATTTTCCAGAAAGGGCATGGACTTTAATTTTGTTTATCCAAATATCAGACTCAGAAGATGAACCAGTGACATGTAGCATGCCGTACAACTTCGCTGTTCTGAACAGTCATGTAACAGGTCACCTTGGGAAAAGGATCATAAATCCAAAATGGTGAAACCAAATATGATGAAACCTATGGTGGTGGATCTAGGACATGCGAGGTTACTTTAGTGTGAAATTTCAGACATAGAGGATCAGTAATTTCAGAGATATCACAGAAACAGTAACAGGCATTTTTGCAGAAGAAATTGGAAAATTAGGGCTTCCTGTTCCGGGAGCTTCCCTCCACTGTTTTCAGAAAAGGAGTACATTGGACAGCTCCATTTGAAGAGATCTATCTATTTGTCCAATAAGATATGAAAGATTCCAAGTTTTTAAAATTAGAGTTTCTGTGAAAAACACTAGATCAACGAACTTCGGGACAAGGACGGACACCTCAAATTGGTAAGATCTAATCCTTTGCTATTTCCATTTGAGGTTCTCATTTCAATATGATATATCACATTAGCTTGGTGAAAAGC
>LPNX011057995.1:225747-258274 GCA_001517045.1 Pseudotsuga menziesii | reverse complement strand
TCTCCATTTCAGCATTGATGCAAAAGGAATGCGGGTTGCATTCATAGATGGTCAAGTCATCATGTGGCCAAAAGGAAATACTATCGATGATGCGGTAGTAATTGGAGAACAAGAAGGATGCTTGTACAAATTGAAGGGACATCCAGAACAAGCCTTGATCCATGACATAGTAGAGCCAAATGAGCTTTGGCATAGAAGGCTTGCACATGTGCATTACAGAGCACCACCTATTGCAAGCAAAGCTATTGAAGGTCTTCCAGATTTTCAAGCTATTTGAAGGGAAGAACAAAAATCAGAATATGACCTAAAGAAAACAGTTGAAGAATGTGAAGATCTAGAATGTAGAGACCATGTAGTCAGAAGAGTCTCTCAAATCAAAGAACAACTTGAAGCGGTAAAAGAAAAAGTGAAGAATGCAGAAGTGATGATGGCCACCTTGAATGGCCTCCCAGGATCGTGGAATTCATTCATTCAAGGAATGTGTTCCAGAAGGAAGTGATTACTTTCAGCAGACTTTGGGAAGAAGAAGAAGCTCGACTCATAAGAAGATAAGAGAAGATGGAAGAAAATGAAGATCAAGCTCTCATCATCCAAAGAAGATCCCTCAAGCAATGAGGAATATGAAGAAATCAACTCTTGAAGAACCTTTTATCCACCTTAGCATTGGGATAAGAAACGATGCGATTATGAATGAAGAAGATGATGAAGCTGAAGGCTCAAGAAGGAGTCTAAACTAAAAACAAATAAAGATAAGTATTCAATTGTCATTTCATTGTTTTGTTATGCATTTGTTTATATTCAGTTATTGTATTATGCATGATAGGATGTTTGCATTAATGATAGTATACTACTAATATGCATGTGATGGGTAAGTAGCTCATGGTGCTATACAAATTCTCCATTTCTACTTATCTAGAATGAAACCTCTTTGTTGACATATTGGATTGGTGCACAATATCAATGTTGTCCTGGTAGAGATGGAAGGCATCTAGAAAGTTTCAGTGAGATATGGATGAATGTTGTATTGGCTAAAGTAGTTGCATGATCATATATTTATGCATAAGAATTTGCCAGTATGAATGTTCCTTATGAAATGTTTCTAACCATATAAATGCATTTGACTTGTAGGAAAGATCGCATACATAATCACCTACAAGCAAATAATAATGAAGACTTGTTCCGAAGAACAAGTGACGACATTTCAAGGCAAAGAATAAATATGATGAATGCAGTGACATCATTGATGCAGAACCTTCTAGCCATAAAGAAGTAACTAAGAAGAAATGGAAGACCAGCTCAAGAAGAATGATGTTAGGGCGTAGTATTGAGACCTGAAGAGAAGTTCATAGTTCCATCATGCAGTAGATGGAAACATTGTGGGATACAAATCAAGATTCGTAGCACGAGGCTTCTCACGAAAAGAAGGCCTAGACTACGAAGAGACATTTGCAGCCAGTAAGAGTTGAAACACATACATGATGAGATTGATGAAGATCTTAACCTTTGCTACAAGGTTGAAGATGCAAGTCTATACACTAGATGGTCACATAGAATATTAAGTAGCATAGGAAGCTACTTGTCATTCCGGTACAGAATGTTCAGTGCATAGAGTACAGAAGACAGAGGGAGTATGATGCTTCTCTCTAGAGGGAGTGACTACAGAATATCCTGAGGATAAACATGGTACGACAGGATGGATAGATTACTGATGACTTTAGGCTTTACCGAGAGTAAAGTGGATTCCAACCTTTGCTTCAAGGTTGAAGGCGAAAGACCAGTGATGCTCCTGTTATGTGTTGATGCACTATTGTTATAGGTATGGAGGTGTGGCAGAGTACAGATGGAATCTTCCTTGGACAAGGGAAGTATGCAGAAGAGATCCTGAAGAGGTTTAGGATGATGGACTACATGACCACACCTATGGCATCGAACATGAAGCTATTAAGTGATGCTTCATCAGAGACGGTTGATGCTACGATGTATCGTCAGATGATTAGGTCATTGATGTACCTGACGAACACGAGACCAGATATTTTCTTTGCTGTGAACACCTTGAGCTAGTACCTGACAGATCCGAGAAGTGTTCACTTGATGGCTGCAAAGAATATTCTGAGGTACCTGAAGGGTACAGTTGATTATGGGCTCAAGTACGATGCGAATCAGAAGATTAACCTGGAGAGTTATGTTGATTCAGGTTGGGCAGGCAGTGCCATTGACAGGAAGAGTACTTCAGGTTGTTGCTTCAGTATGGGATCAGGTGTGATCTCTTGGTTTAGCAGGAAGCAATCCTTTGTGGCACTGAGTACAGCTGAAGCAGAGTACGTCACAGCTTGTTCAGCTAGTTGTGAGGCAGTATGGCTGCGGAAGCTCCTGTCTGATATATTTGATCTCCAGTTGGATGCTACTTGTATACATTGTGACAACCAGAGTTGCATGAAGTTGTCAAAGAATCCAGTGTTCCATGACAAGTCGAAGCATATCGAGATCAAGTATCACTATATCAGGGATATGGTGCAGAGAGGAGCAGTGAAGCTCCTGTATGTTGCGACGGAGGAACAAATAGCTGATGTATTGATGAAGCCATTGGCTAGGATAAAGTTCGAGTACTTCAGAGAGAGACTTGGTGTTCTCAAGATCGAGGTTCCTTCCAAGAGAAAGTGATGAGACCCAGAGCCATTCTGACATGGTGAGAGGATTGGTTCCTTCCATGGTCAGTTGTAAGGGCTGAGCCATTCTATCATGGTGAGAGGATTTAGTTCCTTCCATGTAAAATATGAGTGCTAGAGATCCAAAGCCGTTTTGACGAGCAGGTCAGATGTAAGGGCTGAGCCATTTTGTCATGGTGAGAGGATTTGGTTCCTTCCATGTCAGATATGAGTGCTAACTGCCATTCTGGGAATGGAGGCACCTGGTCAGTTACCAGGAACACTCAGTCAAGGACTGAGAGAGCCATTCTGATGAGCAGGTCAGATGTAAGGGCTGAGCCATTCTGTTCATGGCTAAAGGATTTAGTTCCTTCCATGTTAGATGTGAGTACTAGCCATTCTGTCGAGTAGGACAGATGTAAGGGCTACTACCACTCTCCGGGAGAGTGGAGGCACCTGGTCCGTTACCAGGTAGCTCAGTCAGGGACTGGGGGCCATTCTGACGAGGGTGTAGGATTCAGTTTCTACCAGGTCAGATGTGAGTACACAAATATCTCATCATTGTGGTAGGAGGGGCTCCGACCTGGGTGAGAGTCATTCATCATTTTGGTAGGATGTGTTCCAGCCTGGGTGAATGTGTAAAATATTTCATCATTATGGTAGGAGGGGCTCTGGCCTGGGTGAAAGTCATTCATCATTGTGGTAGGATGTGTTTCGACCTAGGTGAATGTGCCATTCTGACGAGTAGGTTAGATATAAGTGCAGAGCCATTTCACAGATGTTAGTGATGTGATGTCCTATCATGCTGGTGAATGTGAGTGTTGGGCATTTCTGATGTGATTGTAGTTTACTACATGATCAGATGTAAGTGCTGGGCGTGCCTTTCTGATGAGCAGGTCAGATGTAAGTGCTGGGTGAAGACCTACCTGGTGGCTAGGCCTACGACCAGTATGAAAAAGGGCTGGCTCTATAGAACTTCCGATGACGAGATAGTACACACATGATGATGACCAGAGGAGATCCAGATCGAGCTATGATCCAGATCCAGTTATGATGACTCTGGGAGATCCAGATCGAGTGATGATCCAGATCCAGCAGTGATGATCCAGATCGAGAGATGATCCAGATCTAGATCCAGATCCAGATCGAGTGATGATCCAGATCCAGTCCAGTGATGATGATCCAGATCGAGTGATGATCTAGATTCGGTGGTGATGTTCCATGATGATCCAGATCGAGTGATGATCCAGATCCAGATCCAGATCGAGTGATGATCCAGATCCAGTTCTATGACGATCCAGATCGAGAGATGATCCAGATCCAGATGACTTGAAGACGAAGATGTTCTACTTGATACAGAGAAGAAGACCAGTGCTGAAAATCGTGTCGAAAGAATACCTTCCTAGTTAAGAGGGAGTGTTGATGTATATGTAACTTTGGAATGTATTCTTCTATGTATCTTATGTATTGTAACCTGATGTTTATTCCGGGATGTTTCTATTATGTATTTGAGTCATGTGATCATGCCCCAATGTTCCGATCGGGAAGATTAATAATGTAAACAAGTCATATCAAGTCATAGGTAAGTCCCCACAGTTTTGGGGCACTTGAGTTATTATACACTAATTAAGGTGTAGGCTCGAGTAGTAATTGTTAGGTTGAGCCTACGTGTGAAAATTCAATTCAAGTGAACGGATGAATATAAATAGAGAGTGAGCATCTCTCTATTTATCACTTGTGAAATACATCACTTGCTCTCTCAAGTGTGGCGCACTAGTGGAGAAGGAAATATACTGGGACAAGAAGACTACTGCTGTTGGAGTGCATCTTTCTATTTTGGGGTTTTACATCTTGCGGTGATTCTATCTTAGAGGAATTTGCAGGGTTTTCTCCATTTATGGTTTCCCTGATCAAAACTCTTTGTGTCTCTTGTCTCTTGTGATGTGCTTATGTTATTGCTGTGCTTGTTATTCTCTCAGTGAAAAGATCCTAACATAATGCTAGCTTAAATGTTGAAAAACTAACAAGTCTAACTAAAATCGACTTAAAAACATATTGTCTTGCTTCCCCTTCCTCCTCTACCCAGTCATCACCCTCGAGGCTATTCTGGGATACGACGAAGGGAAAGATCATATAGATCTAGGAAACCCACTATATTATTCCAAACCATTAAAATGGGGTGACCTGGAAGGTAGAGAGGGTAGAGAAAGAGGGATTCTCATGGCACTAAACGTCCTTTCTGTTGACCAACCTAGCATCCCGGAGGTGACCTGAGGATCTACAGATGGGATTAGTCCCATTGTGTTGAGAGCCCAACACCTTCTCTTGGTTGAAGAGGAATATCAGTGTGAGGTAGACATCTAGTTAGGGCAGCAAACATTCAGGATTAATCACTGTATTTGTTAACAATTTCTGATTATTTATGCTTGCATACACAACCACAATGACATGAAATATACCATGATGAATTTGTAAACCATTTGTAGCAACCAAATACCAAAAAAGCAAACACACAAATACACCATACCAACTAATTAACCCAACTCATTTCATGATGTTGTGTGAGCCTTAAAATTTACTAATTTACACTAAGTACAAACAACTCTACAGTCTTTGAGGAAATAAGTCCCTGACTGCTTCAACTATGGGAAGTACTTGGGCTCTGCCTAGAAACTCATTATGAGGAGTACCACAGGAACCCTAAAGTAGCTGTCCATTGAGAGGAATTTCCAAGTGAAATGGGCAATGACCCCTTCTGATTGAGTAGAAACACCTGTGAGGAACAAGCCAAGCGCTGTCTTTTGGCAGTCTTGGTGGCCGAGAGACCACCTGCAGCCAATAGGAAGCCACTAAAACTAGGGTCCAAATATCATTCCCACCAATTTTCATACATAAAATCTAGCACAATTGATCCTCCACGTTCTTCCTCACGCCTAAGAGGCAAACCACCACCATTTGGAACACTCAGTCGACACCCGTAGAAGCCTTTCTCAATGATCTCCCACACCATCAGAGGGCCATGTAGCCTTTGATTCTGATTTATATCCGTATCAGTTTGAACCAGAACTCCATACTGCACCATCAAGCCCCATGGCTAGTGCAAATTCGGATCCATTTTCTGGCATACCCATAGGAAGTGGACCGATGTCCACATCACAACCTGTCACCCACAACCTAGCAAGTGGCCCAAGCATAGTCATGTAGACTATCATTATTCAGTTTCCACCACCTATAGTGACCAACCAGCTGGCCTACTTGTAGCACACAGGGGCAGTGGCCCTTCCACACACACTGCCCCTCCTACCACACAAGGGGGTAGCAGATCATCCACTTACATTACCCCTACTATCATACATGGGGGCAATGTTCCCTCCACTCATATTATCCCACCAACAACACTTGGGGGCATTGGCCCATCCGCAATGGTGCCACCGCAAGCACCCCCAACTATGCAGATGCATTATGCACCTGCGAACCCCACCCCCATCGCAGCCCCATCCCACATCAACTTGGGTTCAAATCTGCCCTTCATGGCTCATCTTAACTTGCCTGATTTGGCTAGATTAATGAACAACCCCATTCACCACCAAGATTTTTGGCCACCCATGCCAACTAAGCTGCCATAAGACATCCCCAAGTTTGAAGGCAAAGCAGGGGAATGTCCCCAAAACCACATAATGACATTCCATCTATGGTGCTCATCCAACAGAATCGTAGATGACTCCATCAGGCTGAGGCTATTCCAACGCACCCTTACAGGTGCTGTGGCCAAATGGTACATTGAGCTGCCGCAAGCCAAGTATTTGGACTTTAACTCCTTAGCCTTCATGTTCCTACAATATTTCCAACTCCTCGTTAGATATGACGAGGGGGTGGAGATCCTGCTATCCTGTCGTCAAAGAACTACCACTCATATAACTGACCATATCCATGAGTGGTGGCGACATCATAGTCTATCCAAAATCTCACTTGACGATAGGATCTTCTTGGATTGGTTCCTTAAGACCTTACTCCCACCCATAGCAAAGGATGTCGCATCCGAACGTCCCCAATCCGAAGAAGAGGCCATATTGAAGGCCCCATAGCTTGACCTTATCTATGCTCAGTCTGGATACTTGTACACTGTCATTCTAGATGCTCCCCATCCGATTACCTCCTACCGTGATGCACCAGGGGCATCCCACCTTGCAGACAACATCATAGGGTCAGCCTCCCAACAACCACAGCCTCAACTGACACCACCTTCTGTTACACCACAACCACGCAACACTGCTAGTGTTGCTTACCAAAACTAAGCTTCAGACTATGCAAGAATGATTTCTCAGTCTAGAGCAACAACTTCCTACGCACAACCTGCGCAACCGCAGCAGGCTCAGGCCATGGCTTGGCCAACACAATAGTATGTGGGGCAAATGCCCACATTTGTGGCACTTCCACCCCCACAATTCTACTATGCACCACCAGTGCAAACAATTCAAGCCCCCTCCCTTGCCCCACCCGCTCCATTGGGACAAGTGTTTGCACAACAAAATCGTCCCAACCAGCCTGCCCCCAACAATCAACAAGGGCAAGCTAGAAATAACCGGCCCCACAACCAAGGCAATAATCAACCACAGGGAGGCAGTCAACAACTGAACCCTCCCAACAATGCCACAGCAAATCGACCAGCCTAAAACCCCCCACGACAGAATGCACCAAGACGCAATGCTCCGTTGTGCACAAACCAACCATGCAAACTCTGTGATGTTTATAGACATTACATATTCGAGTGTCCCCTCATGTCTCACACTAAGAAGGCCATTCAAAATGAGGCCCAACAGGCCACCAACGCAACCAATCAATACCAACCCAACCTAGCACCATAAGGACCTCCTCCCATGGTGCTTCAAAACCCTCTACCAGTCCAATGATTGGTGGCAACCACTCCCCCTCCCCAGTCCAATCCCAATGCTCTGAGGGCACCACCCATGACCGAAATAGGTGTTCACCACCTGCTAGCCATGACTACTGAAGAGGTCAACTTACAGACTAGACGAAATTAGT
Organism: Pseudotsuga menziesii; assembly: GCA_001517045.1. Taxonomy (NCBI): domain Eukaryota; kingdom Viridiplantae; phylum Streptophyta; class Pinopsida; order Pinales; family Pinaceae; genus Pseudotsuga; species Pseudotsuga menziesii. The sequence goes on along the minus strand of LPNX011057995.1, from coordinate 250,586 downwards.
ATGGTCCCACCATCGAACTTATCGACTCATCAGTAGCATCCACGTCTAAGACAACCAACCTACCTCTCCAGTTGCCCATTTTCTCGTGCCCCCCCACACGCATAATTCCAATAATTCCACAGCTAGAGCTGTAGTCAGCTATAGCATTGTGGATGATTTGGCCCAAATGCAAACCGCCATGTCCGCTCTTGAGGTGCTTAAAACATGCCCAATGTAGCTGAAATCCTTGCTAGCCACCCTGGGGGTGGTAGACCCCTCCGACTCCAAGTTGATCACCTTTGACATGGAGAACAGGGAACGACACATGCCATCAACCATCGCCTTTCAAATTCTGGTGTCCATCCGAAATTTGGTTGTGCATTGGTGCATAGTGGATGAGGGGGCATCCATGTGCGTCATGTCTACCTTGGTTTGGCAGAAACTTGGATCACCAATTCTGTAACCGTCCTCCAAAACTCTGTGGGATTATGATGGACATCCTACTAAAGCCCAAGGAATCCTCCCCCATGTCCCCATCACGTTAGTCGGGAAGACAGTGCTGATCGACATAGAAGTTGTCAATGCTCAACTGGACTACAACCTCCTCCTCGGAAGGAGTTACATGTATGCCATGTGAGCAGTCGCATCAACTATCTTCCATCTCATGATGTTCCCCCATGAAGGGAATATTGTGATGGTTGACCAGCTCACTTATCTTGATTCCCAAGGTTTAATGACACCCACCAATGTTATCCCTACCATCACTACCATTGAGCCGCAAGGGACAAACACACACGCCAATGTCATCCCTGCAATCAACACTATGGTTGAAAACACATCATCCTCCCCACCATTGAATGTGGGCTCGGGGTTGATTACCGATCCCACCATGACGACTCCTTTCCTGTTAGTGTCACCACCATTAACACAAAATGAAACTGTGGACTTATGCATGGTCTCATCTAGCACTGCTGCACCCAAACAGAATTTGCAGCCAGAGCCCCAACCACAACCACAACATCAACCACAGCCGCACCACCAATAGCAACCACAACACCACCCGCAGTAGCCACAATCACAATCGCATCCCCACATGCAACCAACCGGGAGTTATGTGGGCTCATCCCCAGTCCATACGATTCCCTTCCTCTTTCCCCCACCCAGTGTTATGAGCAAACTGGTAATGGCCACCTTGAGCCTACCCAAATTTACATTAGGAATTGTGGTGTGGTATCTTGATCGACCAGCTTAACCAGTAATGCCCCAAGTTGTTTTAACCCTAGTGCAACCTATTGCGGTTGAGTCCCACCCTCCACCTAGTCTGCACAAGCCAATAGCCGCACCCGCACCTGCACCACCCCAACCCAAAAGGGCTAGGGACAAGAACACCAAATCCATCGCAGAGCCACGATAAGTCCCACCTTGCACCGTCTATGAGCAACAGGGCCATCCAACTCAAAATTTCCCTGAAATCTCAGTGATCTGTGTGCATCTAGATGCCATGGATACAAACGAAAACATCCCCATGGTTGAACTCCCAACCACGCCAGTAGTCAGGAACAAGGCATTAAGGACAAACCATGCTTATGCCCTTTGCAACTTGTATGGACATTACTCCCACCATTGCCAAGGCCTGCCTCAATTTCAAATGGATCTCGTTGACCTCCATCAACATTCCCTTGAGTATGAGATCACTCTGATCGAAGAAGTCCATCCCCCACCACCTTCTTCAGACACCATGTCCATTTACATGATGTCCAGTTCTATAGACCCTCTTGTCTCCACCATCACTGACGGTCCATCAGACCTATCTCTTCCATTGTTTCCACAACCGCAGCTCCATCCACAGCCGCAACCTCAGTTGCAACATCAACCTCAGTTACTAGGAAAACAATGGGGTTCATTCCCACTCAACATGATCATTTTCCTTTTCCTACCATCCGATATCGTGAGTAAGTCTGTCTTGGAAACCTGCGATCTACAGGATTTCACACTAGGAGATCCTGTGTGGTACCTTGAACCACCTACCATACCTCTGAGGCCCCAAGATGTGTTGACTCATGTCCAGCCAATTAAGATGATGTTAAACCTACCTCCAGGTCCATCAAAGACTCCTCTTGTCTCCAGGCCTACCCCTCTTCCTCCAACAAAGACTGGGGATAAGGCCACCAAAACCACAACCACAACCAGTACCATTTACATGATCTCTAGCACCAGTTTCCCTTCTGTCTCATTGGTCGTGGAAGATCCACTTGATCTATCCCGACACCACTTACACGATGACTAAGATATATGTAAGACCGCCTTCAGTTTTACCCCATTCCATTTAAACCATAGTGTGGAATCAGTTCTTCCCATAAAAGACTAGATTCCATCACCCTGCCTTACCAATGACCTTTTTCTTGGCAACGGGGAACACCTCTTCGCTGACTCAGATGACCGACTCTTAAAGAAGCCACGTAACGGGCTCCACCTTAAGAGAGTCTATGCCTGATGAGTCCCTTATAGCGTAGTTTTTTCCATTTCTTGTTTTTCAATGTTTTTTAGCACAAGTCAGGTGCAGCACCATCAACTACTAGTCCAAAGTCACCTAGAACCATTTTGAGACACCTGTGGTCTCAAATTTCCATCTCCTAATGAGACCATCGTCTCATGTTTAACAAACAAATTTCAAGACCGCTTCCTAGAAGCTACCTCAATTTACAAGCCATGACATCACGATGCAAGTATTTATGGACCTGTACTTCCATCACACTTCTTGACCGCAACTCACATAATTTTTTGGGCCACCGCCTATTAGGGACTGTAATTTTAGCTTTTATTTTGCATTTTTAACACATAGTTGTCTTTTCCATTCACCGCACCTGACGTGGACATCTGGACCATCGTCCACAAAACAATTTATTTTTCTTACATGTATTTGGCATATAAATGCCTCTAGACTTGTACTCACAGTGCATGTGGCCAATTTCATCCACCACAACACACACACATGCTCTCCTGACCTCTGTCCAAGAGCCACCTCGATTTGCATGCCTCTACCGCACTAACTCACAGGCCTCTGCCACGATCTATCCCACGCACGTATTGGTATGTTTGAGAGTCTTCTACTCCGTCCATACTACATGGGTGACCTTTGGACCTCTATCCACCGTCTTGACATGGGGCACTGCATGTGCCATCATCGGTTGACCACATTGAAGCTTCATTTAAGCTCTTTTCTGACTCCTTAAAACAATGAAAAGATTGTCGAGCACAACTGCCTCCTTTCCCACTCGCTAAAGTATAGGAAATGGCATCTACATCATCTCATTTATCTCCTTTTGCAGACCATGTAGACCATTTCATGAAAAGGACCTCCTTAGCACACTCAAGCCAAGACCATTCCCCTCTACATACTTTTATGCTTTCTCGGGCAGAGGGGCTGCACTTTACGAAAAATCTCACCACTGGTTGTCATTAAGCTCTTTTCCAGCCATCTCAACAAGAAAAGATTAGTGAGCAAGCTTGGTTTTGTTCATGCTCGTAAAAGTATTGGAATGATAGTCCAGCCAGTATAGGTTTAACCTTTTCCAGCCTGATTGGACTACCAACGGTAAAGAAGTCTCTCATCCCCTCCAGGATGGGAGAGCTCTCCTATGTATACTTTTATCCTTTTTTGGGAACAGGAGACTACCAACGAAAAAGAGCCCCCATTGGAGTTTTCTTCATGCTTTCAGACTCTCTAAAATTGAAATCACCATCGAGCATTTACCTTCTCGGGCTCGCCAAAAATCCATGAGATTACCACAATGGTGTCCCTAGACACCACCCCACAGAAAAGAGTTTGGAAGCATCCCCACATTGGGTCTCCTTTGTTCAGAGTACTCTGCAATGTGTCTTCCTTGGATCCCATCAGTATCAAAAGTGTCCACCTCCTCCAAGTATTTCCCATCTGCAGCGACATTCTCGGTATTACAGCTATGATCCCATTCCCTTGAGTCAGTTTCATTTGCTGCCTAGTCTGCCCTGCCATCATACTCTGAACAAAGGAAGTTTGAGTCTCCCACTCCCCCCTGCCCCTATTCAGTTCTTTCCCTTCCTTCCCCTCCCCCCCAATTTAGTGAGTCAGTCCGCAGATTGCTTCACACCTTTTGGTTATCTCCCTCATGCTCATGGTCAAGGAAACATCATTGCCTTAACTAGGGGTAGGTCTCCCTTGGTCGACTCCAACACACATATTCCAGAGGTCCCTATACCTTGGTTTCATTAACATCATCGATGAGTTCCTTGGACCACTTGAGAGGAGTCCTTAGTGCCTCTTGGGATGGTTATTTCTCACGTGCTCGACTTCAACTCCATCATCGCACCGTTGAGATTCGTACAAGGTTTGTTCTGCATAGTACTTGGTCGAAGACCCCAGATGTCACCCGACTCTAGCACATTGGTGAGTCCACTCGAGGGACCTAAACAGGTTATGTCCCTTGTGATTTCTGGGTTGCATTGGAGACAGTGATCTGAAGCCCCAGCAGTGCTTCGATATACCTTTATAATTGATGCAGCATACTTGTACCACAGAGACTCTGACTCTCAATCAGCAAGTCAACACAGCTGTGTACCAGATCCAGGAGACCATTAGTCATAAAGATATATCATTCCATGAGAATTCCATGGGTCCAATGTACCAGATTAGTATTGTATTCGGCCTCACATAGAGGCTACTAGCATTGTAACATCAGTTGTATATGATTGGCTCTTGTATTTTAGAGCATAGATCAAATGATTCTTTTGACATTGTCATGAGCATGGGAATGCCCACCTTGTCCATATACATGTCACACATTTATTGTATCTCACCCATTGATGGGAACCATACTAATACAAAAACCAAAAGCCACCATGCCCCAGCGCCGGAAGCCCCACCTCTACAGAGCAAATCCTATGATGTCCGTCGGCCATACATTGACCTCCTGCCCTCACACATCAGGGTGAAATCTGTTAACCCAAAAATCCCCCACTTAGCTCTCAATGGCCTACACCACCTAAGGACACCATATCACAACTCTCATATCACTCCATTAGACCTTCCATTAGACCCCCGCACCTCCAAGATAGCCTAAGGATGAAGAAAAAGGGCTAAAAACCCCAAAAAGAAGCCCAAAATAGCCCCCAAGGAGCTAAAGCCCTCAAAAAGGGGTTAAAACCCTAAAAGGGGCTAAATTTAGGGTGGAAGGGGCTAAAAGCCCAAAAAAGGGGCTAAAGTCCTGACCAAGGGCTTAAAACCCCTTGGAAAAGCTATAAAAGGAGGGTGGGGGGTCACTCTCAAAACACTTCTCCCTTGCATATTGTTATGCTGCCCGTGGATGCCTTGAGACACATTTTCCTCTCAAGCCACCCACACTCCCTCTCCTCCATTTCCATTGAGCCAAAGCTCCCCAACTAAGAGAGGTGCTTCCACAAGCTTGGGTATGGTGGCCCATTTCCACCTAAGAGAAGGTATACCCATGTTTATTGTTGTTTCTTAGTTGTTTAGTTTTCTTTGATTTGTAACCCTTATTTCATTTGCAGGTTTTGTTGTTAACATTGTTTTGCAGGTTATTGTAGCATAGGATTTGTTTGCAGGTTTTGGAGGCGGAACGCTACCCATTGTGTGCAGAGGGGTTCAACCTTGCTCCGTTTTTCTTCTTTCTGTCATTAGTTTTAGTTTACTATTATGTTATTTACATTTACATTTTATTCTTTGCATTTACCCACTAGCAGGAACCTACCCTTCTATCCTATAGATAGAAGGGAGCCATTCCTGACCCTGTAGTAGGGAGAAATCCTTACTACAGATGTTAATGAAACCAAGGTACAGGGACCTCTAGGTCTATCCTCTGGAATATGTGTGCTGCATCGATAGAGGGAGACTTGCCCTTGGTCAAGGCAATGATATTTCCTTAACCAGGAGTGTGAGGGAGAAAACCAAAAGGTGTGAAGCAATCTGCGGACTGACTCACTGAATTGGGGGGGGAGGGGAGGGAAGGGAAAGAACTGAACAGGGGCAGGGGGGGAGTGGGAGACTCAAACTTCCTTTGTTCAGAGTATGACGATAGGGCGGACCAGGAATCAAATGAAACTGACTCAAGGGAATGGGATCATAGCTATAATACTGGGAATGGCCCTGCATATGGGAAATACTTGGAGGAGGTGGAAACGTTTGATACTGATGGGATCCAAGGAAGACACATTGCAGAGTACTCTGAACAAAGGAGACCCAATGTGGGGATGCTTCCAAATTGTTTTCTATGGGGTGGTGTCTAGGGAAACCATTGTGGTACGTTCTCCTAGATATTTGGTGAGCCCAAGAAGGTAAATGCTTGATGGTACTTTCAATTTTGGAGAGTCTGAACGCATGAAGAAGACTCCAATGGTGGCTCTTTTTCATTGTTAGTCTCCTGTGCTTAAAAAAGGATGAAAGTATACATAGGAGAGCTCGCCCATCCTGGAGGGGATGAGAGACTTCTTTACCATTGGTAGTCCAATCAGGCTAGAAAAAGTTAAACCTATAATGGTTGGATGGTCATTCAAATACTTTTACGAGCATGAATGAAACCAAGTTTGCTCGGTAATATTTTATTGTTGAGATGGCTAGAAAAGAGTCAAGAGAGCGTGTGTGTGTGTTGTGGTGGATGAACTTGACCACATGCGATGTGAGTACAAGTCCGGAGGAATTTATATGCCAAATACGTGTAAGAAAAATAAATTTTTTTATGGATAGTGGTCCAGAGGTCCACGTAAGGTGTGGTGAATGGAAAAGACAACTACGTGTTCGAAATGAAAAATAAAAGCTAAAATTAGAGTCCTTAACAAGCGATGGCCCGAAAACTTGCGTGAGTTGCGGTTGGGAAGTGTGATGCAAGTACAGGTTCGTGGACACTTGCATTGTCATGTCATGGCTCATAAATCAAGGTGAATTATGGGAAATGGTCCCAAAATTAATTTATTAAACATGAGACGATGGTCTCATAAAGAGGTATAAATTTGAGCATGAAGGTGTGAGAAGTGTCTTGAACTATTTCCGGGTGACTTTGGATTAGCCGCTAATGGTGTTGCCCCTGATTTGTGCTGAAAAGCATTGGAAAACAAGAAAATAAAATGAAGCGACTCATTGGTGATGTTAAGCATAAAATCTCTTGAGGTAGAGCCCATTGCAGGGGTTCTCCAAGAGTTGTCCATCAGAGTCAATTAAGAGGTATTCCCCCTTGCTAAGACAAAGGTCATTGGCAAGGTGGGGTGATGGAATCTGGTCTATTATGGGAAGAACCGATTCCACACTATGGTTTAAAGGGAATGGGGTAAAACCAGAGGTGGTCTTACAAATCTCTCCATCGTTGCATAAGTGGTGCTGGGATAGATCAAGTGGATCTTCCATGATTGACGAGATAGAAGGGAAATGGTGCTAGAGATCATGTAAATGGTACTAGTTGTGGTTTTGGTGGCCTTGCCCCTAGTCTCTGTTGGAGGAAGAGGGGCAAGCTTGGAGACAAGAGGAGTCTTTGATGGACTTGGAGGTAGGTGTAACATCACCTTAATTGGCTAGACATGAGTCAACACATCCTGGGGCCTTAGAGGTAGGGTAGGTGGTTCAAGGTACCACACAGGACCTCCCAGTGTGAAATGATGTAGATTGTAGGTTGCGAAGATATACTTACTCACTATCCCGGATGGTAGGAAAGGGAAAAGGAAAAGAAAAAGGAAAAGGATCATGTTGATCGGGAATGAACTCCACTATTTCCTTGGTAACTGAGGTTGTGGCGGTGGTTGGGGAAACAACGAAAGAGAGAGGTCTGATAGACCATTGGTGATGGTGGATATGAGTGGGTCAGTTGAATTGGACATCATGTAAATGGACATGGTGTCTGAAGAAGGAGTTAGGGGGTGAACTTCTTCGATTAAGGTGATATCAAACTCAAGGGAATGGTGATAGAGGTCAGTGAGAGCCATTCGAAACTTGAGCAGGTATTGGAAATGGTGGGAGTAATGCAGATACAAACCGCAAAGGGCGCAAGCATGGTTTGTCCTCAATTCCTTGTTCCTGACTATCGACACGGTTGGAGTTCAACCACGGGGATGTTTTTGTTCGTATCCATGTCATCCAGATGTGCATGGATCACTAGGATTTCATGGCAATTCTGAGTTGGATGGCCCTGTTGTTTGTAGACAACATAAGGTGGGACTTATCGTGGTTCTGCAATGGCTTTGGTGTTCTTTCCCGTAGCCCTTTTGGGTTGGGGCGGTCCGGGTGCAGGTGCGACGGTTGGCTTGTGCGGACTAGGTGGAGGGTGAGGCTCGACCGCGATAGGTTGCACCAGGGTTAAAACAACCTGGGGCATTGCTGGTTGAGCTAGTGGATCAAGATACCACACTGGAATTCCCAATGTAAAGTTGGGTAGGCTTAAGGTGGCCATTACCGATTTTCTCATGACACCAGGTGGGGGAAAGAGGAAGGGAATTGTATGGACTGGAGATGAGCCCAGATAATCCCCTATTGGTTGCATGTGGGGGTGAGGTTGTGGTCGCGGCTGCGCATAGTGCTATGGATGTGGATGATGTTGTGGCTGTTGTTGGTGTTGCGGCTGTGGACGGTGTTGTGGTTGTGGTTGGGGCTGCAGCTGCGGTTGTTGTTTGGGTGTAGTGGTGCTTGACGAGACCATGCGAAAGTCCACAGTTTGCTTTTGTGTTGGTGGTGGTGACACCAATGAGAAAGGAGCCATCATGGTGGGATTAGTAAACAACCCAGGGCCCACATTCAATGGTGGGGAGGCTGGTGTGTTTTCAACCACAGTGTTGGTTGCAGGGATGACGTTAGCATGTGTGGTCGCCACTTGTTGCTCAATGGTGGTGATGGTAGGGATAACATTAGCAGGTGCTGTTAACCCTTGCAGATCATGATAAGTGAGTTGGTCAACCATTACAATCTTCCCTTCATGGGGGAACATCATGAGATGGAAGACAGTTGACACGATGACTCCCATGGCGTACATGTAACTCCTCCCGAGGAGGAGGTTGTAGTCCAGTGGAACGTTGATGACTTCGATGTCAATCAGGACTATCTTCTCAGCTAACGTGATGGGGACATGAGGGAGGATTCCTTGGGATTTAGTGGGATGTCCATAATAATCCCATAGAGTTGTGGAGGACGGTTGTGTAATTGGTGATCCAAGCTTCTGCAAACCAAGGTAGACATGATGCATGTGGATGCCCCCTCATCCACTATGCATCAGTGCACAACTAAGTTCTGGATGGACATCGGGATTTGGAAGGCGATAGTGGAGGGCATGTGCGTCTCTCTGTTCTCTATGTCAAATGTGATTAAATTGGATTCGAAGGGGTCTACTGCCCCTAGAGCGGCTAGTAAGGCTTTCCGCTGAGTTGGGAATGTTTTAAGTGCCTCAAGAGCGGACATGGCAGTTGGCGTTTGGGCCAAATCATCCACAATGCTATAGCTAAATGCAGCTCTAGCTGTGGAATTATTGGAAACTATGCATATGGGGGGGCATGGGAACATGGGTAACTAAAGAGGCAGGTTGACTGTCTTAGACGTGGATGTTGTTGATGAGTCAACAGGTTCAGTGGTGGTACCATACTGATTCCGTCGAGTTTGCAAGTTGACCTCTTCAGTCGTCATGGCTAGCAGGTGGTGAACACCTGTTTTGGCCGTGGGCGGTGCCCTCGGAGCATTGGGATTGGCCTGGGGAGGGGGAGTGGTTGCCACCAATCCTTGGACTGGTAGTGGGTTTTGAAGCACCATGGGAGGAGGTACTTGTGGTGCCAGGTTGGGTTGGTCCTGATTGGCAGCCTATTGGGCCTCGTTTTGAATTGCCTGCTTAGCGCGAGCCATGAGGGGACAGTCAAACATGTAATGCCCATAGACATCACAGAGTGTACATGGTTGGTTTGTGCACAATGGGGCGTTGCGTCTTGGTGGATTTTTTTGTGGGGGGTTTTGGGCTGGCCGGTTTTCTGCAGCATTGTTGGGAGGGTTCGGTTGTTGAGCACCTCCATGCGGTTGGTTATTGCCTTGGTTGCAGGGCCGGTTGTTTCTAGCTTGCCCTTGTTGATTGTTGGGGGTAGGATAGTTGGGACAGTTTTGTTGTGCGAACACTTGTCCTGACGAAGTGGGTGGAGCGGGAGCAGGGGCTTGCACAGGTTGTACTAGCGGTGCATAGTAGATTTGTGGGGGTGGTGGTGACACAAATGTGGGCATTTTCCCCACATACTGCTGTGTTGGATAAGCCATGGCCTGAGCCTACTGCGGTGGCACAAGTTGTGCATAAGACGTTGTTGCTCCGGACTAGGACATCATTCTAGCATAGTCCAGAGCTTGGTTTTGGTAAGTAACATTAGCAGTGTTGCTTGGTTGTGGTGTAACAGCAGGTGGTGTCGGTCGAGGCTGCAACTGTTGGGAGACTGATCCTATGATGTCGTCCGCAGCATGGGATGCCCCCAGTGCATCACGGTAGGAGGTACTTAGATGGGGAGCATCTGGAATGACGGTATACAGGTATCCAGACTGGGAATAGATAAGGTCAAATTGTTGGGCCTTCAGTATGGCCTCTTCTTTAGATTGGGTGTGTTCAGATGTGACGTCATTTGCAATGGGTGGGAGCAAAGTCTTAAGGAACCAATCTAAGAAGATCCTATTGTCTAGTTGGATTTTTCATAAGCTACGGTATCGCCACAATTCGTGGATATGGTCAGTTATGTGAGTGGTGGTGTTTTGAAGATAGGATAGCAGGATCTCCACCCCCTCATCATATCTGATAGGGAGTTGGAAATACTGTAGGAACATGAAGGCTAGGGAGTTGAAGTCGGGGTACTTGGCTTATGGCAGCTCGATGTACCATTTGGCTGCAGCACCTATAAGGGTGTGTTGGAATAGCCTCAGCATGATGGAGTCATCTATAATGCTGTTGGATGAGCACCATAGATGGAATGTCATTATGTGGTTTTGGGGACATTCCCTGGCCTTGCCTTCAAACTTGGGGATGTCTGATGGTAGCTTAGTTGGAATAGGTGGCCAAAAATATTGGTGGCGGATGGGGTCATTTGTTAATCTAGCCAAATAAAGCAAGTTTAGATGAGCCATGAAGGGCATATTTGACCCCAATTTAATGTGGGACGGGGCTGCGATGGTGGTGGGGTTTGCAAGTGCATAATGCATTTGCATGGATGGGGGTGCTTGCGGTGGCACCATTGTAGATGGGCTGATGCCCCCACGTGCTGTGTGGGGGGTGGTATGGGTGGCGGGGGAATTTCCCTAATGTATGACAGTAGGGGCAATGTAGGTGGATAGTGCACTACCCCCCTGTGTGGTAGGAGGGGCAGTGTGTGTGGAGGGGCCACTTCCCCCGTGTGTTACCACTGGGCCAGCTTGGCTGGTCACTATGAATGGTGGCAGCTCGGCAATGACAGTCTGCATGACTATGCTTGGGCCACTTTCCAGGTTGTGGGTGACAAGTTGTGATGTGGACATGGGTCCACTTGCTAAGGTTAGGCCAGAAAATGGATCCGAGTTCGCACTAGCCATGGGGCTTGATGGTGTGGTGTGGAGGTTTGGTTCAGACTGATATGGGTCTGAATCAGAATCAAAGGCTATGTGGCCTTCTAATGGTCTGGGAGATCACTAAGAACATATTCGACGGTGCGAATTGAGTGTTCCAAATGGTGGTGGTTCGCCTCTCAAGCGTGAGGAAGAGCATGGAGGATCAATTGTGTTTGATTATGTGTGTGAAACTGGTGGGTATGAGATTTGGACCTTGGTTTCAGTGGCTTCCTATTGGTTGAAGGTGGTCTCTCAGCCACCATAACTGCCAGAAGACAATTTTGGCTTGTTCCTCACGAGTGCTTCTACTCAATCGAAAGGGGTCGTTGCCCATTTCACTTGGCAATTCCTCTCAGTGGCCAACTACATTGGGTTTCTTGTGGTACTCCTCACAATGAGTTTCTTGGAAAATCCCAAGTACTTCCCATAGTTGAATCAGTCAGGGACTTATGTCCTCAAATACTGCAGAGTTGTTTTGACTTAGTGTAAATTAGTAAATTTTAAGGCTCACTCAGCGCCATGAACTGAGTTGGGTTAATTATTTGGTATGGTGTAGTTGTTTGCTTGTTTTTCTGGTATTTGGTTGCTGCAATATGGTTTATGGATTCATCATGGTAGAGTTCATATAATTGTGGTTGTGTAAGCAAGCATAAACAAAAATTGTAAACAAGTATAGTGATTAACCCTGAATGTTTGCTGGCCTAACTAGATGTCTACCTCATAGTGATATTCCTCTTCAACCAAGAGAAGGTGTTGGGATCTCAACACAATGGGGCTAAGCCCATCTGTAGATCCTCAGGTCACCTCCCAGATGCTAGGTTGGTCAACAGGGAGGAAGCTTAGCGCCATGAGAAGCCCTCCTTATCTACCCCCTCTACCATCCAGGTCACCCGGTTTTAGTTGTTTGGAACAATATCATGGAGTGCCTAGATATATACGAGGTTGCCCTTCGCCGTATCCCAGAATACCCCGGAGGGTGATTACTAGGTAGAGGAGTAAGGGGGAAGCAATATGGTTACTTTTAAGTTGAGTTTAGTTAGACTAGGTTCATTTTATTAAGCCATAATGGTTTACTTAACATTTACACATTGTTCATGAAATAATTTACAGACAATAAAAGCAGAAACTGAAAATGACCTGAAATGGTGGACAGAGGCAGCTGGGCCGCACTAACAGTTCTTTGAAACTGAAAATTACTATCTATTAATCTTAAATTAAAGCTCTGTTTGACAGGCCGCACATTTCTGACCAAATCTAGCGAGGGGGCCATGAGATTTTTTCAGAAATGAGCGAGGGGGTAGCAAAAAATGAAGAAATAGCTGCAACCTAAGTTTCTTGTCTGAATTCACACTTATCAGGGGATTAGGTGCACCATGGGCTCACCTGTTTTCCCATTAAGTGCGCCCCAGTCTCACCTTTTGCCCCAATATGAGCACCCTGCTCCGAAATGGGGTTTTTTGGTGAGATAGAGTCATATCTGGCCGACAGTAACTGGTACTGGGGTCAATCTGACTCGGTTCTACCTAGCAGAGGCTTCGACAATAACTCAAATAGGAAATAAAAATGATTTAAGACAGATTTAACATGAAATTTCTGAAAAACTAGGGAAAAAAATTTTAAAACTTGAAAATAAAAAGTTTGGTCTGGGGATTCTGTGGGATTGACCTGGTATGGTCACCAGTTCTGTAGCAAGGATTTCTCCCTACTACAGGGGTAGGAATGGATCCCTTATGCCTATAGGGCACAAGGGTAGGTTCCTTCTAATGGTGAAAATGTAGAAAAATGAAACGGAAATAACAGAAGCAGAACAGTAAACCAACACTAAGGCTAAGAACAGAAAACCAAAGCTAAACTAAACTATAAGCTAAGAACAAAAAAAGAAGAAGGAGATGAAGCACTGGTGAACCCCTCTGTAGAAAATGGGTTAGGGTTCTGCCTCCTTAAAACCTGCAAATAAAACTAAGCTACAATTGAAAACCTGCGAAACAATGTTAATAACAAAACCTGCAAATGGAGATAAGGGTTAGAATGCAATGCATATTAAGAAGAAAAGAAATAAACATAAAATTACAAATATACCTTCTCTGGTAGGAATGGGCCACCATGCCCTAGCTCATGGGAGCACCTCTCTTGGTTTGGGAGCAATGGCTCAAAGGGGAATGGAATGAAGGAGAGGGAGTGTGGGTGGTTTGAGAGGCAAAGGTCTCAAAGCATCCATGGGAAACATAACAATAGGCAATGTGAGAAGTGTTTTGAGAGTGACCCCCCACCCTCCTTTTATAGCTTTTCCAAGGGGTTTTAGGTTTTTAAGCCCTTGGTTAGCACTTTAGCCCCTTTTTTGGGCTTTTATCCCCTTTCTCCCTAACTTTAGCCCCTTTTTGAGGGCTTTAGCTCCTAGGGGGATATTTTGGGCTCCTTTTTGGGGGTTTTTTTCCCTTTTTCTTCATCCTTAGGATATTTTGGAGGTTTGGGGGTCTAATGGAAGGTCTAATGGAGTGATATGAGAGTTGTAAGATGGTGTCCTTGGGTGGTGTAGGCCATTGAGAGCTAAGTGGGGGATTTTTGGGTTAACACTCCCCTTGCTGGGCATATCATGGATGGGATTCTCAATAAGATTTTCACAAGTTGGATTATCTGTGAAATTCCAATAGTCATCACTCCCATCCATGTCATATGTGGGGGAATCTTCATCCATGGAATCATGCTCCTACCTATCCATGTATTCCTTGTTGGTATCACATCCTAATATATAACTAACCTCCTCTTGTTCATAATAATCATCCTTCAAAGTTTTGGTTTCAAATATATTACAAGAAGTTAATCCTTCCAAAACTTCATCCCTAAGTGATGAACATAGAGGAGTGTCATCATACACATCATAAATTTATTCATAAGTGTCAATATCTGTAATGGTTTCCTCATGAGGGCTTTTTGGAAAAATATTAGCATTGCAACAAACTTAAGAACACCTCAAATCTTCAATGTTTTCATTTATGGTGACATGAGGAGATTCTTTAACAATGTGTTCAATCATGGGTTACTCATGAAGCTCTTCAATAGGATAATCCTGAGTGTTCTCAGCTATAATGAAAGTCATGGGCTCCTTTAGATCATTTAGGTAGGTGAGGGTCCTTTCTACAACTGTCATCATATCTCCCTCACCATCATGCCACCTCTCAAAAAACATAGCACATAATTCTTCATGGGAGGTAATGCATTTATCAGGAAGAACACAAAACCATGTCCAAGCCTTCCTTTTCAAAGAATGAGCAAATATTCACATCACATTATCCCTATGAATGATGTTGAGTTTTGTCACAAATGAAAAAACAAATATGATGTGACAGACAGCTGAATCACCATCTCCATAAAAAGTTGGAGCTTGGGAATATCTTTCACCCTGGAGATAAGGTTGATAGTTAGGAAAGCCCGGGATGCCCGAGAAATCAATGGCAAGATATTCACTAGAAATTAGAGCACCATAATCTTCATCATCCATAATGGCTTATCAGTAGCATATATCAACCATGCATTTTATACTGAACCGAACCATCCAAATAATGATCATTTAAATTTTTACTATCTTATGAGCTCATCTACACACAACCAATCTCAAAAAAATTATGAGAAAGCAGGGTTTTATCCCTCCAGTGGAGTTGCCATGTGAAAAAGAAAAATAAACATTTATAAATATTTTCACAAAAATTATTTTTTGCTTTTCTTTGTAAAAATAAAAACTGAAAAAATTCAGTGGAGTCGCCAGATGAAAATTAAAGATCTAATCTAATCATTCATCAAACAAAGAAAAAACAAAAAGGAAGAAAACAAAATTCGTACTCCACGAATAAAAATATTTATCCCCGACAACGGCACCAAAAAGTGTTTCCTCCTTTCACACACCTGGGGGGGAACGTGGTAGAAATATTCAAGCCACTAAGTGTGTCCTTGGGGTCAAGTCTCGAGTGAAGGCTGTCACCTTGTTCTTGACTCCTCCATTTAGGCTCAACTCCTAACGAAGCCAAGGGGGGTAGACCCTATTAAGTTACTAAGGAAAATTAATTTAGTATGATGATGTTTAGACTGAATGAGTTGTTTAGGAGTTTGAATTTAAACATTAATAACCATAGCTGACAAGATAACAAAATGAGCACAAGAAATCACAATGCTAACACACACACAATACATACATACACACAATACATACATACATACATACATACATACATACATACATATATATATATATATTTAAACATATAACCAGTGCCTTAAAAATGGAGTCATGAAAATAATCAAAGTACTTGCATGTGCTTGGAGTGAATGTTTTGTGATTGCCTCTTGGTACGTTTTAAGTTAATGTGAAATATGAGTGTATTAAAATTAGGCGAGAGGGGACTCTAGATATACTCGAGGGGTACTTGGAGTATGTCCAAAAATAAACCTTCATGGCTACCTGCAAGGAATGTGTGGGCTGAATGGAGTCTCTGAGAGTGTGTTCATAATACACCCAAAGGTGTAACCGAGATCGATGCCCCGAGGTCACTGTCCACGAGTTCCAACTTCCTTTGGGTATTTTTCCACCATTTACGGTTTGATCGAGGCATTGGATTTTCACTTGATGGTGGTTGTTTCCGCCTTTCACACACCTGGGGGGGGGGATGTGACAGAAATATTCAAGCCGCTCGATGTGTCCTTTGGGGCAAGTCTCGAGTCAAGGCTGTCACCTTGTTATTTACTCCTCCATTTTGGCTAACTCCTAATGAAGCCAAGGGGGTAGACCCTATTAAATTACTAAGGCTAATTACTGAGTGTGATGGTGTTATATTGATTAAGTTGTTTAGGAGTTTTTTTGAAATTAACCAGTGGAAACAAAAGATAACAAGATGTAATATTTAAAGCAGATAAGCACGGTAATGACACTATATATATATATATAATCAAAAGAATTGATCAAATAAATCACCAGTGCCTTAAATGGAGTCAACAGAGAAAATAATGTGCTTGCATGCACTTGAAAGAATGTTTTGAAAATGTCTCTTGGTATATTTTAAATTAATTTGGAATGTGAATGAATTAAATTAGGCAAAAAAGGGGACTCCAGATATACCCGAGGGGTACTTGGAGTATGTCCAAAAGTGAACTTTCACAGCTACCTGCAAGGTATTTGTGGGCTGGAATGGAGTCTCGGAGACTGTGTTCATAATGCACCCATTAGGGTGTGACAAATATTGGCACCTCAAGGTCACTTTCCAGTTGTTTCCACTCCTTTGGGTATTTTGCCACCATTTACAGTTCATTTAAGGCGTTGGATTTTTGCTTGATGGTTTGTCAATTTGGGAGGTGAAGACTAATTAATCTAGTCACTCAAGTGCTTTTGATGCATCTTGAATGATCAAATGAACCGAAGCCAAGTACATAGCATACACACTGGAGTCTTTGTTATTTTTATTAAATTTTAAAAGAGGTGTTCTTATTAAAAAGAAAACCCTCCAGGAACCTCTTTTGGTTGAAGTGAAACTCAATCAGGGAATCAAGGAGGGGTTGATTTTATTATGATTATTAAAACAATTAATGATAAAAGATGAAGCATAAACAAATAAGCAAACCACAATTTTCTAATTAGACTAGCATGGCCCTTTCTTCACCTTTCAACTCAAAAGGAGGCTCGTGGGGTAAGTATTAAAATTACTTTGAAACGACCAGATATGGAATATGACAATGATTATAAGTCAAAGTATACTACCCCTATGGATTAGAACTACACTATATTGAAAAAAAAATGAAAAAATGTAAAAAATGACACAGATGCGAATTGTTGTAATCTCACAGATCACATAAGGTTACCAATAATACATACTAAAACATACATAAATATAAACAGAGATAAGAGATAAGAACAGATAGAATGGAACAGATTATATTATCACAATGAGTTCATACAAGGCGCAGAACTGAACTGAGTTCTTTGCTTGGCTCAACAGCCTAATATATACAATTTGGAAATAGTTACAACATAACTACCTGTCGGTTCGGTGAACTGACATGACTGTTAGTTAGCCGACTTAATTAACTAGTTTAGTCGGCTGTCCGACTTGGTCAGACCATCGACTTAGTCGGCTGATCAACTAAGTCGGTCTTCGTTCAAGTCGACTTCATCGACTTGCTCCTTCTACATCTCCCCCACAAACAAAAGGTTTCTTCATCCCGAAGAAACAGGGAGGTACAAAAAAAAAGAAACTTTTTGTCGAATCCTTCAACTTTGCTCTGGCTGTGGACTATGCAGACGAATAGTCGGTCTCTTCTGGACGCATACCTCGACAATGGCTGGAGCTGTGATGGCCAGATGATGCTGGAAATTGGTCCATGTCTGCAAGGCTTTCTGGATGTCGATCGTTAGAGTAGTTAGACCTGATAGTATCGACATATTTTCGGCCATGGGCATTTCTGCAATGTGCTCCATGTTGGGACCCAACAGTTGGTTTTGTTCTTCTGCAGCATCGAGGAGTCATTTCATCTGCGGACAGATGGTGTTGACCTTCTCTAAGTTTGGAAGTGCTTCTTGAACCCACTGATGAGCCTCTCATTCGAGCTTCTACAGTTTGGTGGTCTCCATCACAATCTGCTCTTCAATGGTCTGCCTCATTTCTGCTTCAGTCGACTTCCGGCCCTCCAAGGCCTGAATGCCTTGTCGTGTCTACCTGGTATGATGATAAACCTTCCCATAATGGGTAGGCCAGTCTCTTAGTACTTCCTCAGTGACAATGGACTCCACCATATGGTCCTGTAAGACCTTGTAAGCCTCCGAAAAGGCAGTGTGCTGTGTTAGGAGCAGTTGGGCAGTTTCCTCTTATTGTTCTACTTTAGTCTCGTGGCGATGGGTCTGGATGGAGGATTTGATGATGGTGGTGGTGATGGAGTGGGGTTATGGTCTGGGGTCAAGAGAGTGGCGTGAATCTCTAGGGGACTGCCGTTGGAAGAGATTGCTGCTTCGGATGGTGACGTGATTCGGGGTCGACCTGCTCGGTGACAGACTGATTGTGTCCTATGATGTCGCTCTCGTCATTGATCCTGGTAAAAGTTCTCGTTTCGTGTGCATAAGCCTGTTTGTGTATTTTGAGAGGAGTCGTTGTCTTTATTTTCTGGGCCGATTTAAACAGTTAAGGCAGAGTCGCAAAGAAATCTTTAAGCTCAGCGTCCTAGTTGACCCTGGCTCTGAGTGCCTCCGGGATTGCACGTTCATATTCTTCACTGGGACTGCCCAACCCTTCTGCTGGTGCTTGTTCTTTGACTACGAGCGTCGGATATGGGGGTGGGGGGGTCGACACAAGGTCGACGACATTTTCAGGCGTCGTTTGTGTTTTGGCTTTCTTAGGCTGACCCTTCGGAGCTCCTGCTTCCAGATATCGCTGAAACTGAACTTCGACGGATACTTTATTGGCACGGGCATCCTCGACAATGTCGACGGCCGCAGCTGCTAGTTCCTCCTCATCGTCGGAGGAGTCAGCCAGAATAAGCTTACGCTTACCCCTCCCTTGTTGTTGTTTTTGGGTTTTGAGTTTCTTTCGGGTGATAGCTATCTCCTTAGATATCTTCTTGATGATGCTTCGGGATAAAGCATATTTAGGGTCGGCTTCGTCGATTTCACCTGTGGGTAGTTGAGCTGGGTCGACTATTGCTGGGGCCGGAGCTGGTGCCGGTGCGGGGGCTGGTGGAGGTGTTTATTGTATTGTTGGTTGTGGTTGTGCTACTAGATGTACTGCTGGTTGTTGTTTGACTACTTTAGAAATTGGAGGTTTGACAGTTAGGTGTACCCGACCAGTGGGCACATTCAGGGTATCCTCCGACACAAATGTGCTGATGTAGAGATTGAGCTCGTAGTCCTCCTCCTTCTCCTGGTCGATAAGCAGCTCAATGATGGAGAATTCGACTTGTTTAGTATCCTCTGGGACTGGTATCTTCGTCTTTGCCTGTCGGGTCAACTCGTGGAAAATCTGGTCGACCGTTGGGTAGTAGTTGAGGTCCTGTGCTTTGGGATCTTGACCGCGCATATACCATACTGAGGTATGGTCCAGTTCCAACTGGATGTGGGACTCAGCAGGGAGGTTTCGTCGGATGTTCTGGGGCACCCTCCACCTCGTCATGCGGACTTTTAACTGCTGACACCAAGTGTCCAAGAAGACTTTCCCCTGTGCCAGCTCATGCAGGGTTCCCTTTTGTGAGAAAGGTTTGAACCTGTGCATTTCAAACCTGGTCGGCTCCCAGAAGGCTGGATTGCCTTCTGGACATATGTGATACATAAAAATCCAAATGATAAGGGATGGGAATATGATGATACCTCGGACCTCTTAGTAGCGCTCGCATATGGTTTTGACCAGGTCGGAAACATAGTCTCCCCATCGGTAGACTCGACCGTCTGTGGCGATCGTGTCTACAGCCTCCAGCATCTCCAGTTTAAGGTCGCTGCTCCAACCGGCCAATGTAAGGGTAACTGCAATGATTTTAGCCACAATTTGTGGCATCCTTGTTGCAATTTGGCCTATCATCAATCCCTTCGAGTTTTTCCCAGTGGGTGTGCCTGTAAGTTCTTGGACCAACCCTTCTTTGATGCCGATAGGTACAGGACTGCCTTTGTTCGATAGATCTGTAAGCTTGGAGATCACCTCCCCGGTGATGTCTATCGGTTGGTCGAAATAAAACCAGCCATTGTGGTAACGAATGATGATAAATTTGACCGCTGCCTCCTTCGTCCCACCGAAGCTGGCCATCAATGGTGCGTTTGGGTACTGGAAAATGCTGCTGTTCTGGATTTTCTCAGCGGCCTGTGTCATTCGGTTGTCGAAAAAGGCCCACTCTTGGATCTCTTGCCAGAGTTTCTGAAATGGGCCCTCCTGGACCTTTGTGTTTTTGATGTTCTTGAGTCTGTTGAGCAAAGGGGTGTCCTCGGCTTGCAGTTCTTTGGCCTTAGCCGCAGCTTTGGTTAGTTTCGGTGCCATTATGTCGGACTGGTCGAAGTTTTGACAGGGTTCTTGTGGTTTGGTCGTCTGAGAATGTAGGTGCTCGGATGAAAATGGGTGTGGTGAATGAACCTTCAACGGTCCATTATTTATAGGCATGGATGGGGTTGAGTGTCGAACTGGGTGTATTAATGGTGGACTTGACAGTCCAACAGCAATATGTGAGTGTGACTTAATAGAGGATTTGTTTCGGTGCTCGAGGCTATCAATGCGTGATGGGACATTTGAGGTCGATGGTCGGTGTCGTGGGTGAAAACGGTCGGCCTGACTGGTCGACGAAGATGGTCGATGGTAGTGATGTCAGTGGTCGAGGTAGTGAGTTGCTGTCATGGTTTGTTGTCGGATGTATTATTTTGTTTTTGGAATTTTTCTGTCTTTTTATAGGTTTTGGTTGACGGTCAAGGTCGTTTTTTTTTTTTTTTTTTGGGTACCGTTTAAGTCGGGCTCCATTGACAAGCTTCCGAAATACTAGGCCCTGTAATGTTTTTAGTCGAATTGAACCATTGGGGGGTATCTCTTCGACAACGTAGGGTCCCATCCACTCTGTGTGTAGTTTCTTTGGTTTGCCTTTGACTCTACTATTATAGAGTAAATCAAGGTCACCGACCGACAAGTTTTTGTTCTTGATGTTACGGTCGTGCCAGGATTTCTGTTGTTGTTTCTGAATCTCCTAGTGTTGGATGGCCATAAGTCTGTGTTCTTCTAGCTTACTTAGTTGAAATAATCGATCTTGTCTTGCATGTTCGACATCGACATGTAGCAGTTGAGCTACAATAGGGGTCTGTTGTCGGAAATGTAGGGGGACGACTGCTTCTTGTCCATAAACTAGTCGGAAGGGAGTTTGGTCGGTCGATCGCTTATAGGCTGTCCTGTATGCCCATAAGACTGTAGGGATTTTCTCATCCCAATCATCTTTGTCGGTACTGCATATTTTAGTTAACCCTTTCGTTAATGTTTTATTGAAAGCTTCTATTGCACCATTCGACTGAGGGTGATATGTTGTACTTCGTCGGTGGTCGATGTGAAACTGGTCGGTCAAATTTTTGATGGTTTTGTTCACAAAGTGTGATCCTTGGTCGCTAATCAAGGTGAGTGGGCATCCAAATCTAGTGATAATGTTTTCATAGATAAACTTAGCAGCTACCTCACTTGAACATGTATCAACGGGTTCAGCTTCTGCCCATTTAGTAACATACTCCACTGCAGTGATGATATATCTGGCACCTGATCAGCTTGCTGGTATGGGGAATGGTCCTATGAAGTCTATAGCCCATATTTCAAATGTGAGACTAGGGTTTACGGATATCAAGGGAATTTCTGTGCTCGGCAGAGGTCGACCAAGTCGTTGGCATCTGTCACATTGACTAACAAAGTTTTTGCAATCTCTGTGGAGTGTCGGCCACCATAATCCTGACTGTTGGATTTTCTTGGTAGTTGTGTCTGCTTGGAAATGTCCTCCGGCAGGCCCATAGTGTGCTTCATGCATGATTTGTTCTCTCTCATGGTCGAGTACACAACGTCTTAGAATGTTGTCTAACCCCATTTTATACAAAAATCCATTGATGAGACTGTAGGGTGCAGCCTTCATAGCTAGAATTTGTTTCTTCTTGGTGTTCAAACCTTCAGGTGCCTGACCTGTCTCCAAGAACTGAGCGATTTCTTCTAGTTCTTCGGGTACTGCTTCTATGCGAAATAGATGTGCATCTGGCAAATCGTCGTCGATTCCAGTTGGTTCCTCCCCTGTGTCTATACGGGATAGATGGTAGGGCCCGACATTTAGCTTCTCTGGTCGGACAACGACTTCAAATTCAAACTCTTGGAAAAGAAGCAGCCATCGACATAGTCTTCCATGATGAAGAGGTTTATTAACAAGATACTTCAAGGCTTGATGGTCGGTGTAAAATATGAAGGGGTTGGCTAGCAGGTAATGTCGATACTTCTGAAGTGCAAAGACCATACCTAGGGCTTCTCTTTCGGTGGTCGAATAGTTTCTTTCAGCCTTATTTAGTTTTCGACTACTGTATACGATAGGGTAGTCCATCCCATCATCCCCTGGTTGTGTCAGTATTGCACCTATTGCTATTCCGGATGCATAGATATGCACATGAAATTTGGTCAACCAATTTGGGAATTTGAGTATGGGGGCTTCGACCAATTTTCTTTTCAGTTTGTCGAAGGATATTTGGCACTCTTCTGTCCATTTAAACTCTATATCATCCTTTAATAGTTCTTCTAGAGGGTAGGTCATGTATGAATAGTGTCGTATGAACTTCCTATAATATCTTGTATGGCTCAATAACACCCGAACCTGTTTAGGGTTTATTGGGGGCTTCAGGTCGAGGATGATTTTAATTTTAGCAAAGTCGACCTTAATGCCTTCCTTACAGACAATATGTCCGAGGAGTATACCTATGGGTGTCATAAAGATATATTTCTTAATATTCAGGGAAAGTTGTATCTGTCGACATCTTTCCAGCATAAGCCTGAGCCATGTGTAGTGATCCTTCAGGGTGGAGTAGATTGTCCAGTCGTCAAAGTATACTGCCATGGTTTTATAGATATATTCTTGGAATGTTTTGACAACAATTCGAGAGAATAATGTAGGTGCATTCTTCAGCCCAAAAGGCATAACTCTGTAGGCAAAGGACCCAAATTCACATACAAAAGTTGTTTTCTTCTGATCCTCTTTTGCTATGGGTACTTGATTGTAGCCTGAAAATCCATCTGTAAATGAATAACATTCATGGCCGGCAACTTCATTCAGGATTTCATCAGCGTAGGGGGTGGGGAAGGGATCTGTGAGTGTGACTTTGTTGAGCTCCCTAAAGTCGACACAAATTCTTAGCCTAGTCAGGTCATGTTTCTTAGGCTGAACGACCATGGGACTTGCCCACTCCGACTGGTCTATAGGGTAGATGATCCCTGCTGCTAACATGTTGTCTATTTCCTTCTTAACTATCTCCTTGTACTTGTGAGCTAGTTTATAAGGTCTTTTCTTGACAGGTCGGACATCAGGTTTCGTATCTATTTTCATTTCACCCATTTCCTGGACTAACCCTTTGAGGTCTTTATAGTCTCTGGAAAATACATCCTAGAATTCTTTAAGTAAGGTCACTATTTCGGCGGTATGTTTTTCACTCCAATAGTCACCAATCTTGGCAATTTTGGGACGGTCGTCATTTGAAATTTGACCTCCTTAGTTTTCACCTTTGCATCTAACCACTCCGGTGCTTTTGCTTCGTTGATCGGTCGACTTCCTTCTGTGAATTGTGAAAATGTAGTAGGGAAGTCGGCTGCAGTCATTTTGTAGATGTCTGGTTTGTCGTTGGTCGTGACCCTTAGAATTGAATAGATAGGTTTTGTAGTTTCAGCGTGGTTGGTTTTCCACCTGAAGCTCTTACCTTCTGTTTGTTCATTTTCTAACTGTAACTAGGTCGACTCGACTTTTGATCTGGTGTGGATGGTGTTACAGTTCTGGATCTGGCGATGGTTTTGATAGGGTAGTGTTTCAGTTGGTTGGAGAAAGTGTTGTATTTGTGTTGCTGGCGCGGCTAAGTGTTTATTTTGAGGTTCGAACTTAAAGTCTTTAATGAAATTTTCCTTTAGTTCATGCCAGAAGAAGGTTTCTCCCCTAGCTTCTTCCATCTTATACCACTTACTAGGTAAGTCATCGAGGGTTGATGGGAACAAGTGTGGCCAGACTCTTTCATCCTTATGTCCAAGTCTTCTCCACTCTTTTTCACAAGTCCTAATGTGGTCTTCTGGGTTTTGGCCTTGTGTGAAGATAGGGATTTGGGCTTCCTGTGTTATCTTTTTCCCTCCAAACCGTTCGATAAAGTAAGTTGAAGCAGTGGTCCAGGTCTATAGTTTTGACTGATGGGTATCCCACCATCTAGCTGCTTGACCCGTGAATGTTTCCACTAAACTTTGAAGTCGGCCATGTTCTCCAATGTTTTTAGATACTTGTTCGACATGTAGGACTGGGGATTCCCTTTCCTTATACCTTGGTGTTTGTGGGGTATTTACGTTGGTCGGTTGTAAGGTAGGGCGTTCTCTGAGTTTCTTTTCAAAGATCTTAGGGATCATTGAGACTACAAAGCACCGTCGGGTGGGTTTTTTCTGTACTTTTTTTATAGTCCAGCACCCTCTTGCTTGTGTTTCATAATTTTCCATCTCCTAGTCATATAATTCAGCATCTGAATTATAGCCAACTGAGTCTGGGTTACCTAAGTAAATTTCCCCTTGGGCGTTTGGTTCTGTATAGTCCACATTGTTGTGGA
>LPNX011057995.1:136311-225616 GCA_001517045.1 Pseudotsuga menziesii | reverse complement strand
TGTCGGACATGGTATCCTTCGATTTCCAGGTCGACAAGTGGGTCGACATCATTTTTATCCTTTTGGTTTAAGCTACAAATGTTTTTAGTTTGTTTTTCCTTTGTGGTGTCTTTTATTGTGTGCAATAAGTCAATGAATTGGGCAACTGATTTGTCTGTTTGGATGAGATGAGTTAATTACTGTGTCGTGCTAAGTCGACTGGTAAGACTGTCTTCTTGCTGTGCAATGTCTTGAAATATGTGTGTGGCTTCTTGATAAGTTTGTTTTTCTTTCAGAGGATCCGGATAACCATTTGTGTTTTTAATTTTACTAATTTGGGGGTTATCAGGCCCTGTTTTTGTGCCTTGACGAGTGACAATATGTAGATTTTTAGTGGTTAATATATCATGCTTTTGCACACAAGACAAGACATTAACATTCTTATTATTATTGATCTTTTCTAACATGGTAGGACAATCCTCCAGAGAGTGATTGCCTACCCCGCAATGCGTACAGAATTTAAGGTCAGTTTTGTCCTTGTACGGACAGTCTGCACATCTGTGCCATTCTTTATAGCAGATGAAGCATTGTGTGGGACGACGAGTTTGTATATCTCGATTCCCGATGAATCGACCTCTTCCTTCATATCTCTGTCGTCGATTGTCATACCTACGTTCATATCGTCGGCCGTCGTGTCCTCGCCCATTCTGATTGTTGGTATTATTTTGCTCATTGCTCTGCGCCACTGCATTCGTCTGGTAGACGGCCTGATAGTTCTGTCTGTTTTTTAGGTTTAGTTGACAGTCGGCCGTATTGTGACTTTTTGTCTCATAGATGGCACACCAGGAAGCTTTTGCATTCTTCATGTTAAATGCGCATTCCTTCGTAGAATGATCCCCGGTATCCTGGCAAATATCGCAAAAGACTTTAGTTTGCACAAATCGGACGTCTTGTCGGCTGTATTCATGTTGACAATTATCTTTTGTGTGTCCGGCCGTTGAACATTTTGTACACCAGATTTCTTGATTTTTGAGGGACAGTTCTTTCAAGGACTTCTGAACACTTTCCAGCTGTTCTTCTATCCTGTGGTCCGTCGGATAGGCAGGTATATCTTCATCCATTTCCACCTGTAGAGCTTTGGTCAGCGCATCTTCATATGTCTTGAATGTTTCCAGACTGATGTGTCGGTGAATTTTTTGTGATAAGCCTACAAGAAACCATTGAATTAGCAATTGTTCGTCAATAACATAATCTAA
This sequence comes from Pseudotsuga menziesii, assembly GCA_001517045.1. Classification (NCBI taxonomy): domain Eukaryota; kingdom Viridiplantae; phylum Streptophyta; class Pinopsida; order Pinales; family Pinaceae; genus Pseudotsuga; species Pseudotsuga menziesii. Next base: position 224,381 of record LPNX011057995.1, on the reverse strand, counting down.
TTGACTCAACAAGTCCTTCCAGCGTTTGTCATAATTGCGGACAGTTTCCCCTGGCTTTTGCTGCGTTGTCTTGAACTTTTTAGCGGCTAGGTGCTTGGCGTCTGGTGTCTTGAAAAAGGATAAGAACTATGCTTTAATTTCAGCTTTCATTGCTCTGGGTTGCCTTTCTGAAAAGGTCATGTACTAGGTCAGAGCCCTTTTCCGTAAGGCTCCTGCGAACTGAGCCATCTGTCGGTCTTCATCCTTCACCTGGTTTGCGTCCCAGATGGACTCGCAGACGAACCAGTGTCATCTGGGGTCTTCATCCCCCTCATATAGAGGAATGTGGGTAGTTCCGTGACCCATGTCTGAGTCGCTGTCACTGCTATCTGAAGTCGGCGGGGTCTGAGGTGTGGGTGGTGGTGAAAGAGGTGGGGTCATTGATATAGGCGAGCCTGAGGAGTTTTGGTCGACGAAACTTGTGCCTCCATCGGTGGTCGATTTTATGTCGTACAGTGGATTGGTGTGGATTTGTATTGTCGAGGGTCCACTGGAACTTTGCGTGCTCAGGTCTGACTCTTGGATTTCTTCTAAAGTTGTATGTGGTAGGGGGGGTGCTCCTTCATGTGTCAGTAAGAGCAAGTGGATACTCCGAAAGGATGGTGCCGTTTGAAAGGTCACCCAATTCCCTTCGAGCGGTCGGTGTATAACAAGATGTCGTCCCGGGAATGGTTCGTCACCTAGTCGGCTCCAGATAGTAATGTCACCAGCTCGTAGTCGGAGGTCGTCTTCAATAATAGTCTGTATTGTGGTACGCCGATTTACTGGGGAAAGGGTTACTCCTTGGTCGGGGACAGCAATTTGGAGAGCTTCAGGATGCTCTATCCACACTTCTTCTTCCTTAGGGGCCGCCTCCTCTTCTACGCCCTCTCCATGTCGGTCATGACCTGACTCTGGTGGAATCTCCTCACGGTCAGTCGCCCTAGGGTTTTGTATTTGGTGCAGTTCTTCTTCTCTTTCTTGTCTGGCTTCCCTTCGCTACTGTCTTTCGTCCCTTTCGATTTTCTTAATGTCTGACATACTTTCTTACAATACTATACCTTCGATCTCCCTTCGGTCGACTTTTCATTACTGGTGACTAATACTGGATTATGCTCGACTAGGATCCACTATGCTCTTATCTCCGACACACGACTAGGTACCCCCCCATGGCCTAGCCGATGCTTTTTAGAAAGCTCAGATAGTGCGAATCACTTGCTCAGAAAGTATTCCCACTCCCTTTTTGCAATGAACTTCTCCCACTTCCTCTGCTTTTCCGCCCAGTTAGTGTTTGGTGGCTGTTCGCACAGTGGTGGTCTAGGTTCGACAACGTGACCTGCTCCGTTCTCTATCAGGAATTTGAACAGCAAGGTCGGCAAGGTGCACAAGAATTGGTCGGTGAAGTCTGTGTAGAATTTCGCTTTGACAGCTTCTACCAATGTTCGGTCTTCAACTGCTTGCTCTTCACAGAAGTCGTCGGTGATTTTTTCAAACCACTCCGACAGATTTGTTCGTCCTCCTTGGAATAGTTTATCTAGCAACTACTGTTCTTTAGTTGCGTCCGATCTTCTCATCCAGAAGTTACTTCAACAGTTGTGGCACCGACTCGACAAACTTCTCATGCGTCTCCGTGAAAAATCTTGCCTTGGCTTCCGCGACTGTTAATCTATTTCGTCGTGCGTAATTTTGCAAGTAGTTCACAAATTTACAGTCCCACCAGTCCTTGATCTCCTGCTCTGGTATCATATGTGAGCATATATCTTAGGCATTTACTATCGACAACGGAACCAATGTTGTAATATCACAGATCACATAAGGTTACCAATAATACATACTAAAACATACATAAATATAAACAGAGACAAGAGATAAGAACAGATAGAATGGAACAGATTATATTATCACAATGAGTTCATACAAGGCGCAGAACTGAAATGAGTTCTTTGCTTGGCTCAACAGCCTAATATATACAATTTGGAAACAGTTACAACATAACTACCTGTCGGTTCGGTGAACCGACATGACTGTTAGTTAGCCGACTTAATTAACTAGTTTAGTCGACTGTCCGACTTGGTTGGACCATCAACTTAGTCAGTCTTCATTCAAGTCGACTTCGTCGACTTGCTCCTTCTACACGAATCCCCCCAAGGGGGATGGTGAATATGCTCGAAAGAGCCTATTCGAAGATATTTTTATTTTTATTAGAATCAATTAAAATATCAGAAAACTGAAATTAATCTGCTTGTTCCTTATACAGAATGAGACCAAAGGTTTACAAATTGCAAAATTTTGAAATTTTGGGAAGATGGAGACCCCCCTAGGGGGTTTTGAATGGTCGAGAAATGATTTCTAGACAGAACCTACTCCTCTTTTCTGTTATAATTACTAAAAAACAGCAAGCTTATCATATTTAAATATTCCCAAAAGTACTTTTAAAGTACTTTTGGATGAACACACGTTTTACCCAATAATTCTAAGTTAAAACTAGTTTTTAAAGAAGTGGAAAAAGAACCAAGGAAAGCAAGCTTTCCTTGGGATCTTGGCCTGATCTTGGGGCAGCCAATATGAAGCACTTAAATTGATGAATATAAATTTTTATATTCTAAAGAAACAACCATGTATTCAATAAGCTTTAGATCTACTTTCACAGCCTTGAAAAATGACAAATTTCCCTAAAACTAGATCTAGAATGCTTGTAAAATTTATTTAGGAATGAGATATAGTTTATGAGATTTAAGGAAGCAATATATATGTAAAATGAATTCTGAAATTGATATATCTAAACAAATTTAAAGCTGAAAAACAAGTAACCGGACTGATTTAAAAAAAAATTGGAGGAAGAGGAAAAGAAGAGCGCTTGTTGCTGGAATGGATCTGCAAAAAAGACTAGTTAGTGGAATGCCGAGGGACAATTCCTTCACAAAACAGTCAGATGCCCAATGGATTCAATCTAGATCCATAGTTTTTCCAACCCCTACTACCTGAAAACTAACAAACAATCCTACACAAAAACCTTATGAGATTTGGATAGAGATATATGAAAAAAGAGAGGGATTACGTGCAAATAAACTTAAACATGTATAATCTGAATCTTCAAACATAGATGCTATGAGATATTGAAAAACAAGTAATCTTAATTGCCCAACTATACTCCTATTGATTCAGCTGAATCATTCAAGCCAGACAAGATTTAGATGCAAAAATTGAGAGAAAGACTCTTGTAACAACAAAAGTTGCAAGACATTGTTAATTCCACACACATAAGAGCATTACACCATTTTGGCCTCCAAAGATTCACTTTATTCCAATAGCAAAATATATTACACAGTATTACAACAGCAATAGCTCCTCAATCTAAATCTCACTAACTTGGAAAGGAGGTAGCCATGCTTTATTTATACAAAAAATGAAACCCTAGCCCAGAGGGGGCACAAATCCCCAGGATATAGACAACTGCAGCTGAAGGAGAGTCCATCAATGCCTGATTTGAAGCTGAACTAAGCTTCCACTAAGTCTAAATGTCAATCCGAGGGCTGATTGAGCTGACACATCAACTTGCTGACTGAATCAGTAACCACAGAGCTTCCAAAAGATCCCACACATGTGGAGGAGAGAGAGAGGGCACAATTCCCCATAAATGAGATTGAAGTTCAACTCTGGATATGCCTTGATTAGCTCCTTCAGTCAAGGAATTGCAATCTCTGGTTAATCTGGTGTCGATGAGACTGATTTCAATCAAATTGGTTGAAAATCCATTGATCTAGGATTTTAGATTTGCTCCATTATTCATCAATTTATCAATTAAAATAATCAATAATTGATTTTTTGGGTCTTTTTGACTTGAGTGATGGAAAATCATTCAAAACTTGGAAATAGTGGGTCTATAGGTTTAGATGGTTCTCTTAGCTTGAAAATGAGCACCCCCATGACTGAAACTGATTATTGATCCCACTTTTATTACAAAACCAATTTTTCCAATTAGACTATTAAAAAATAGCCTAAATTTTATGGAAAAATTAAAATTTAAAAAACTTAAAATATTAAAAAAATTAAAAACCTAGGGGGACTTAGACATGTTCATATGACTCGACCATGATGCCTAGCATGTTTATACATTGACACATAGACTCTAATAACCTTAATAGGCCTAAATGCCAAGCCGACCACCCTAGCTTTGGAGGTATTGAGTTAAAAACTCAGAAATTATCAATCGTTTGTCCAACAACCAATAATAACTAAGGGAAAAAACACCCTGGGCTGATCGGATTGACAAATAAAGTATAAGATACCGAGTCTTTTACAAACACTATCATGCTAAATTTTTTTATTAAAACTCCCCTATGGGGTATGAAAATGTGATATAGTACAACAAGCACTTCTTCTCAGAAGTATAACTTAGGTGGTAACATCTGGCTCCAACTGCAGGACGTATGCTTGATCTGGTCATAGGCCAAGGAGAAGATATGAGAACACCACAATATCTGGTTTATACACCCTATAAAAACATCTCAACTTGACAAGAAAACCTGAGTAGCACAAGCTTTATATAAAAACCAAATGAACCATTAAGCTGATTTATTTAAACAAAATAAATGTAACTAACTAATAATAATAAAAAGTTTTATTATAGCTAAGTACAAAACAAAAATGTCGAAAGTAGATGCTCTTTTTCAATGAGCTTGTTTTCCTACTCTAAGCAGGATATAAAAAGGGTTAAGTGTAATCAGAAATCCAATGTAACCAACTTAGAATTTTATTAACATAAAAAAAAATTCCTTGTCTTTGGTTACCAGCCAAAGTAAGGATACTTTATTCAGAAAATGCAAACCTGTGTGATGACCCAGAATGAACAGGATGGATGGGAAATCATAGGCATGAATAATGTCATAAAAATTATTCCCAAACATGATTGTATAGCACTGCTATACCAATTAGCATGATGAGGCGGACTGACTATATCATCATACTGATCATCAAGGCTTACTAAATGATAACTCAATGTATAAGCACCAAGCTGCTCCAAATCATAAGGAACCTCTATATGTGAAGAAGATGGCTGAGACTGATATTCTGCTGACTGCATCACATCTGACTTTTCACAATACTGCTTCTCAATATCTTCATTAATGATACCTTTGTGTGGCTCTGCATGATATGAGTCTGGGTGATCATGTAAAAATTCTGAATGCTCCTCTTCCATACTAATATTTTCTCAGGTATCCACACTCCCTTCTATGGATGTATCGTAGATTGGTCTTACACAAATTTTTTAATAGACACTCCCCTTATTGGACATGTCATGGATGGGATTCTCAATAATATTTTCACAAGTTGGATTATCTATGATTCCAATAGACATCACTCCCATCCATGTCATATGTGGGGGACTCTTCATCCATGGCATCATGCTCCTGCCTATCCATGTCTTCCTTGTTGGTATCACATCCTAAGATATAACTACCCTCCTCCTATTCATAATAATCATCCTTCAAAGTTTTGGTTTCAAATATATTACAAGAATTTAATCCTTCCAAAAATTCATCCCTAAGCGATGAAAATAGAGGAGTGTCATCATACACATCATAAATTTCTTCATAGGTGTCAATCTATGTAATGGTTTCCTCATGAGTGCTTTCTGGAAATATATTAGCATTGCAACAAACTTGAGAATACCTCAAGGCTTCAATGTTTTCAGCTATGGTAACATAAGAAGAGTCTTCAACAATGTGTTCAATCATGGGCTCCTCATGAAGCTCTTCAACATGATTTTCATGGATGTTCCCCTCTTCAGAATCTTGCCGTGTATTGAGAGATACCTCATATTCTTTAATAAGCTGCTCAATTGCTTTCTTTCTTAAATAACTACTAGGATGTTCTTTGATGGGAGTATCATGGATCTCCTCTTCACTTAAATGTTCAAGAAGTGATTCCAAGTCTTCAATACTTTGTATCATGGAAAAAGGTCCATCATATGTTTCCATGTGATACTCTATCTCAGATAGGTAGAAGGTAACGATATTTTCAAGGAACTTTTTCAAAACATTCATACTACCCCTACCATCATGCCACTGCTTTAAAAACATCCAAAGGAAGCTTGAAAATGAGGTTATACATTTATTAGGAAGGCCATGATAGAACCAACAAAAGACCTCACCCTAAAAAGTACTAGCAAACATTTCCATCATATTTCTTCATTAAGCACATTGGAGTCAGCCATCAACTGAAGGAATGATTTGGAATGCCAGATGGCCGAATCACCATAATTTCCATGAAATACTGGAAGCCATTTATATACATCCCCCACATCATGACCAAAGTTAGGAAAACCCTGGATGTTTGAGAAATCGATAGGCTAAAAAAGTCCGGCTATCTGGGCACCACACTGCTCCCTTACTTCATCCATATCAAAAATTAATAGTATGCATTTGATATAACCATTAAACCTTCAACTGAATAGGTGGAGCTGTCAAGTGATGAGATTTAAAGGTTTTAATATGTCGCATGGGCTCATCTACACATAAAAAAACTTTTCAAGTTTATGAGATAACAGGATTTTATCCCTTCAATGGAGTGGCCATGTGAGAATTAAAATATACATTTAAGAACTCTGACAAATTTTCTTTTTTGCTTTTCTTTGTAAAAATAAAAATAAAAAAATCTAGTGGAGTTTCCAGATGAAAACTAAAGATCTACTCTAAGAATTCATCAAACAAAGCAAAAATAGAAAGGAAGAAAACAAAAGTCGTACTCTCGGAATAAAAATATTTATCCCTGGCAACGGCACCAAAAAGTGTTGCCGCCTTTCACACACCTAGGGGAGGGGAACGTGGCAGAAATATTCAAGCCACTTGGTGTGTGCTTAGGGGCAAGTCTTGAGACAAGGCTATCACCTTGTTCTTGAATCCTTCATTCAGGCTAACTCCTAACGAAGCCAAGGGGGTAGACCCTATTAAATTACTAAGGCTAATTACTTAGTGTGATGGTGTTATATTGATTAAGTTTTTTAGGAGTTTTTTGAAATTAACCAATGGAAACAAAAGATAACAAGATGCAAGATTTAAAGTAGATAAGCACAATAATGACACTCAATATATATATAATTGAAAGAATTGATCAAATAAATCACCAGTGCCTTAAATAGAGTCAACAGAGAAAATAATGTGCTTGCATGTGCATCAAAGAATGTTTTGCAAATGTCTCTTGGTAGATTTTAAATTAATGTGGAATGTGAATAAATTAAATTAGGCAAAAAAGGGGACTCTAGATATACTCGAGGGGTACTTGGAGTATGTCCAAAAGTGAACTTTCACGGCTACCTACAAGGTGTTTATGGGCTGTAATGGAGTCTCAAAGACTGTGTTCATAACGCACCCGTCATGGTGTGACAGAGATCGGTGCCTCGAGGTCACTTTCCAGTTGTTCCCACTTCTTTGGGTATTTTGCCATCGTTTAGAGTTCGTTCGAGGCGTTGGATTTTTTCCTATTGGTTTGTCAATTTTGGAGGTGAATACTAATTAATCTAGTTACTCAAGTTATTTTGATGCAGCTTGACTCATCAGACGAACCGTATCCAAGTACAGAGCATACACACTGGAGTCTTTGTTATTTTTAGTAAAATTTAAAAGAGGTGTTCTTATTAAAAAGAAAACCCTCCAGGAACCTCTTTCGGTCCAAGTGGACCTAAATCGGGGAATAAATGAGGGGTTGATTTTATTATGATTATTAAAACAATTAATGATAACAGATGAAGCATAAACAAATAAACAAACCACAATTTTCTAATTAGACTACCATGACCCTTTCTTTACCTTTCGACTCAAAAGGAGGCTTGTGGGGTAAGTATTAAAATTAATTTGAAACCACCAGATATGGATTATGACAATGATTATAAGTTAAATTATACCACCCCTGTATATTAGAACTACACTATATTGAAAAAATATGAAAAAATGTAAAAAATGACTCGGACGCGAATATCCACAAGGGGGATGGTGAATAGGCTCAAAAGAGCCTATTCGAAGAGATTTTTATTTTTATTAGTAGAAATTACAATATAAGAAAACTTAAATTAATCCACTTGGTCCTTATATGGAATGAGACCAAAGGTTTACAAATTGCGAAATTTTGAAATTTTGGGAAGATAGAGACCCCCTGGGGGGTTTCGAATGGTCCAAAAATGATTTCTGGACAGCACCACCTCCTCTTTTATGTTATACCTATTGAAAAATAGAAATATTATCACAGTTAAATATGCCCAAAATTACTTTGAAATTACTTTTGGATGAACACAATTTTTACCCAAAAATTCTAAGTTAAAACTAGTTTTTAAAGAAGCGGAAAAAGAACCAAGGAAAGCATGCTTTCCTTGGGATCTTGGCCTGATTTTGTGGCAGAAAATATGGAGCACTTAATTTTTTGAATATAAATTTTTAGATTCTAAGGAAACAACCATTCATTCAATAAGCTTTAGATCTACTTTCACAGCCTTGAAAAACGACAATTTTCCCTAAAACTAGATCTAGAATGCTTGTAAAATTTATTTAGGAATGAGATATAGTTTACGAGATTTAAGGTGGAAATATATATGTAAAATGAATTCTGAAATTGATAGATCTAAACAATTTTAAAGCTGTAAAACAAGTAACCGAACTGATTTAAAAAAAAATGAAGGAGGAAGAGGAAAAGAAGAGCGCTTGTTGCTGGAATGGATCTGCAAAAAAGACTAGTTAGTGGAATGCCGAGGGACAATTCCTTCACAAAACAGTCAGATTCCCAGTGGATTCAATCTAGATCCATAGTTCGTCCAACCCCTGCTACTTGAAAACTAACAAACAATCCTACATAAAAACCGTATGAGATCTGGATAGAGATATATGAAAAAAGAGAGGGAATACATGCAAATAAACTTATTTAAACATGTATAATCTAAATCTTCAAACATATATGCTATGATGTATTGAAAAACAAGTAATCTTACTTGCCCAACTATACTCCTATTGATTCAGTTGAATCATTCAAGCCAAACAAGATTCAGATGCAGAAATTGGGAGAAAGACACTGGTAACAACAAAAGCTGCAAGACAATGTTAATTCCACACACATAAGAGCATTACACCATTTTGGCCTCCAAAGATTCACTTTATTCCAATAGAAAAAGATATTACACAGTATTACAACAGCAATAACTCCTCAATCCAACTCTCACTAACTTCGAAAGGAGGCAACCATGCTTTATTTATACAAAAAATGAAAACCCAGCCACAAAGGGGCCACACATCCCTAGGAGATAGACAACTACAGCTAAAGGAGAGTCCATCAATGCCTGATCTGAAGCTGAACTGAGATTCCACTGATTCTAAATGTCAATCAGAGGGCTGATTGAGCTGACACATCAACCTAGTGACTGAATCATCAACCACAGAGCTTCTAGAAGATCCCACGCGTGTGGAGGAGAGAGAGAGGGCGTAATTCCCCATAAAGGAGGCTGAAGTTCAACTCTGGATATGCCCTTATTAGCTCCTTCAGTCAAGGAATTGTGATCTCTGGTTAATCTGGTGTCGATGAGACTAATTTCAATCAAATCGGTTGAGAATCCATTGATCTAGGATTTTGGATTTGCTCCATTATTCATCAATTTATCAATTAAAATAATCAATAATTGATTTTTTGGGGCTTTCTGACCTGAGTGATGGAAAATCACTCAAAACTTGGAAATAGTGGGTCTATAGGTTTACATGGTTCTCTTAGCTTGAAAATGAGAACCCCCATGATTGAACTGATTATTGATCCCACTTTTATTACAAAACCAAATTTTCCAATTAGACTATTAAAAAATAGCCTAAGTTTTATGAAAAAATTAAAATTTAAAAAACTTAAAATATTAAAAGAATTAAAAACCTAGGGGGACTTAGACATGTTCATATGACTCGACTATGATGCCTAGCATGTTTATACATTGACAGATAGACTCTAATAATCTTAATAGGCCTAAATTCCAAGCCAACCACCCCAACTTTAGAGGTATTGAGTGAAAAACTCATAAATTATGAGTCGTTTGTTCAAAAACCAATAATAACCAAGAGAAAAAACACCCTGGGCTGATCGGATTGACAAATAAAGTCTAAGAGACCAATTCTTTTACAGACACTATCATGCTAAAACATTTTATTACAACTCCCCTATGGAGTATGAACATGTGATATAGTAGAACAAACACTTCCCAGAAGCACTTCCAAAGGTCTTTTGAAGTCTGAACAAATCATCTTTGTCCAGTTCACCAAGCTCACTTGATAGAAACCACTAAGTACAAATTAGGTGGTAACAGTGGTTAATTAGGGAAGGTGAAGACTAATTAATCTAGTCACTCACGTTTCTTTTGATGTAACTTGATTGATCGGACAAACCACATCCAAGTGCAGAGCATACACACTGGAGTCTTGTCAATTTTAGTAAATTTTACAGGATGAGTTTTTTAGAAAGAAAAACCTTCCACGAACCTCTTTCGGTCCAAGTGGACCTCAATCGAGGAATCAAGAAAGGGTTTGATTTTAAAATATTGTTTGCAGAGATTAAAAATAGGAAGCAAACCACAAGTTTTCTAATTAGTCCTACCACGCATCTCTTTCCCCTTTTTGGTGAATCAGGAAGTCGTGGGGTCAGTATTAAAGTTACTTTGATACTGTAATATGGAATATATGATAAATTAATCAAATCATATTATTCTACATCAATGAAACTAATCTAGATCAAGAAAAAATAATAAATTGCAAAAAATGACAAAAAAGGCATGACACCCCAGGGGGAATGGGGAATGGGATCGAAAGAGCCTATTCGGAGAAATTTTTTATTATCTGTTGTTACAATATCATTAAAATTATCTTAATCCTCTTGGTTCTTATACATGATGAAACCAAGATCTTACAAATTGCCCAAAATTAAAATTACAATCAAAAGGGAGACCCTTAGGGAGATTCAGATGATCCAAAATCCACTTTCAAACAACAGATTATCCTCTTTCTATTATTCCTACTAAAAAATAGTGAGATTATTAGAATTAAAGATGACCAAAATCACTTTGAAAGTACCTTTGGGTCAGCCTACTTTAAACCAAAAAAAAAAGTTAAAACTAGTTAAAACAGTAAAAAAGAACCAAGGAAAGCAAGCCTTCCTTGGGATATTGGCCTGCTACTTGAGTAGCCAATGAGATGTGCACTGATTTTTGGATTTTATCTTTTAAAAATAGGAACATAAATATAATGCATGCAAACTATGGATTCTTTTTAAATTTCCATGCAAAATGGACGATTTCCCTAAACTAGATCTAGAATGCTTTATGAAACTTTTTAGGAATGAGATCTAGATTATGAGCCTTGAAATAATAGATCTATGGAAGTTTTAATTTAATATAATAGATTTGAATAATTAAAAATCTTGTAAACAAAGTAACCAGGTAAAAAAATTGATTTTTGAAGGAGGAAGAGAGAGAAAGAGTGCTGAAAGCCTGGGGATGTTGGGCTTTGGATTTTGCTTTGGTGGAACAACGAGGGACTATGTCCTCCAAAAGATCCTGAATATGAGGAATATTCAAACCATATTAGCCCCTTCTACAAGTTAGATCACCTGCAACTTAGAAATCCTTGCACACACACAGCTGGTTAAAACATATGCGCCACTGGAAAAAGATAATTGGAAAGCATGCAATTAAACTTAGAATACATGCAACTCCAAGAGATCTGAAATAAGTGAATAGTATGAGAATAAATCAAACTATAATAATCTCTTACCCCAACAGGAGGGAGCTCTCTCCTTCAAGGCCAACAATTAACCAGCAAAAAAGAAAAGATCAATAACATGGATTATACCTCATAAGCACTTGACAATCACCATCCACACATGAAGAGAATTACACCATAGATCTTTCCTCCAAAGCTTCTTTATTCCAGAATAGTAAAAAATACAATACAATAGCAAAAAATTCTCAATCCAGGTCTAACTAGATTGGAAGAGGTAATCTATGCTTTATTTATAGTAAAAATAGGAAATCTAGCCCAGGGGACACAATTCCCAAGGAGAGAGAGACTGCAGCTGCATGTGGAGTCAATCTAGGCTTGATATATGTCTAACTGAGCCTGATCTGAGTTTGACTGAGTGCAACTGTCAATTGAAGATCTGATCTGACTGACACCTCAACCTGCTAACTGAAGCATCCACCAAAACTAAAACTGATTCTTGAGCCCACTTTTATTACAAAACCAATTTCTCCAATTAGACTATTAAAAAATAGCCTAAGTCTTGTGGAAAAATTAAAATTAAAAAAAATTAAAAACCTAGGGGGACTTAGACATGTTCATATGACTCGACCATAATTCCTAGCATGTTTATACATTGACACATAGACTCTAATAACCTCAATACGGCTAAATGCCAAGCCAACCACCCCAACTTTGGAGGTATTAAGTGAAAAACTCAAAAATTATTAGTCGTTTATTCAAAAACTAATAATAACCAAGGGAAAAAACACCCAGTGCTGATCGAATTGATAAATAAAGTCTAAGAGACCGAGTCTTTTATAGACACTATCATGCTAGAACATTTTATTACAACTCCCCTATGGGATATGAACTTGTGATATAGTACAACAAACACTTCCGAAGGTCTTCTGAAGTCCGAACAAATCATCTTTGTCCGGTTCACCAGTCTCACTTGATAAAAACCACTAAGTACAACTTAGGTGGTAACACTCCTCATTGTCACAAACCCGCAATGAAATATATGTCTTCTATTGCAATTTCTAGAATCTCACCTTGTAGGTCAAATGCACCTAGATCCTGATCCCATTAGTTTATCAAAAACTCCAGCAAATGGACATTGGATCACATAGTTGAGGTACAAAAGAAATTTAGCAACCCACTTTGCTGCAATGTTTGCACCGTGGGGTGTTGGTTAAAATATGCACTATCTAATTCAACACTTAATTGTCAACTCGGGAAGGTAGCTTGTGAGATGCAAACACTATATGTACAGGATTGAAGGCTTGAACTAACCTAAGCTAACTAAAGATGCAAATGTGCTAACATGCAACTATATGATTTTAATCTACATGCATGACTTTCATGATTCAAATGCAAGAATTTAATCTATCTATGAAACAAGAAATTAACTAAGAAATTGAAAAGTAACTATAATTTCAAATCTAATCTAATGTTATATTAATCTATTCTATAAAGGAAGGAAACTGATTAATAACTGAGATTCAAACTAGTCTAATGCTATGCTAATCTATTCTATTGAAGGGAATTGCATATACTAATCTAGAAAGTAGTCACTTGGTTTGAAAGCAATTTAAATAATGAGAGCAAAACTAACTACTTGCAACAAATTATCTGATCTATATTATAAATTGGAGACTATTCCATGTATGCATAAGTAAATTCCTATCTAAGAATGCAAGCGCAACTGAGTTATGGAAAGCAATGAACTATTTACTTGCAAATTCGTAGAAAGAAAAACAAGTAACTGCAGATTCGTAGAAAGCAAAGTAAATATTATTCTAAATACCAAGTGTAAATACATGTGTTGTAAAATAGTAAACTAATCAAGCAAACTAAACTTGGAGCTTTATAATCAAATCTAAAACTAAGTACAAAACAATAACTGGAAATATATTCCATCTATAAGCAAACCTACAACATAAAAACAAAATACTTCTACTCTACCTCTTCAGCAAACTATACCATAAACTAAGGAATCTTAATCAATCATAAAAGATCATGCAACTGGTTTACAACTTGAAAAGTAAACTAACACTAAACTAGGTTATGTGAACTTTTATCATCAAACTTTAAAATATTGAAAACCAATGCATCTTTAAAATCTAAATGACCCTATTAATATTGAATTTGAAGCTGAGTTCTAATCTTTTACATTTACTAAAATGAAATAACTTGAAGAAATAAAACTAACAAAGCAAAAGCCTAAGACAATAAAATGATGTGTGATTGAAAATGAAAGACTGATTATGGACTCAAATGAGAATTAAAAATGGAATGCTGAACCTACTTCATATATGAAAGCATTTTAAACAAGCTTAAGCTAATCTAGGTTTTAGGCATGGAACAAATGAAAGTTACTCATAAACTACCTAAATAATGAACAAAAATAAAACTAAAACTATTTCTCATTTGAATCACTAAAATATATGTTGAATGTAAATGAATTTCATCATCATTAAAACTAGAATAATTAATCTATGTGTTACTATAGAACTAAATATGAATTGTTGGAGGTGGATTCGAATCCCAACTAGCTACATAACACGATGGAATGCAGGAAAATTAACCTCTACCTTAACTAACTATCTGCAGAAAGAAAATACTAAAAATTCTGGAAATGAATAAATTTTTTGTCTAAGCGCGAATGGAGTGTTGAACGATAGTCTGGATTAAGGTGCGAGCAAAATGCTGAAAATAGTCCGAGTGAAGGTGCGAACTGAGTTCTGAAAGACAGTTTGATTGAAGGTGCGAACTGAGTTCTAAAATACAATCTAAATAGAGGGATGACTGGCCGGCTGTATGGATTCTGAAGGCATAAATTGCATAAAAATGCAAGAAATTAAATGTTATAAAAAACAAAGTGTCACCTACAGCAAAATGAACTGCTTGCTTGCAGAAACGAAATGACTTAGAGGAAAACGTAATAGAGATATGCAGGAACAAAATGACTTAGTTACAAATATAAAAATAAATTGTTGAATGTACACAAATGGAACCTATGATTGTTGAGGGGCACTTCCCAGCAAGTAGGGGTTTATCTCCTAAGCTTCTTAGTCACCAACCATTAACAGAAAACAAGAATGATCACCAACAACTAAAATCGAGACTTTTTATTAAATTGAAGCAAAGTTTATAAAGCGTTCCCCCCCCTCCTCTTCAAAACCAAAGAGGTATTTATATGATGATTACAATGGAGATCAGGTCGACCACCTCTTGCTAAAAATAGAGGTTCTTTGCTGCGGTAACAACTACCCATTAAAACAGGAACGAATTCAAAAAATGACCAACCACAATTTCTGGAAAAGTTGGTTTCAGAGAACCACGATTTTCTCCCAAATGGCTTTGAATTTTGCAAAAATTCCTCACGTTGACCGAAATGGGCCTATTATGCACAAAACCCATTTGCCATAATTTTCAATTTCACTTCTGCTTACCCAAAAATATAGCCCAAAAATATGTTTTCTATTAAAAGCACGTGGTCTACATGGGCATCTGGATGAGTGTCTGAATGATCTATAACTAAAATTTGTTCATAAATCCAGATTCTGAGCGGATTTTTTCTGGTTTGTTGGTTACGTTGAAGGCTGAGTGTTGGGTGTTGAACTGAATGTTGGATTCCTTGATCTGGTCTCCCTCATGTCAACCGTTTTATTGAATAGAATGCATGTGTTTAAATGATATATCATCTGCGTATAATCCGATCAATGATGTGCATATCCGTGAAACTGCATACAAAAAAGCATGAGTATATACATTTTGTTCATTTAAAACATTGTTACAAACTAACGGATTTTTTAAGAATTTATTAAAACGTGGTTTGACTTTGTTTTATGTAATGACTATTTGTTTTTTTGTTTTATGTTATGTTTATATTAAAAGGGATTAGTATATATTTAAATAATAATAATAGCCTTTTTATTACTTAATAGTTTATTTGTTAAATTTGAAACAATGTTAAAGATGTATTATTAATTCAAATTTTTAATTTGTATATGCAAATATCATGGAACCAACAAGAATAAAAGAACAAAGTTAAATCCAGGCAGTAAACCAATAAGAAACATGTTATTAAACTTAATGCAAAACTTAGGACCGGAAAAATGGCTGAATGGAGTTCCAAAATGCACACTAAATGCAATAACACATAAAAAATGATGAATTAAGCTTATTTTACATTTATAAGTTATAACTGATGAAAAATAGTAAAATATAGAGAAATTAAAGATAAATGTATTAAATTTTGGTAAACAGGCCGGGAAATGATTGTAAATAACATCATTATAAAAGACAATTTTGGGGCCGAACATTCCCCTAAACCAAAGGTATGGCACGTCCTCATGCCATGAATGAATCGGAAGTGGTCTTTCATTTATTCAAAAACTATGCTTGATCATTAATAGTTTATAGGAAATCATTCAGCACAACGAAGCTAACTTTATTACTGAGTGAAAAAAAGTTATGTTACGGAGAAAACTTCCTATGGCTTGGGGTGTACCACAACAGACAGAGAAACTGCATAAATCAATCCCTTCCCAATACGCAAGAGAAATAAACATCTAACACTAACGGATCTCGAGACATACCTTCTTCTGGACGGTTGATGTAGATCCCCATTCAGCTTTTTCCAATCCCGCTTGTGTTATCAATTTGCTCTCTCAACACCAACACACAATACAAGCCTGCTATATAATGGTGTTAGACCTACTCTATCATATATAATAAATAATGTATAAACAATTAAAATCATCCATGGATTCAATATTCATTTAAATGCACATCTTTAGATAGGAAAATATATTTCTATTAATATAAATAAGAGATTACATGAGTGACAACCTCTGTCAGCACGTCTGCAAACAGGAGAAAATGAGTCCTCCACCTGGGCCTCCACCACTTCGATCCTCCATCTCTTGATAGAAATATCACAAGAAAATGCAAGCTTGGGAAGAACACAAAGTGCTCCAAGGGACAAAGGGATGCAAACTCAAATATAAGCAAGCTACGACAACAATAGACTATAGTTTTCTTGCTCTTCAATTCCTCCTCTTCAATGTATCCAAAGGGTTCCTTATATAGTGCTTCAATGGGTTAATGGAAGGTCAAATCCGAACGATTTCGATGCATATGGAAGGCCAAGAGACAAGTGACTTGGATCCACATCAAGGAAAACTCCAAAAATATTTGGTGTTTTGCACACATCTTGATGTATGCAAGTTTAAGGGTAATATCCGCGTGTATACGTGGAAAAGGGATTAAAAGTCGTGTACAGCAAATAACAGGTGTTTTTAGGGATGATCTTGGAAACATAAAAGGTACAAAAATAGTCCATGGGGTCCAAAGAGTTTTCAAAGGGATAGGGAATGCCATATATATGTGATCTACCATGTGTGGTAAAATCACCTATAATAGATGCCCCCTAATGTGTGAGGTCAGAAGGGGTAAATTGATGGCCGAAATACGTTATAAGTCCATCCTAGAAGTGGAGTGATGAAGAACCAGGTGGAATAACCAGCCATCCAATAGTATAATACAATAATCAAACTCTACACATGACTGCAAATACATATAGCAGTCCTGGATACATAAGAGTACAATGGCCATGAATAGGAATGATATACAAACTATGACATGTGTGGTCATCGCCATGTATAATATACAATAGATCAGAATCTCCATGATGAAGATATACAAAGGACCAAGATCTTCATGAAAGCTGAAGATATACCATGGATCAAGATCTCCATAATGGCTGAAGATATCTGACATATACTGGAATCAATTCACGAGAGCTGAAATCTCATTAACACTGGCACGATAAAGGAGGTAGCATATAAGAAATGCCACCAATATAGAAAGTATTCTACACCAACCGCTATGAGTACATGTCCTACTATGTGAATAAAGGTGTCGAGGTCGAACACAATAGTCCATCGTCTCATTACCGGTCATTGATGTATACCGTTAACAAATGCAAGATCACCCACCGATAATGAAAATGGGAATCAACGTACTAGAGTGCAATATAAAAAGTGTGAATAAATGTGTTGAGGTTGAACACTTGAAAGAATCCATCAATCAGGGGACATTTATGTATTCCCAAAACTATCAATAGCGAGAGAACCTACCACTAATGATTATAAGTCTAAAGGAACTCAAAGGACTCTAGAATCCTATCCCAGAATAAATGATCTGAAGTCAATGGGATGGAATCCACTGGAAGGAGGGAATTAAGGCATCCCCCATAAACAACACAAGGTACTCAGCAACATTGTATAATGTGGAAGGACTCGAACAAGATGTGCATGAACCAGTAATAGTACCCGGAATGGCCAACATGCAAAGTCAAGACAACTGAGGAATGACCGACTCAGGCTTCAACTTCCTTTGAACAAGAGAATAAAGGTGAATGGTGACTAAATGTAGGCAACATAGACTCAATATACAAAACTAGGACATCTTTGCGACAAATGAGGCATCGATAGAGGATCCATAGGGACTGGAAGCTTAACCAATCGGTGGAGGTAAACTCAGATATAAGAATACAGCTACTAAAGTCAAACTACTAACCCAACCAACAGGTGTGATATACAGTGCTCTGTTTGAAGGCAACATGACTCCACTGCTGCCAAAGATAACATATTTTCCTATCCAGCTTTTTGGTTTTTTTATTTTTTTGGACTTTTTCAGATATTTTGAAAATCTTGAAAAAAAATAAAAGTGCTTTATAGTTACAAATCTAGGAGGAGACAAGTGTCAAAGGGAAAACAAACTAGTTCCAAGCAGTGGAACGTACTTATGCTCAATGCAAGGAAACATGTGCAAGATAATGATAGTCGACGGAAATTCCCCTCCTGGTAAAAAATGGGGAATCAAGCTGTAAAAGATATATAAAATGACTCTGCTTGGCTAGACATGAGACAAGCTCGGGCTATATGGCTGATAATCAAAGTCAGGGAAGCCTACATAAGGCTCAAAAAGGCAGTCAAAAATCATGATAATGCAATTACAAATTGACATATACAAGGGAGTCCTGGGGAAAAAGGCCAGCATAAAGGTCAAGAGGAGTATGAAGCTGTTGCTCAAAGTCATGGCGGTACTATCCAAAGGACTCCCACACCCTAAAGGAAAAATGTTGGCATGGGCACCAAATACAAAACATGATCTAACTAGGGTACCCATGTATGGTAAATCTCTACCATTCAAAACATGTCACTTCTAGAAGCAGTAAGAAGGTTCCATGACAAGATGGAATGGGTGCATACCCAAGGTTAAAATGAAATGGTCATAAGGTCATGCAAAATGCAAACGGATGTGAAACCTAACCTATATGCCAATTTAGACATCATACCTGTAGTAGGCACGAACGGATCAAATCCACGGTCAAACCACACTCAAAACAGACTCCTACATCATCAAATTAGTTCAAACGGTCCAAAATGGTCAAAAACTGTAGAAAGTGGGTAAAAAATTTCAAAATTTTTCTATAAATAGTAAAAAATTTAAAAATCTTCATATCATTTGAAATTTTTACCAACAATAGTGTATTTGAGCTCAGAACTTCCGAAGCGAATTCTGGGAGCATCGTCTGGTAGAATCTCTCCCTATTTGATCCAGGTAGATTATCACGCCCTCCTCTTCCTATTTCATGCAATTTTTTTGAATTTTCACAGTCCAATTAATTTTTTAAGCCATCCATAATTGTGTGTTTCATCCCATGTAGAAATCGGTGTTTTTTTCGCATATAGGGCTCGCCATACGCGGAAAAAGCACCCAAACCCGCGTACATACGTGGCTATTTTGAGAACAATCGTGTATAGGGCTGTCAACAAGGTTTTCAAAGGAAATAATTGATCAAAACTTTGGTTTTTTGTGTAGGATTTTGTTAGAGTGGAGGGAAAGAGAGCATGGTGATGTGGAGGAGGCCGTACAAGGTGTTCTTATGGCCCAACAAGCATTACAGGGATGTGGTTTATACAAGTTTTGGTGTCTTGGAAACCTAAGGGCCAAACCAAGACTACTCCAGCTACTAGTGGATTACTGGGAACTATACTCTAATACTTTTTAGATTTATGAGATGTCGCTTAGCATTAAGGTTGAGGACATATACTTTATCACTAGTTTGTCTTGCTGAGGAGAGATGGTGAATATCTGATCTCATGGGATAAGAGGCGGGTTGACTATTGACGAGTACATAGCTGTGTACTACTTCCAGAGATGAAAAAGGTTGGGAGTCAAATATCGATAAAATCTATCCAAATTCTAGGACTAAAGGCCATACTATGGACATTAGGTAGGATTGTGGGGATAGCTTCACTCCACCAGGCCTCGCGGCTAATGATGTTCTATGCGGTGGAGTGTATGAGACCTACAGTGTATGACTGAAGCACAATGATATTGATCAATATGAAATAGCAGCTCAGTGACTGCAAGATGGGCAGGGTGTGGAACTTTGGGTTCGGAAGTATTCTGAGCACATTCTTCTTTGAGCGGGTATTAGGGCTAAGCCCTAGAGTGGACATTGTTCCACACGAAGTTCAAGATCCAACCCAACAACATTGGGAAAATGTTATGCACAGACTGGGCAGAGGTAGGGTGGCTAACCCCTACCCAGCAGACTTCTTTCCATGGTGGCAGAGACAGATCGTTGCCATAGATGACTACCTCTATGTAGGGATAGACTTTTGTGGAGATCTAGATATGCCACTTCTACCAGGATAAGCTTATGGTGACATAGGTAACGAATCCCAAACCCACTTTTTAAGTTTTTGAATTATTTTTTTTTGTTTCTGTTTTTTGATATATTGACTCAAAATACATATTTTTTGTATGACGACATAGTGACAATCTGTCATGTGTATGCAGATGTAGGAGCTTGGTGGCTAGAAGGCTTCCCTCGTCATTGATGGAGGGGAAGAGGAGACGATATCATGGGTGCGGACGCTCCAAAGAATTCACACAAACTTCGTTCGCTTGACATAGAGGGTACCCATGGCACAAGTTGAGGACTTACCTAAGGCCATGTAGCTTCAGGTGGTTGGTGTACCATGAGCATGGGTTTGACTCTTTCGACGGCTAGCTAGAGCCGTAGTGCTATATCATGATCAGAACCCCCCTCCTCCTCAATCTTAGAGACTTGAGTGTATTCATTTTTGTATGACCATGTATTATATTTTGGTGGCTCGGAAGCCTGAATTTTTTATATGACACTTATGTATTATGATGTCACTTTTTGGATATTAATGAAAAACTTTTATGATGATCGATTTTATTTATATTTACATGTTTGTAAAATGTATGTTTGTGATATGCTTATGGTCTATGAAAGAAATTCCAATCTAACACATAGTTAGAATATGAGTCATCAACTTGATTAAAAACTCTTGGAACATGAATATATGTTATATTCTGAAATTGTCATTCTAGCAATCTCACACGTAAGAATCGTCGTAATAATGTCGGATCCCTAATACAATACAAGCCATTAAGCTTTGAAACCACTAACTGTGAATCAAGATGTACCTCAAGAGAATGAACACCATGTGAAATGGCATCACGAAATAACTCAATAATGGCACTATATTCAGCAACATTGTTTGAAGAAGGCTATAAACATACGCCTCTTGAAGACAATACTTGACCCGTAGGAGTATAAATCACCCAAGCAGCTGAAGCTAAGTTTTGAGTGTGGCGGCTAGCACCATCGGTGAATCCTATGTAAACAGAAGACTCCAACGACATCTGCAATAAAGAAACGAAAGCTAATCAACAAACTCAATCACCATAAGAAAACCTAACTATGCAATTAAAAAACTATACAATAATATACAACAATCAGCCTTGGCTGAAGATCATGCATAGTATTTTTTGAGATAGAGCCAATTTCTAGGCTCCACCAAGGCTGTCCCTTCATAATCAACCAGCTCATAAGTGCCTTTCTCTAAGACCCATTTAACCATGTAAGGACCATGCCACATGGGATTAAATTTTCCTGCCCGCAAGGGTTTTTTAGCTTGATCCCACAAAAGGACCAAGTCACCTTCATTAAACCTCCTTGGATGGACAGACTTATCACACTGTACCTTGACGTGATGATCGTTAACCTTTAGAGCCACTAAGCCTCATCTCGACGCTGCTAATCAAGCTGCTCTAAGTGGACCAAATGTTCTTCCAATGCAGAAGTGTCTGGTAAAAGCTCTACAACTATCTTTAGAGAAGGGATTTCACATTCAACCAGTAAAACTGACTCCACCCCATGAAAAAAATGATATGGAGAGAAATTGGTGGTAGTCTTAACCGCTGTTCTATAGGCCCACAAAGCAGGATACAACATAATATGCCAATTGGTCTTGCTTTGTGTGATGGTTCGCTGGAGAATAGACTAAAGTGATTTATTCACTACTTCAACCTGTCCATTCATGTGAGGGTAATAAGAAGATGAATGTTCTTGCTTATACCCTAACTTGGAAGCCAACTCTTCCATCATTTTATTCTGAAAGTGCCTACCATTGTTAGTTACAAGTTCTTTCGAAATACCAAACCGAGTGATAATCTGGTTGAACACGAAATGCGCGGCTGTCTCACCGTCGGATTTAATTATGGGCATAGCCTCTACCCATTTCAGGAAATAATTGATAGCCACTATAATATGATGATTCTCCCTAGCCGAAGCTGGGTTGCAATCCATAAATTTAAGCCCCCACGTGGTGAAGGGACCAGCAGTGACAATAGGATGTAACAAGGCTAGATGCGAGTGCATATTGCATGCAAACACCTAGCAAGGGTGGAACTTCTTGACCGCATTAACGCAATCTTTGAAGAAGGATGGCAAAATATCCTTCTCTCAATATTTTTTGGGCTATAGAAATCCCAGATAAATGACCACCACATGCCCCTCCGTGGCAATCATTCATCACAACGTCAGCCTCATCCTGGGTTAAACAATAATGCAGAATGGAATCTACCCCACGACGGTACAAAGTGTTACCCACTATAAGGTATTTCTTAGCTACATGACGTAATCATCGTCACTCATCCTATGAAAGGTGAGTAGGGGCCTTCAATTTCTACAAATATACAATGATATCCCTGTACCTCGGGTCTAAAGTTGAGATAAGGAAAATATGCTCATTGACAAACATATCATCATAAAATTCCTCCTCCTCCAAAATTGGAAAATCAAATATGAGCTCCGCAAAGATCAAATATTTCTTCGATTTCACTGAAATGAACTCGAGATCAAACTCTTGCAAAATGACAATCCATTTATTGTATTTTCCCCCAATCATCCTTCTAGTAAGGATGAACTGAAATGGATTGATATGAGCTACGAACAAGGTTTGGTGAAGGAGAATGTAGTGCCTCAAACATTGGATTGCATGAATGGTTTCCAAGGCTAGATTCTCCACATGGGAATAGAGAAGTTTTGAATCTATAAGGTTTCAGCTCAAATAATATATGACATGTTCATGGAGCTCCTCATCCTCCTGAACCAAAACCATACCAACCATCTCCATGGACGTAGCCACATAAATCAAGAAATCACGGCTATAGTCAGGTGGAATAAGCACAGGGGCTGTTGCTAAGGCTCGCTTAAGAGCATCAAAGGACTCCTGGGTTCACTAATCCCAGTAAAAAGGAGTGTCCTTCTTCAAAAGACACATAAGGCCTTTAGTCAAATTGGAAAAATTAACCACAAATCTCCGCAATAAAATTTTCATACCTTGCAAACATTGAATATGTCTAACATTACGCGGGGGAGACAATTGAAGTATTGCCTCAACCTTTAATGGATCAACTCTTATACCCTCCTTGGACACGATGAATCCTAGCAAGTGATCAATAGTCACAGAAAAGATGCACTTATGAGGATTTAAATGAACCTGGTAATGAAGAAATATTTCAAATACTAATCTCAAATGATATGGATGATGCACCCTCAGATGAGAGTGAGCAGTGATATCATTCAAATACACTTCGATAATCATTTTGAGATCATGAAAAATTAAGGTCATAGCCTGCTGAAATGTAGCTCTGAAGTTTTTAAGGCCGAAAGGAATATTCCAATATGAAAAAGTACCCCAAGGACAAATAAATGCGGTCTTATGTTGATCCTTGGGCTTAATCTGAATCTAATTATATCTGGAAAAATCGTCCATAAAGGAAAATACCTCACTCCTGGCACACTCATCCAAAATCTGATCAATAAATTGTGTGGGGAAGTTATCCTTAGGACATGCATGATTTAAGTCACATAAATTAGTGCATATATGGATCACTCCCTACTTCTTATCTACCGGAACGGGATTTGAAACCCACTTTGTCAAGGGAATGAGATAGATAAAACCAGCTTTCAAAAGTTTTTCTATATATGTCAGCCTTAATGGTGGGTGCTTTTCTAGGATTCACTGCACAAAAACGTTGTTGATCCGGCTTCACATCCAGATAAGTTTTGACCTCATGTTCGAAAATACGAGGGTCCATACCTGGAATCTCCTCGTACGACCACGCAAATATGTCACAAAACTCTTTAAACAACGTGGTATACTCCTTGATCTCATCAGGGGAACAATCTGCGCCAATGTAGACATTCTCAACCTTGCCAAGATTGCAATAAATATTAATAGGAATAGTTGGTGATAAATTTTCCATGTTCCCATCAGCCATCTGACCACGAGAGATAAATGGAACCATGGGCCTAACAATCTTCTCACTAAGAATCTCCCTAAAGTCATCATGCTCCACATAGTCGAGCTCAAGAAGAAAATATGATCAATGATGCAACTTATTACAGAGAGAAATTCCTATGGCTTGGGGTACCACAACAGACAACTTGACTCCAAAAATCAATCCTTTCCTATATGCAAGAGAAACCAAATATCTAACACTAAAGGATCTCGATTCGTACCTTATTCCAGACGGTTGATGTAGATCCCCATTGAGCTTTCCAAATCCAGCTTGAATTGATGAATTTCTTTCTCAACATTCAATAAACAAGACAAGCATGCTATATATAATTGTGTTAGACCTACTCTAGCATATATAATCAATAACATATAAGAATTTGAAATCATCCATGGATCAAATATTCATTCAAATACACATTATTGGGCAGGAAAAGATATTTCTATTAATATAAAACAAAGATTACAATAGAAACAACCTTTGTCGGCACGTCTACGAATCGAAGAAACTGAGTCCCTCACTTGGGCCTCCACCACTTCAATCCTCCATCTCTCGATAGCAAGCTCACAAGCAAAAGGAAATCTTGGGAAGAACACAAAAGTGATCCAAGGGACAAAGGGATGCAGACTCAAGTATAAGCTCTGACAATAATGGACTATATTTTTCTTGCTCTCAATTCCTCATGCCTTCAAAATATCCAAAGGGTTCCTTATATAGCTCTTCAATGGGGCAATGAAAGATAGAACTTGAGCGATCTCAAGGAATATGGAAAGCCAAGAGACAAGTGAATCAGATCCACATCAAGGAAAACTCCAAAATAATTTTCCCTTTTGCACACATCCCGATGTACATGGTTTTAGGGGTCAAACCCATGTATGTATGCGAGAAAGGGTTTAAAAGTCGCATATGGAAATTTTTGCATGTTTTTAGGGATGATCTTGGAACACGGGGACTTCACTTGTTTACCAATATCCTATCACATTAGTTCATATTGTGGGTTTTAAAATTATAAAAAATCAAACCAATATATTGCAGGTATTGAGGGGATGAGGGGTTTAAGGTGGGGGTGGGTAGGGTGGTTTATAAGGATTGAGGTATAAAAAGGGGTGGGGAGGAGGTTTAAAGTATTGGGAGGGGGTTTCAACAAAAAGACTTTGAGTCAATATTTCTCAAAATTAAGGGTATTCTTTAATATCCCACGATCGCACGTGCTATGTGAGAGGTTCACTAAGAGAAGTCCCCGTGTCTTGGAAACATCAAAAGAACAAAAATGGTCCATGTGTGGTAAAATCGGCTATAACAGATTCCCCCTAATGTGTGAGGTTAGAGGGGTCATACGATGGCCGAAATACATTATAAGTCCATCCCATAAGTGAAGTGATGAAGAATCCAGTGGAAGAACCAGCCATCCAATCAACACTATACAATGATACAACTCTGCACATAACTGCAAATACATATAGCAGTCCCAGATACATAAGAGTACAATGGCCATGAATAGGCATGATACAATATGACATATGTGGTCATTGCCACATACAATATAAATAGATCAGAATCTCCATGATGAAGATATACAAAGGATCATGATCTCCATGAAGACTGAAGATATATAATGGATCAAGCTCTCCATAATGGCTAGAAATGTCTGACATATACTGGAATCAAGTCACAAGAGCTGAAATCTCATGAACACTAGCACGATCAAGGAGGTAGCATATAAGAGATGCCACCAGTCTGGAAGGTCTTCTACACAAACTGCTAGGAATACATGTCCTACTATGTGAATAGAGGTGTCGAGGTCAAACATAGTATTCCATCATCTGATTACCAGTCATTGATGTATATCGTTAACAGACGCAAGATCACCCACCGATAATGAAAATGGGAATCAAGGTACTAGAGAAAACTAACAAGTGTGAATAAATGTGTTGAGGTTGAACACTTGAGAGAATCCATCGATCAGGGGACATTGATGTATTCCCAAAAAACTGTCGATGGCGAGAGAACCTACCACTGATGACTGCAAGTCTCAAGGAACTAAAAAATGACTCTAGATTCCTATCCCTGAATAAATGATATGAAGTCGATGGGATGAAATCTGCTAGAAGGAGGGCATTAAGGCATCCCTCATCATCCAACATGAGGTACTTAACAAAGCTGTATAATGTGGAAGGAATTGATCATAAGGTGCATGAACCAGTAACTGTACCAGGAATAGCTGACATGCAAAGTCAAGATAACTGAGGAATGGCCGACTCGGGTTTCAAATTCCTTTGAACAAGAGCATAAAGGTGAATGGTGACTAAATGTAGGTGTTACCACTTAAGTTGTACTTAGTTGTTTTTTATCAAGTGAGCCTGGTGAACCAGACAAGGATAACTTGTTCGGACTTCAGAAGACCTTTGGGAGTACTTCTGGGAAGTGCTTGTTGTACTATATCACATGTTCATACCCCATGGGGGAATTGTAATAAATGTTCTATGGCAAAAATCTTCAAGCCACTCGGCGTGTCCTTCGGGGAAATTTTCGAGTCAAGGCTGTCACCTTGTTCTTGACTCCTATGTTTAGGCTCAACTCCTAATGAAGCCAAGGGGGTAGACCCTATTAAGTTACTAAGGCTAATTACTTAGTATGGTGATGTTAAACTGAAAGAGTTACTTAGGAGTTTGAAATTTAACTATAGACAATCAAAGATGACAAGATACAAAAATGAGCGCATGAAAGCACAATGCTGAGACACAATATAAATATAAAGCAAGAAAATAACTAGTGCGTTAAAAATGGAGTCAAAAAAGAAATCAATGTACTTGCATGTGCTTGGAGTGAATGTTTTGCAATTGCCTCTTGGTACGTTTTAAGTTAATGTGAGGTGTGAGTTGCTTAAAATTAGGCGAAGGGGTGGACTCCAGATATACCTGAGAGTACTTGGAGTATATCCAAAAATAAACCTTCACGATTACCAGCAAGGAATATGTGGGTTGAATGGAGTCTCTGGGGCTATTGTTCATAACGCACCCATTAGGGTGTGATAGAGATCGGCACCCCGAGGTCACTTTTCATAAGTTCCCGCTTCCTTTGGGTATTTTGCCACCGTAATGGTTTGATCTAGGTGTTGGATTTTCACCTAATGGTTTGTCAATTTGGGAGAGTGAATCCTAATTATGCTAGTCACTCAAGTGCTTTTGATATAGCTTGACTGATCGGATGAACCGTAGCCAAGTGCAGAGCATACACACCGGAGTCTTGTCAATTTTAGTAAATTTTAAAATTGGGTGTTCTTGTTAAAAAGAGAACCCTCCAGGAACCTCTTTCTATCCAAGTGGATCTCAATCGGGGAATCAAGGAGGGGTTAATTTTATAATAGCTGAAGAAACAAATGATATAAATGAAAACACAGATACACAATTCCAGTTTTCTAATTAGTCCTACCACTCATCTCTTTCCCCTTTCGGGTCAATTGGGAAGTCATGGGGTAAGTATGAGGATTACTTTGAAATATAAAATATGGAATATGAAATTGATAATGAATCAAAGTATACTACCCTGCAGGTTGGAGCTATACTAGTTTGAAAAGATATGAGCAAAAACTAAAAAATTGACACCGACACAAATCCCCCCAGGGGGGATGGTGAATAGGCTCAAAAGAGCCTATTCGAAAGGACCTTTTCTTTTTATTAGCAGTGATTTACAATATCAGAAAATTAAAATTGATGCACTTTGGCCCTTGTTATCTGGGATCCAAAGGCTTACAACAAGCTTGTAACAAGCTAGAATTAAACAAGGTGGTGGGGAAAACTTCCAGGAAGCTCTGATTCGTCCAAGAGTTGGAATTTCGGCAGAGTCTCCTTCTATTTTTTGTTGGACCTGCTAAAAAATAGTGAGCAATCAAAATCAAATGTGCCCAAACACACTTTGAAAGTGTTTTGGGTTACTACACTAATTACCAAAAAAAAAACTTAAGTAAAAAATTGTTAAAAGGGGCTAATCTAGTCTTGAAAAAGGAACCAAGGAAAGCAAGCTTTCCTTGGGATCCTGGCTTGCTGTTTGGGCAACCAATGAGATATGCACTTTTCTTGCAGAATTTAAATCTTTAAAGAATGAAAAAAGAAACTACCTTACGAGCAAGTTTTAGATCTATGATTTAGCTACTTGCAAAAAAGGCAATTCCTACACCTAGATCTATCTTTATGAAATGATATTCTTTATGAAATTATAGATATAAGAAGCAAGACTCTTATGAAATAGATATAACAATATATATTCAATTCTTAGAACTAGATCTGATCATAAGAGGGAGAGACAGGTAACTGGAAGATTGATTTTTTTAAGAAATGAGAAGAAGAGGAGAGAAGGTCAGCTCGTTGCTTGAATGGAGCAAGTTGAAAGGAGGCCATTTTTTGGAGTGTTGAGGGACAGAGTATTGAGCTTATTGGATAAGGAATGTCATCAATCTTGATCCACACCTTCATTTAATCAGGAACCTGCAACTAGATAACACAAGCTTGCACAACACCTTGTGAGATCTGGATATAGATGTATAAAGCAACAAAAATGAAAGATCATGCAAAAATAATCTTATTTAAGAATATAACTAAAATTCTTGAGCATACATTATATGGATAAACAAGATCAAGCAATCTAACTTGCCTAGTTTACACCCTTGATTCAACCGAATCCTTAAAGCCAGAAAACGAAAGCAGCACAGAATTTGGAAAGAAATTCCAGCTACCACATTAGCAGCATAACACTAAGAATCCACACAAACACATGCACTACATGGTGTAGCCTCCAAAGCTTCTTTATTCACAAATGATGATCAATACACAATTACAATAGCAAGCCCTTCAATCCAGCTCTAACTAGCTTGGAAGAGGCTGTTGTTCTTGGATATATACAAAAACTAGGAGATACAGCCTAGGGGGGCACAAATACCAAGGAGATAGACCAAATATGCTGGTGGAGAGTCCATAAATGCCTGATCTGTGTCCAACTGAGCCAAATCTGAGTCTCACTAAGTGCAATTTTCAATCAGAGAGCTGATCTGACTGACACCTCAACCTATTGACTGAAGCATCCTCCAAAACTCATCTAGATGAGCCAAAACATGTGGAGGAGAGAGGGGGGGAGAAATTCCCCATAAAGGATGTTGAAGATCAACTCTGGATCTGATTTGATCACCTCCTTCAGTCAAGGATTTGTCAAATCTAGTCAATCTTCTTCAGATCTGACTGTTTTCAATCAAATTGGCTGAGAATCCACTGATATATGATTTTGGATTTGCTCCATTATTCATCAATTTATTAATTAAAATAATCAATAATTGATTTTTGGGGCTTTCTGACCTGAGTGATGGAAAATCACTCAAAAATAGGAAATAGTGGGTCCATGGGTTTACATGGTGATATTAGCTTGAAAATGAGCACCTACATGAGTGAAACTGATTATTTCTCCCACTTTTATTACAAAATCAATTTTTCCAATTAAACTATTAAAAAATAGCCTAAGTTTTGGAAAAATTAAATTTTAATAAAAAACTGAAAAAACTAAAAAATTGAAAAATTGAAAAAACCTAGGGGGACTTAGACATGTTCATATGACTCGACCATGATGTCTATAATGTTTATACATTGACACATAGACTCTAATAACCTCAATATGCATAAATGCCAAGTCGACCACCCCAACTTTGGAGGTATGGAGTGAAAAACTCAGAAATTATCAGTCGTTTATTCAACAACCAATAATAACCAAGGGAAAAAACACCCTAGGCTGATCGGATTGACAAATGAAGTCTAAGAGAAAGAGTCTTTTACAGACACTATCATGCTAGAAAATTTATTACAATACCCCCATGGGGTATGAACATGTGATATAGTACAACAAGCACTTCCTAGAAGTACTTCCAAAGGTCATCTGAAGTCCAAACAAGTTATCATTGTCCGGTTCACCAGGCTCACTTGATAAAAAACCACTAAGTACAACTTAAGTGGTAACATTCTGGCTCCAACTATGGGATGTGTGCTCAATCTAGTCTTTAAGGAAAGGAGAGGATACGAGAACAACGGAATATCTAGTTTATATACCTTGTAAAAACATCTCAACTTGACAAAAAAAAACCTCAGTAGCACAAGTTTTATAAAAAACCAAATGAACCATTAAGCTGATTTATTTAAACAAAATAAATGTAACTAACTAAAACAAGCAAAGTTTTATTATAACTAAGTATAAAATAGAAATGCAGAAAGTAAATGCTCTCTTTTAGGAGCTTATTTTCCTACTCTAAGCATTATATAACCAGGTTAGGTGTAGTCAAAACTCCAATGTAACCACCTAAGTATTTTATTAACATAAGAAAAAATTCCTTGTCTTTGGTTACCAGCCAAAGTAAGGATACCTTATTCAGAAAATGCAAACCAGCGTGATGATTCAGAATGGGCAGGATGGATGGGAGATCATAGGCACAAATAATGTCATAAAAATTATTCCCCAACTTGTATGTGCTCATGCAGGCTGCTTCTATCCATGACTAGATAGGACTGATATACCAATCAGTATGATGAAGATGACTGACTACATCATCATACTGATCACTAGGGCTTATCAAATGATAACTCATTGTACAAGCCCCAAGTAGCTCCAAATAATAAGCAACCTCTATATGTGAAAAAGATGGCTGAGACTGATATTCCACTGACTGCATCACATCTGACTTTTCACAATACTGTTTCTCAATGTCTTCATTACTGATACCCTTGTGCAGCTCTGCATGGTATGACTCTGAATGATCACATGAAAATTCTGAATGCTCCTCTTCCATACTGAGGTTTTCCCAGACATCCAGATCCACGCTCCCCTCTATGGATGTATCGTAGATTAGACTTCCACACATTTTTGAAAAGACACTCCCCTTGTTGGACATATCCTGGATGGGATTCTCCATAAGATTTTCACAATTTGGATTATCTATGAAATTCCAATAGTCATCACTCCCATCCATTTCATATGTGGGGGACTCTTCATCCATGGCATCATGCTCCTGCCTATCCATGTCTTCCTTGTATTCATAACAATCTTCTTCAGATAAAATGTTTCAAGGCAATAAACTTTCCAAACCTTCATCAACATGTGGAGAACAAGGTCTAGTGTTATCACACACCATACTGATCTTATCATAAGTTTCTTTATAGGCTTCCGTTATGATATCATGAAAAGGATCTTCAATCAAGGAGACCTTTTGGACATATTCAATGGGATCACTTGGTATGTGTTGCTCAGTGGATTTCTCTAGAGGGATTTCTGGAAAAATATCAGCATTGCAACACACTTGAGAATACCTCAAATCTTCAATGTTTTCAGCTATGGTGACATGAGAAGAGTCTTCAACAATGTGTTCCATCATGGGCTCCTCCTAAAGCTCTTCAATAGGATCATCTTGGATTTTCCCTCCCTCAAAATCTTGTTGTCTATTGGGAGATACCTCATATTCTTTAAGAAGATGCTTAATTGCTTCCTTTCTTAAATAACTACTAGGATGCTTTTTGATGGGAGTATCATGAACCTCCTCTTCACTTAAATGTTCAAGAAGTGATTCCAAGTCTTCAATACTTTGTATCATGGAAAAAGGTCCACCATATGTTTCCGTGTGATACTCTGTCCCAGATAGGTAGAAGGTACAGATATTTTCAAGGAACTTTTTTAAATCATTCATACTACCCCTACCATCATGCCACTACTCTAAAAAATCCAAAGGAAGCTTGGAAAAGAAGTTATACATTTATTAGGAAGGCCTTGATAGAACCACAAACAGGCCTCACCCCAAAAAGTACTAGCAAACATTTCCATCATATTGTCTTCATGAAGAATATTGAAGTCAGCAATCAACTGAAGAAAAGATTTGACATGCCAGATTGTCGAATCACCATAATTTCCATGAAATGTCAGAAGCCAGTTATATGCATCCCCAAAACCATTACAACAGTTAGGAAAACCTGGGATGTTTGAGAAATCGATAGGCTGAAACATTCCGGTTAACTGGGCACCATACTTCTCCTTTAATTCATCCATATCAAAAAATTAATAGCATGCATTTGATATAACCGTTAAACCTTGTAGTGAAAAGGCGAAGCTGTCAAGTGATGAGATTTAAAGGTTTTAACATGTCACATGGGCTCATCTACACACAACAAAACTTCACAAGTTTTTGTGAGAAACAAGGGTTTTATCCCTCCAATGGAATCGCCATGTGAAAAAGAAAAATAAGCATTTATAAATCTTTTCACAAAAATTATTTTTTGCTTTTCTTTGTAAAAATAAAAAATGGAAAAAAGTCAGTGGAGTCGCCAAATGAAAATTAAAGATCTATTCTAAGCATTCATCAAACAAAGCAAAAAAAAGGGAAGATAACAAAAGTCGTATTTGGAAATAAAAATATTTATCCCCGGCAACGGCGCCAAAAAATGTTGCCACCTTTCACACACCTGGGTCCCGTGGCAAAAATCTTCAAGCCACTCGGTGTGTTCTTGGGGGAAAGTCTTGAGTCAAGGCTGTCACCTTGTTCTTGACTCCTCCGTTTAATCTCAACTCCTAACAAAGCCAAGGGGGGTAGACCCTATTAAGTCACTAAGGCTAAATTACTTAGTATGGTGATGTTAAACTGAATGAGTTACTTAGGAGTTTGAAATTTAACCATAAACAATCAAATATGCCACGATTAAAAAATGAGCACACGAAAGCACAATGCTAAGATGCAATATATATATATATATATAGCAAGAAAATAACTAGTGCCTTAGAATGGAGTCAAAATAAAATCAATGTACTTGCATGTGCTTGGAGTGAATGTTTTGCAATTGCCTCTTGGTATGTTTTAAGTTAATGTGAGGTGTGAGTTGATTAAAAGTAGGCGAAGGGTTGGACTCCAGATATACCCAAGAGTACTTGGAGTATGTCCAAAAATAAACCTTCATGGCTACCCGAAAGGAATATGTGGGCTGAATGGAGTCTCTGGGGCTATTGTTCATGACGTACATGTTAGGGTGTGACAGAGATCGGCTCCTCGAGGTCACTTTTCAGAAGTTCCCGCTTCCTTTGGGTATTTTGCCACTGTAATGGTTTGATCTAGGTGTTGGATTTTCACCTGATGGTTTGTCAATTTGGTTGTGGTTCGTTCGATTAGTCAAGGTACATTAAAAGCATTTGAGTGACTAGAATAATTAGGACTCACTGTCCCAAATTGACAAACCATCAGGTGAAAATCCAACACCTAGATCAAACCATTATGGTGGAAAAATACCCAAAGGAAGCGAGAACTTCTGAAAAGTGACCTCGGGGCGCTGATCTCTGTCACACCCTAACGGGTGCGTTATGAACAATAGCCCTAGAGACTCCATTCAGCCCACATATTCCTTGCAGGTAGCTGTGAAGGTTTAGTTTTGGACATACTCCAAGTACTCTCGGGTATATCTGGAGTCCACCCCTTCACCTAATTTTAATCAACTCACACCTCACATTAACTTAAAACGTACCAAGAGGAAATTGAAAAACATTCACTGCAAGCACATGCAAGTACATTGATTCTATTTTGATTCCATTCTAAGGCACTGGTTATTTTCTTGTTATATATATATATATATATATTGTGTCTCAGCATTGTGATTTCGTGCGCTCATTTTTGTATCTTCTCATCTTTGATTGTTTATGGTTAAATTTAAAACTCCTAAGTAACTCATTCAGTTTAACATCACCATACTAAGTAATTTAGCCTTAGTAACTTAATAGGGTCTACCCCCCTTGACTTCGTTAAGAGTTGAGCCCAAATGGAGGAGTCAAGAACAAGGTGATAGCCTTGACTCGAGACTTTCCCCCAAGGACACATCGAGTGGCTTGAATATTTCTTCCATGTGACCTATGTGTGTGAAAGGCAGCAAAAGTAGGTAGCATAGACTCGATATGCAAAACTGGGACATCTCTACGATACAGGAGGCATTGACAAAGGCTCCATAGGGACTGGAAGCTTAACTAGTAGATGGAGATAAACTCAGATAAACAAGTACAACTCCTAAATTCAAACTATTAACCCAACCAATGAATGTGATATACAGTGCTCTATTTGAAGGCGACAGGACTCAACTGCTGCCAAAGATAACATCTTTTCTTGTCTGGATTTTTGGTTTTTTAATTTTTTTGGGCTTTTTCAAATATTTGAAAATATTGAAAAAGAATAAAATTGCTTTAAATTTACATACTAGGAGGAGACGAGTGTCAAATGGGAAAACAAACTAGTTTCAAGTAGTGGAACATACCTATGCTCAATGCAAGGACACATGTGTAGGATAGCGACACTCGGGGGAAAGTCACCTCCCAGTAAGAATAGGGAATCAAGCTACAAAGGATATATAAAATGGCTCTACGTGGCTAGACATGAGACAAGCTCAGGCTATATGGTTGATACTCAAATTTAGGGAAGCCAGCATAAGGCTCAATGAGGTAGGAAAAGCTCATGATAATACAATTACAACTTGACATAAGGGAGTCCGAAGGAAACAAGCCAGAAAAAGATCAAGAGGAGTATGGGGCTCTTGCAAAATGTCATGGAAATACAATACAATAGACTCCCACACCCTAAATGACAAAATTGTCAGCATGGGAACCAAATGCAAATAAGGAGCTAACTAGGGTACCCATGTAAGGTCAAGCTCTACCATTCTAATCATGCCACTTCTAAAACAACAAGAAGGTTCTGTGACAAGATAGAATGGGTTCATATCTACGGTTATAATGAAATGGTCATAAGGTCATGAAAAATGCAAATGGAGGTGAAACCTAACCTATATGCCAGTTTAAACATGATACTTGAAATCAGCATGAACGGGTCAAAACAATGGTCAAAACAACGCTCAAAATGGTCTCCTACATCATATATTAGTAAAAAATGGTCCAAAAGGGTCAGAAACGGTCCAAAACTATAGAAAAGGGGGTAATTTTTTTCAAAAATAAGAAAATTTTCTATAAATAGTAAAAAATTCAAAACATTATATAACATTTGAAATTTTTACCCAATTGAGCTCAGAACTTCAAATGCGAATTCTGGGAGATCCAGCCGGCAGAATTCGACACCGTTTTTTCCAAGTAATTTCCCATGCCCTGCTATTTCATTTTCATGTAAATTTTTCAACTTTTCATGGTCCAATTTGATTTCTAGGCCACCCTAAAGTATACACCACGGCCCACATGGAAATCGAGGATTTTTTTGCGTATAAGGCTGGATATATGCAGAAAAAGGCCTCAAAGTCACGTACATATGCCGTTGTTTAGCCAATAGTCATGTATGCGGCTGTGTTCAAGATTTTCTAAGACATCTAATGACCCAAACTTGAATTAAATGTGCAGGATGGTTCTAGAATGGAGAGAACGTGAGCACGAGAATGTAGAAGAAGCAGTACGGGGTGATCTAATGGCACAATAGGCTCTTCATGCATGTGGGCTCTACAAGTTTTGGTGTCTTGGTGGATTAAGGGCCAAACCAAGACTGCTGCAGATGCTAGTAGTCTACTGGGATCCTAACTCAGAGTCTTTCCAAAACGATGGGATGTTGTTACAGAGAGAAATTCCTATGGCTTGGGGTACCACAACAGATAGCTTTGACTCCAGAAATCAATCTTTCCCAATATGCAATAGAAATAAAATGTCTAACACTAAAGGATCAGACCTCGTACCTTATTCCAGACGGTTGAAGTAGATTCCCGTTGAGCTTTCCAATCTTCAGCTTGAATTGATATAATACTTCCTCAACAACAAGTAAACAATACAAGCATACTATATATCATGGTGTTAGATCTATTCTAGCATATATAATCAATAATGTAAAAGCATTTGACATATTCCAATGGATACAACATTCAATCAAATACACATCATTGAATAGGAAAAGATAGTTCTTATTAATATAAATCAGATATTACAAGATAGATACAACCTCTGACGGTACGTCTGTGAACCGGAGAAACTGAATCCCCCACTTGGGCCTCCACCACCTCAATCCTCCATCTCACGATAGCAAGCTCACTAGCAAAAGGCAAGCTTGGGAAGAACACAAAAGTGCTCCAAAGGGACAAAGGGATGCAGACTCAAGTATAAATTCTGGCAACAATGGACTATAGTTTCGTTGCTTTCAATCTCCTTATATGCCTTCAATGTTGGCAAGGGGTTCCTTATATAGCTTCACAAGGGATAATGAAGGGTCGAATCCAAGCGATCTCAAGGCATATGGAAGGCCAGGAGTCGAATGAGTCGGATCCATGTCAAGGAAAACTCCAAAAGGATTTGGATTATGCACACATCCCGATGTACGCGGTTATAGGGGTCAAACCCGTGTATGTACGCGGTTATTGGGTAAAAATCCACGTATATCATTTTTCATATAGTTTTAGGGATGATCAAGGAAACATCAAAGGATAAAAGATGGTCCATGGGGTCTAAAGAGTCTGCAGCGGGACAGGGGAAGGCCATACAAAGTGTGATTCACCTAGAGTGGTGAAATCCGCTATAACATATGCCCCCTAATGTGTGAGGTCAGAGGGGTCATACGATGGCTGAAATACATTATAAGTCCATCCCAGAAGTGGAGTGATGAAGGATCCCAAATGGAAGACCAACCACCCAATCGGCATAGTACAATGATACAACTCTGCATATAACTGCAAGTACATATAGCAGTCTCGGATACATAAGAGTACAATGGCCATGAATAGGCATAATACATGATATCACATATGTGGTCATCACCACGTACAATATACATAGATCAGAATCTCCATGATGAAGATATACAAAGGACCATGATCTCCAAAATGGCTGAAGATATACAATAGATCAAGATCTCCATAGTGGCTGGAAATGTCTGACATACACTGGAATGAAGTCACGAGAGCTGAAATCTCATGAACACTGGCACGATCAAGGAGGTAGCATATAAGAGATGCCACCAGTTTGGAAGGTCTTCTACACAAAACACTACGATTACATGTCCTACTATGCAAATAGAGGTGTCGAGGTCGAACATAGTAGTCCATCGTCTGATTACCGGTCATTGATGTATACCGTTAACAGACGCGAGATTACCCACTGATAATGAAAATGGGAATCAAGGTACTAGAGTGCAAACTAACAAGTGTGAATAGATGTGTTGAGGTTGAACACTTGAGAGAATCCATCGATCAGGGGACATTGATGTATTCCCAAGAAACTGTCGATGGCGAGAGAACCTGCCACTGATGACTGCAAGTCTCAAGACACTCAAAAGGACTCTAGATTCCAATCCCAGAATAAATGATCTGAAGTCAATGGGATGAAATCCACTGGAAGGAGGGCATTAAGGCATCCGCCATCATCCAACACGAGGTACTCAGCAAAGCTGTCTAATGTGGAAGGACTCGATCATAAGGTGCATGAACCAGTAACTGTACCGGGAATAGCTGACATTCAAAGTAAAGATAACTGAGGAATGGCCGACACAGGTTTCAACTTCCTTCGAACAAGAGCATAACGATTTATGGTGACTGAATGAAGGCAACATAGACTTGATATACAAACTGGGACATCTCTGTGACACAGGAGGCATCAACAGAGGCTCCATAGGGACTGGAAGCTTAACCAGTCAGTGGAGATAAACTCAGATAAACGAGTACAGCTCCTAAGTCAAACTATAACCCAACCAATGGATGTGATATACAGTGCTCTGTTCGAAGGCGACACGACTCGACAGCTGCCAAAGGTAACATCTTTCCTTGTTCGGCTTTTTGGTTTTTAAATTTTTTTTTTTGGACTTTTTCAGTTATTTGAAAAGCTTGAAAAAAGAATAAACTAGCTTTATAGTTACAAACTAGGAGGAGACGAGTGTCATCATGGAAAACAAACTAGTTCCAAGCAGTGGAACATACCTATGCTCAATGCAAGGATACATGTGTAGGATATCGACACTCGGGGGAAAATCCCCTCCAGGTAAAAAGGGAATCAAGCTGCAAAGGATCTAAAAATGGCTCTGCATGGCTAGACATGAGACAAGCTCAGGCTATATGGCTGAAACACAATGTCAGGGGAGCCGGTATAAAGCTCAATAAGGCAGGAAAATCTCATGATAATGCATTCACAACTTGACATAAGGGGGGTCCTGAGGGAAACAGGCCAGCATAAGATCAAGAGGAGTATGAGGCTCTTGCGAAATGTCATGGTAGTACTATACAACGGACTTCCACACCCTAAAGGAGAAAACTTCGACATGGGCACCAAATGCAAATAAGGCGCTAACTAGGGTACCCATGTAAGGTGAAGCTCTACCACTCACATCATGCCACTTCTAAAGCAGCAAGAAGGTCCCGTGACATAATAGAGTGGGTTCGTACCTAAGGTCATGGTGACATGGTCATAAGGTCATGCAAAATGCAAACGGTGGTGAACCTAAACTATATGCCAGTGTAGACATAATACTTGTGATAGGAACGAATGGGTAAAAACCTCGGAGTGAGTGTACAAAAACTGGATCCTACATGACAACCATATTAGTCCAAAACAACCCAAGATAGTCAATAAAGAATCCAAACTATAAGGAATAGGGAGGAATGATCATGACAAATGCACCCAAAGGAAACAATGTGGTGAACGATAGGACATAAAAAGGAAAGTAAGGTGTAGACCCAACATTCATGCATCGATTACCACCCCCATGAGGGTGACCACCGGTGTAAAGACCGAGCGAAAGGAATAAAAGTCCTCCGCAAATGGAGTAGAGGATGGAATATGACCATTCCCAAACCTATGAGCATGGTAAGGGGATGTGATGCCCCCAAGTATGACACCAGGGTCCGTACTAGGACCAAGGATGGGTGATAAGATACCAAGCATGCCGAAAATAAAAGGACCTGAACTCAAGAGAGCATAAATATACAGAAGTAACCACGATCCCAAAGGCCAACTAGCACACAAAGAGCACACTCCTAAGAAAATATACAGCCAAAATACAAGCAAGCCAAGGGGAGGGTATGTGAGCTCCCGAATGTAGTAGGTATGTCTCACCTAGGAGAGGCTCGAAACTCCCATACAATACAAGTGGAGGTATGTAACCAATTATTGTGGCCCTCAGCTTCAACGCGTAAAGCGACTGTGCTATCCGACCCCAACCTGGCCGGGACACCTACATAATAACCTCTACAAGTACCCCCTTGATATCCTAGGTAAGGTCACTAAGGTCACCTCAATATAATCAAAGCTCAGGCAGACAGTCGCATGCGGGATTGACCATATGGGCAGGGTAGCAAAGCCCGAAACTCTCAAAAGAGCCCCCAGATACAAATACAATCCTGGAAATATCTCCGGTGCTACTCAGTTATGACTAGGGGTCATCCCAATCAATAACCACTCACACTGCCTCGTTCTTAACTCCCGTTTGAGAGGAGGATCTTGAGAACGATGGTTATACCAAGGATTTCACACACTCCCTGGACAGACACCTAGATGTTGTTGTTTAGTGATATTGGAGAATTGACTTACAATGAACTATTCCAAGATCCTAAAACCTAATCTTGTTGGTCCACCCTAGAAAAGAAAAGAGTGTAATTCATTTTAATTAGTGTTGATTTTAGTTGGCTGTAATTACTCAAAGGGAAATGGCCGTGCAACTAGTGAAGTTATGACTTAGTAGTGAAGTAAATATGCACACCATAACAAACAATGCTAAGTGCAGTCTTTGTCAAATGAAAAATAGGGTATGCCACTACATGAAATGCATAAATATATATTCCTTTTCGAATGTCAATGCAATCCTTCCTATATGAAAGCCTAAAAACAACTCTCATTCAAGCAATCCAATGCAAGTACCTCCTCAAATCCATATCTAAGATGCAACTAAGAGTGCAACTACTTTGTATTTTTCAATATAAAAGAATGAAAAATGCAATAAAAGTGATCTAAAACTCTCAGTCTCTGCAGCAAGTATAAAAGACAAGCCTAGCAAGACACCAAGACAAAAAGAGTAATGCACTAATGGCAAAACAAAAAGGAAAAATGACTAAAACTACTTTAAAAGAAAAATTAATGAAAAAGCGGTCTCTGGTCACAAAAGAAGCATCCAACAGACATCATCAGACCCAAGGAAGACCTAACCACACTCACAACCCACCCAGCAACTTCCCACAATATCAAACTCACCAAAAGAGAGGATGTACGTGACTGTATAAAGAACAGCTGCGTATGTATGCGACTTTTGGCCAAAAATCCGCGTATGTACGTGAATTTTGGCCAAAAACCCGCGTATACAGAGAAGGTAGTTGTAAAAAGAAGGTCAAGGGTCAAACAAATAAAGGGCAGTGTCAATGGATGAACATACTATAAAAAAGCACCAAGAAACAAGGAGAAACAAAGAGCAAGTCAATAATATCAAGCCCATTGTGCCCGCAAACCCCCAAATAAAAACAAGGAACATCCCCAGCAGAGTCACCAATTCTGTTACGGAGAGAAATTCCTATGGCTTGGGGTACCACAATAGACAACTTTGACTCCAGAAATCAATCTTTCCCAATATGCAATAGAAATAAAATGTCTAACACTAAAGGATTAGACCTCGTACCTTATTCCAGACGGTTGAAGTAGATCCCCGTTGAGCTTTCCAATCTTTAGCTTGAATTGATATAATACTTCCTCAACAACAAGTAAACAATACACACATACTATATATCATAGTGTTAGATCTATTCTAGCATATATAATCAATAATGTAAAAGAATTTGACATATTCCAATGGATACAACATTCAATCAAATACACATCATTGAATAGGAAAAGATAGTTCTTATTAATATAAATCAGATATTACAAGATAGATACAACCTATGATGGCACGTCTGTGAACCGGAGAAACTGAATCCCCCACTTGGGCCTCCACCACCTCAATCCTCCATCTCACGATAGCAAGCTCACTAGCAAAAGGAAAGCTTGGGAAGAACACAAAAGTGCTCCAAAGGGACAAAGGGATGCAGACTCAAGTATAAATTCTGGCAACAATGGACTATAGTTTCGTTGCTTTCAATCTCTCTATATGCCTTCAATGTACCAAGGGGTTCCTTATATAGCTTCACAAGGGATAATGAAGGGTCGAATCCGAGCGATCTCAAGTCATATGGAAGGCCAGGAGTCGAATGAGTCAGATCCATGTCAAGGAAAACTCCAAAAGGATTTGGATTATGCACACATCCCGATGTACACAGTTATAGGGGTCAAACCCGCGTATGTATGCGGTTATCGGGTAAAAATCCGTGTATATCATTTTTCATATAGTTTTAGGGATGATCAAGGAAACATCAAAGGATAAAAGATGGTCCATGGGGTCTAAAGAGTCTGCAGCGGGACAGGGGAAGGCCATACAAAGTGTGATTCACCTAGAGTGGTGAAATCTGCGATAACAGATGTCCCTCACCATAGAATTGGAGGACATATGCTTTATTACTGGATTGCCTCAATGGGGGGAAGTGGTGAACCTACATTCTCGTGGGCCTAGAGGTGGCCTCACCATAGATGAGTACATCACAGTGTATTGTTATCCGAACATGGAGAGGGTTGAGAGTCAGATCCCAACTAACTCCATACAGGTGTTAGGCCTAAAGGCCATACTACTGACATTGGGCAGGATAGCAGGGCTAGCCTCACTCCACCTGGCCTCATGGACCCTGATGTTCTATACAGTGGAGTGTATGAGACCCACGGTTTATGATTGGATCACTACACTATTGGGCAACATGAAGCACCAACTCAGCGAGTGCAAGATGGGCAGAGTATGAAACTTCAGTTTTTTAGCATACTGAGTATGTTTTTCTTTGAACGTGTTCTGGGATTGAGCCCTAGAGTTGACATTCCTCTTCACAGGGTTTGAGATCTAGCCAAACGATGTTGGGCAGATGCAATGCACAGAATGGGTGGAGGTAGGATGTACAACCCCTATCCAGCTGATTTCTTTCCATGGTGGTGGCAGTAGATAGTTGCCATCAATGATTACCCCTATGTGGGGATAGATTTTTAGGGAGAACCCAACATGCCACTACCACCAGGATCAACATATAGTGACATTGGTAATGAATCCCAACCCTATTTTAATTTTTTTTTTGTGTTTTTTGATATATGGAATCAAAAAGACATGTTTTTTCGTGACAACACATAGTGACATCTTGTCATATGTATGTAGATGTAGGACCATGGTGGCCTGAAGGCTTCCCTCTCCATAGACAGAGGGAAAGAGGAGATCACATTATGGGTGTGGATGCGGAGCGGATGCTCTAAAGCATTCATACCAACTTCGTGCAGCTGGCACACAGAGTACCCATGGTGTAGGTCGAGGACCTACCCGAGTCCATGCAGCGTTAGGTGGTGGGTGTGCCACGAGCATGGGTGCGGTTGTTTCGACGACTATCTAGAGCCATGGTGACATTCCATGATCAGAAACCCCCCTCCTCCTCCCCAGGATTATATACCTGGGTGTTGGTTCTTCTTCTTTTTTATGGGCAGACCCGAGTTTACTTTATTGTACCAACAAAACCCCTAGCTCACTGGCCATTTTGGCGACAGACCGCAGAACGGCCTGAAGTCTCACCCGAAGTGATCCTAGATGGGGTGGTTGAAGAATCACGTTTCCTCAACCAGGTTCTGTAGCATCCTAGATTCTCTTGACTGTACTTAACTAGCGGAATCTATCAGCAAGTGCTATTTCTCTCTTACTGGATGATTCTGCTATCGGACTAGCTCTTATCGCATCACAACTTCTAGGACCATGCACAAGCTTTCTCTTCCGCTCCACTCTTAACCTGGGAT
This sequence comes from Pseudotsuga menziesii, assembly GCA_001517045.1. Taxonomy (NCBI): domain Eukaryota; kingdom Viridiplantae; phylum Streptophyta; class Pinopsida; order Pinales; family Pinaceae; genus Pseudotsuga; species Pseudotsuga menziesii. The sequence goes on along the minus strand of LPNX011057995.1, from coordinate 181,059 downwards.
ATCTTACACCGCAGCTTCCCCAACAGTGCGATATCGCCTTTCTACACCGCGATATTTCCTACAGTAAGACTTGATATGCTCATCAACTCTCAAGGTCCCAAGGCTTCCTCTCTGGGTATAATAGCTTAGTTAACCTTCATTAGGGTGTTAAACAACTTCACTTAAGCTTCTACAGTATAACATGCTTAACATCAATCATGCTCAACTTACTAAACTAAATATACAGAAGTCACTTAACACAGTAGCTGCTACTGTCGTGGATCAAGCACTGATAAACTCATATACCAAATACTTGACACATTCAACTTGCATTTAACCTTCTATGTTACTATAAACTGAAGGATATCATACATACATTCATTAATTGATGGCAAAGTTCATGTAACAGATAACATATAGCAAATAAGTAAAGCACAATCACATGAGACAGTCGCACAACACACGGATTTTATGTGGTTCACTTCCAGGAAGGAAGCTACATCCATGGGAACTGTGTTTATATTATATCTTGAGAGAGTAACATAGTTCTGCTGCAACCTATTATGTAGCTTGAGATCTTCTGGGAAACTCCACACACACAGCTGGGAGCCCTTCTCTCTTAGATCTCTTCTCTTGAGATCTTCTGGGAAACTCCACGCACACAGCTGGGAGCCCTTCTCTCTTAGATCTCTTCTCTTCCTATATTTCTTTTTTCTTACAATATTTCCTTCCTCTCTCTCTCTCAATCCATATGGATTGTTACATTCATGCTTAAGGAGTCGGCCACTGGTTACAGTAAGATAACTACAGACTGAACACAAAACCAGAGCTCGAATATTTCTCAAGGTTTTACAATACTGATGACAACTAGTAACAACCTAAAACCCAACCAACTAGCTACTAGCTAACCGACCAACTGACCAACCTTTCACAATACAAAATACATGCTTAAATAGGTGGCCCGAAGGTCTCACCATGACACAAAACTGTGGGCCTATCCCTACAGTAACCCAAAAACCCTAACTGTGATAGTCGACCTATCTGTACTTTGGACTGCCACTTACTGGTCACGCTGCAGCTTTCTGTAGTCTTCCACGATGTCCGACGCTGATTGTGGGTATGGGCGCCGCTTCCTTGGTCACTCCCCTTCTGTCCCTTGTCTTTAATACCTCGGCCCATTGCTCCTTTTCCATTTATGAGGGTAGCTGAGCCCTCCTGTCTTCACCGCTGCCTTAAGTGCAGTGGTTGAGCTCTCTTCTCAGCTGCTTGAGGTACTGTTTCCTTTGACTTCCTTGTTCCAATATAGAAGCTTTTCCTATAGCTACGGGGCCCTGCACCAATAGTCCCCTAACACTTACTTGTGGCTCGTCCTCAAGCCACTAACAGCTGGCTTCTGTTGCTGTAGCTTCTCCTTGGCTTCCTGCAAAGTCTTCGTGAATCTCTCCCTGAGTCCTGCGACATCTTTGTCCATAGCTTTGACATAGTCTTGTGCCGTTTCAAGCATAACTTGAGTAATCATGGGGTCTTTTGTGCTATCAATTTCACTTTTGCTTGTAGTGAACTCCTTGACCTTCTGCTCAACCGCATCGACCAGCTCTGCGATTTGTTCCTGATACGGTTGAAGCATATTATTAAATTGTATGTCTTTTTCTCGCAACCACTGCACTTCCTGTTGCAAATGGTTCATCTCTGTCATCTTCTTCATCTTTTCAAGAGCTCCTAAGCTCTTGACTTATTCCTTCATATCTACTATTGCATTCTCTATGTTCTGGATGCTCTGCTGCAAATCCAGTCTATCTGGGAGCTCTTCTAGCTTCGACCATGTCTTAGTCGCATCAGCTAGTAATGACTCTGCATCATCTATGCAACACTTCATCTGCATTGAAGTGAGTCTAAAGGCTTGTGCCCTTTCTTCCTTGTATGCCTCAGGCGTTCCTGGTGCTCGAGCCTCAAGCTCAGCAATCTGCGCCTTGTGGTCTTCCTCCATCTTCCCATCAAATTTTCTCTTTTCTCCTTTGTGCTTTCTATCATCTTTGGCATCGTCTTCTGTAAACTTAGTTCATAGATCTCTCTTATCTTTCCTTCCCTCATTGTCATGCTATCGCTCTCGTTGCTTGCGAGACCTGCCATCCATTTCTTCGTCATAAGGATTCAAATTCCTGGTATCATGAGAACTCCTAGCCCTATTATCAGCCTCCAATATTTCTCTGACATCCTTGAGCGAATACGACTCCTTACCTTCAAGTGACTGCTTCACCTGGATCACCATCGAATCCCTCACACAAGATATACTCCAAATTTGCATATAGGTCTCTTCATGGATCAACAACTCCTTTAAGGATCTTGAGCTTTTGAGAAGCCTTCCACAGATATATTTTCCTCTTTATCTGGGTTAGAACTCGTATCACAAAGAAAATATAAATCTGTATCTTCCAGCCTTCTCAAACATTTCATTCAGTCTGGATCCTTTCATACGAAAAATATACAAACCATGAATTCCATTCCGAGAACAAGCCTTTGTTTGCATGCTAAATTTCACATCACCAATGGCTGAGGTGTTTTAAGCAGAGTCATTCCGAGGGATAACTTGAATATCCATTTTCATTTCCATGTTATCCTTAACAACTGCTTTTTTTTTTTTTATCTACGTCATCTGAGCTCTTACTCATCATATTATCTACTAAGGCAGTCCTTGGGTTCATCTGAACCGTAAGATACTGATCCGACCGAAACTGAGGATATGTCTTACTGTCTCCAAGGTTATAGTCTGTAAATTTGAGAACAGGGACATATCCTAACAGTTCTCCATCTTCCTTTACGCGAGGATCAATCGGCAGTAGCGGAATAGGAAACTTAACACCCTTGGGAATGGTTACCTCTGGTGCATCCTCAACTCGTGGTAAAATCTATGCTGCTGCCATATGAACTTCTTCTTCCTGCTCTGGGCTGGACTCTTCTACTATCTGAGCTGGACTCTTCTTCCTTGGTGTTTGTCTGACCTGTGGTGTAGCTAATTTCACAACCCTAGGCGGCGTCGTCATAGTAGACTCGAGGCCACCATGCTTGAATCGTCGCACAACGTCTTCTAAAGGTTCCTTCTCAGACATAAACCGCCTGGTGCGATACTCTGGACTGGTAATGGCTGTGAAAATGGGGAAACCAACACTCTGTAACTGGAGTATCTCTGCACAGGGAAAACTCTACAAATTGCTCTATAACTCTCAGAAATTGCAAAAGTAACCCTTCTGTTTGAATGAACTGTGTATTTGTACTGAAGGTGGCAATCTCTAAAGCAACGGTTACTCAGGCTGGACCCGTTGACAGCATTTATTGCATGGACAAGACAACACCCGGCGCCCGGATCCTCATTAATTGCTGAAAATCCGATCAAATTTCCCTAAAACATTGTGTGCAAGCGCCGGTCTCGACCAATATTTACCAAATCTAGGACAATCATTGTACTGTTTCCAAATCTAGGGCAACATATACTTGTCATATCTATCTTAATTGCTTGTCAGAGGGCGAAGTGACTGGCCCTCTGTCCCTTTTCAAAATTGTCTTCGTGGCATGGGGAACTTCGCCTTGCTGCGATGTCACATTGCATCATCCTGGACCAAAACGTTGGCGTGAAACTCTGCAATGTTCAAAAACTCCGCAAGCGTCCTATGACTTGCGCAAAATAAAATTTCCTATGCGATTCCTCCTACTTAGAACTTTTTCAGCTGGTGTAGACTAGTTATGGGTGCGATGCCTCCTTTCAACTACACTGGACATCTGCACCACTTAGTTCTCTGAGTTAGGGTTTAGAGGTGGAGGGACTATCACTATAAATCTTAAGCCTACTGCCATTAATCAAAGTAGGAACAAGTTCCCCATTCAGTTTACTGAGCTGAACGGCACCTCCTTCTGTGACTTGTTGAATCTGATATGGCCCCAACCAATGTGTCTTGAACTTCCCTGGAAACTCAACAAATTTGCTTTCATAAATGAGCACTAGGTCTCCTGTCTGAAAAATCTTTCTCTTGATGTGCCTGTGATGCCAAGATTTTTCTCGTGCCTTCTGCACTTTTTGATGAAATCCTGCGATGAATCCGTCTTCTTCTAAGGCAAGCAACTGCGCTAGTCTTTCATTCATCGTATCTGTATCAACCATCTCGGTAATTTGAGCAATTATTTAACTGGGAATAATATATTCCATAGGCATAACAGCCTCTTTTCCATACACCAAGCTGAAAGGTGTGTGTCTTGTGAGTTTCTTGCATGTGGTCCTATAAGCCCATAACACAACATTAACCCTGAGTTCCCAATCATCTCTTTGGATGTTACAGATCTTAGTAAGAGCATTTTCTAGAATCTTGTTAAAATCCTCCACCGTACCATTAGCTTGTGGGTGGTAGGGAGTGCTCTTATGATGCTGTATCTGAAATTCCTTTGTCAAGGCCTCAATAGTGCGATTCAGAAAATGTGTGCCTTGATCACTCATCAAAATTACTGGACATCCAAATCTACTTATGATGTTTTCAAAAACGAACTGTGCAGCTGTAGCAGCATCACAATTCCTTACTACTTTGGCCTCTACCCACCTAGTGAGGTATTATGTTCCTGTGATGATGTATCTCGCATCAGTTCGTTTCCCTGGTGGGTTGATAGGACCCACAAAATATATAGCCCACTTGTCAAATGCCCGCATCGTAATCTATGGTCGCAGTGGCATTTCATCTCTCCATGAAGGTTTTCCTACCCTTTGGAAGATATCGCAGCATCTGCAAAACTCCTTAGTGTCTCTATGCAACGTGGGCCACCATAATCCTGCAACTAGAATTTTCTGAGCAGTCGGATTTCCTGCGAAATGACCTCCTGCGGTACCTAAATGTGCTTCTCTGATAATGGCCTCTTTCTCATGCGGCATAATGCATCTGCGCAGGACTTCATCTGGACCTAACTTATATAAATGTCCTACGATCAAAGTGAAATCTGCTTCTTTAACAACTAACTGTTTCTTTTGCTTCTTAGTAAAGTCAACTGGTGCCCACCCGGTAGTGAGAAAGTGAATAATATCTGCGTAATACTCATCTGCGATCTGGATAGAAAACAATTGCGCATCTGGAAAATTATCCTCTAGATTACTTGGTTCTTCTCCTAAGTCTATCCGTGACAGATGATTAGGTCCGGCATTTAATCTCCCTCGTTTTACAATAATTTCAAAATCATACTCCTGAAATAGGAGTAACCATCTGCAGATCCTTCCTCCTAACAATGGCTTATTGACCAAATAATTTAAAGCGGAATGGTCAGTGAACATCTTGAATGGGGCACCCAACAAATAGTGCCTAAATTCTTTAGAGCATACACCATAGCTAATCCTTCTCTTTCTGTAGTGGTGTAGTTCTTTTCTGTGGTAGATAACTTTCTGCTTGAGTACGCGATAGGGTGATCGATACCCCCTTCTCCTGGCTATGTTAAGACAATCCCCAGTGCGATGCCAGATGCATCCACATGTACATGAAATGGTTTGTACCAATCTGGAAATACTAAGATGGGTGCTGTGACCATCTTCTCTTTAAGAGTGTTTAAACTTTGCTGGCATTCCTCATTCCATAGGAATTTCACTTCTTTCTTTAACAAATTTTCCATAAGTGCTATGATCTTTGCATAGCCTTTGATGAATTTTCTATAATACCCAGTATGACCAAGCACTGTCCTCAATTTCTTGACTGAGTTGGGTGCTGGAAGATTTACAATGATGGCAATCTTTGCAGGATCTACCATCAAGCCTTGTCTGCAAACAATATGACCTAACAAAATACCAAATGGTGCATAGAATATACATTTCTTCAAGTTAAGAGAAATCTGATATTGCCTACATTTCTCTAACATGATCCTTAAATCTCCTATATGCTCTTTGATTAATCCAAATATAGTCCAATCATCAAAATAGACTTCTAAGAATTTATGGATGTATTCCTTAAAGACATCAACTACTAGTCTAGAAAAGATAGCTGGTGCATTTTTAAGACCAAAGGGAATTACCGTATATTGGAATGATCCTCATTCTGTTGCAAAAGTGGTCTTATGTCGATCCTTTGGATGGATTCTTATCTGGTGATAGCCTGAAAATCCATCAGTGAATGAGTAGATCTCATGTCCTCCCACATTGTCTAAAACTTCATCAGTAAAAGGTGTCGAAAATGGGTCATGAAGTGATGCGTCATTGAGTTTGCGCAAATCAACACAAATACTGATTTCTCCTTTAGTTTTCTTTTCCTGCACAACCATGGGACTAACCCATTCACTCTCTTTGACTGGTTCAATGATGTATGCTGCTAGCATCTTATCAAACTCATCCTTAACTTTTTCTTTATAACGAGGATTTAATCTGTATGGACACTGCTTAACTGGCCTAGCATCCTCTTTCAAAGTTATCCGCATGACTCCCAAATATCCTACTATTCCCTTCATCTCTGTAAACTTATTGGGAAATAAGTCCTGATAGTCATGTAACAAATTTGCGATGTGTCCTACCGTTTCATCATCCCAATAGTCTCCAATAGAGGCAAAATTTGGTTCTGTTTCTGTCCCAATATTGATCTTTTTAATCTTAATAGGCTCTGTGACAACTGGAATCTCTAGCTTTGGTCCATCAACTTCGCAAGTCCCTTTTGACTCTGGAATGTTGATACTGTGAGGATTCTCATCCTCATGACCTGGCTCTTCTGCGAAGTTGTAACACTCTAGTGCATGTTCTAACTGGATGGCCCAATCAGGTTGAGCAGACACTGGCAGGGTACAGTCATCAAATATCTTAGTCTTTATAGTCTCTAGAGCCTGATCAATGCTTGGATACTCAGATTCAAAAGTGAAAGTGAGTACAAAGATGTCTATCATAACTGGCCATGTAATCGTTCCTCTGCGCAACTCTGTCTCAGTGTACCAGTTCCTTGGGACTGTGTCTAAAGTGTGAATGAATAGGTGAACCCATTCATCCTCTGGAATGTCCGACCAGTTCTGTTCACAAACCTTAATATGTGACCTGGGGTCACTTTCTCCTGTATATTTCTGCTAGAAATGCTGCTTGTCATTAGAGAATCTGATCGCCATCAATCTCTTAAAATCATCCCATGATGTGATATTTTATTTATGTGTATGCCACCATCTTGCAAGTGTGGCTTTTACTGCAAGGTCAATAACTGCCATCCTCTGCTCATGAGGGATTTCCTGCTCAAACTGCTGTAAAACGTCATTGACATCTACTAAGCCATCAAATGACGGAATATCCTTAACCTTTGTGCCAATCCATCGCAGTGACTTAGTCATAAATGCACATCTGCGAGCTGAGACTTCGTAAAGTCTATTCTGCCAATTTTATAAACCAACATATGAATCCGATGCACATGAGCTGTCGCATAGCCAACTAATATTTCCTTCCGCAGTGGGATTTATATAATCACTATGGTTAGTAGTCATCTGATAGAAGCTCTCCATATTACGCACCTCTTCCTCTGCTCTGATAGGTTCAATGTATCGAGGACCCTAAAAAGGATCCAATGGTGCGATGACTCGAATCTATTTATAATCAAAGGTCATTTGTATTTTCTTCAAATCGATAACAACCATGTTATCAATTTCCCAATCAATACCTAATAAAGATGGATACGGTCTGCTATCACCAATAATTTCTATGACTTCAAAATATGCAAAGCTGCGAACTCCATCAATATCTAATGGTACTTGCGGTAACCGACCCAGTGCTGATACCCTTTGCTGATTGGCTAATCACAGATGGATAGGTGATCTAGCTAACTTAGGGCTACCCATCTGTTCCCATGTCTGCTTAGTAAGAACATTTACCTCTGATCCTAAATCTAGGATTACCTCAAATATTTCAAACTCTCCAACTTGTGCTGTGAGTCTCATTTCTCTTCCTATTCTTGTATGGCCCAAAATATTATGAATAGCACACTGCGTACTGCTCACGGAAGAATATTGCTGATACTGATCTATGATGTGTTGAAGCTCTCTTATGGATTTCTCATTTCTTATGAGTTTCAAGCAGCTCCGCAGGAAGGATTGTACACTTTCTGTCAACTCATCTTCTTCGCACCTTCCAGATGTGGTAGCCTATGATGTCTGCACAGGACTAACGCCACAAGGTTTCTACTACGGTACACCCCTACGAGGAAATATCTGCGATCCTACTGGTGTAGGGTCAATAAAGAAAGTTTTAGCTTGCTGAAATGTTTCTTTGTTCTTCTGCAGGTCAAGCGGTGTAGATTTATCGGTGGCTTTGCGCACCCACTTCGGACCTGTATTCTTTTCGGCATCCTGGGATGTCCTACTAGTAGAAGCACCACTGCGAGTCACAATACTAACTCTTGGTTCTAGTTCTTTCTGCTCAGTAGCAATAAGCTGAATATTCTGGTTTACTGCTAGCTTAGGATCCTTAATCTTGGCTATCAAGATAGGATATTCTTCTATAGTATGATCATAGGACTTGCAATAATTACATGTTGTAGTAGGGTTCTGAAAATCCCTAGCATAATGTCATATAGCTCCATAGTTGTAACAAATAATCGGTCCATGGCCACAGCCAAAGCCTCCACCATGACCCCGTCCTCTGAATCCTCCACCACAACCATCATGAGCCGGTTCATGCTGTGGACCTGCTAATGGTCTGGATGTCTCTGAATAGACTCTGTAGAAGTCATGTTTTCTCTCTATCATGAGATCATAAGCTCTGCAATTATTTTCATCATTTCCTACTGACTTACAGAAGTTACAGTATAAATTATTAGGAGTTTGTACATACTTCTGAAGTAAAGGGCATTCCTGTGGTCTATGTCCTCTTGTTCTACAGATTTCACACCATGGCCCTTGATTCTGTACTAAGGGGTTAGGAGCCCCACTTGCTAAATACTCAACAAATACTGGACAGTTATCTTTGGTATGGCCATGTCCTTTACACTTTGTACACCATAGTTCTTGTTCAACCTCTTTTCCTTTCTTAATCTCATGTAGCTGTAAAGTGAGATTGGCTAACTGATTTTGTAAGTTTGTCATACCTGCACTAGTCTCAGCTAAAGGTGAAGCCTCTAGTTTCATTGCCATCTCCAATGCTTCATCCTGTGTATGGAGTTTCTGTTGCATTAGTGGAAGTCTGATATGAGGGAGCAGTGCTGCAATGAACCATTCCTTATGCTGCTCCGGCGCAAACTCAAAACTAACTTGGTTTATAAGAGCTTTAAATTTCTGATTGAAATCCCATACTGACTCTGTGGGTAACTTTTTGATGTCTTTAAGTTCTATGATACATTGTGACTCAGACTTGGGTTTCTTAAATTCCTTAATCATTGCGGTCCTGACCTCTACAAGTGTTCTAATCTGCGCTGATGTATACTTCATATACCATGTTAAAGCTCTTTCTCTAAGTGTAGTAGCCAACTGAAAAAGATTAGTATTGTCATCCTGGATCTATTTAATGGTCCATACAGCTTCACATAGGAACCAATGCTGTTCTGGGTCTTCTGCCCCTGTACCCCTGAAGGTAGGTAATTTCATGTCATCCCCCATTCTGTTTCTACGAGGTGGATTCTGATTTGCTGTATTACTACCACTTGGCGGTGTAAATGTAGGTGATGTAGAGGTAGTATGTACTGTGTGTGAACTACTAGATGGAGTCCCTACATGATTATTCTGAGTCTCGATCGATTTCTGTGGGGTATAAGGGTGGTAAGGGATACCCCCTACTGTTCTTTCTCTATTACTTTGACTCTGTTCTCTAGTACTGTCTGAACTATCTTCAACGAAGGAAGATCTGAAATCTACTTTATATTTCTTACCGCTACGTGTACATCCAATTTCTTCAAAATCACTCTCAAACTCTTGTGACATTACACTCACTTAACTTATTCATCTGAGAATATATCCAGTACTCCTTTTTCATAGAATAACATCTTAAGGGACAACTTTAAAGAGTTCAAGTACTTACCGCGATATCCTTTGAAGAAGTACCTCTCTACTTTGCTGAAACTCTTTCTTTGATCAACTGCAAAATCTGTAATGAAACCTTCCATCAAAATTTAAAGCCAGAAGTCTACTACCCGGGAAATGGGATTATCTACGCTCTTCACGGTGTGAATCAGCTCTGGTGTCTAGACAATGTTCTGTTTCTTCTTGAATACATGCTTATCAGTTAAATTTGACAACCAATCGTACAACTCATTTACATAGGTCGCAAAAAATATCTCATGCAAGTCTGTGAAGATATGTTTCTATAGCCAGTCCTCTGTACTCAGCCTAGGACTCTTGTTTTCTTTCTCAGCAAATTCTCTTTCCTTAGACTCAACCCACTGGTTAAGTTCTTCTTTAGTAGGATGCCAACAGAACATCAGCTCTTCAATTTGTTCAAAACCAGCGACGAAACCATTTGTTGGTTCTTCTTCTTTTTTATGGGCAGACCCAGGTTTACTTTATTGTACCAACAAAACCCCTAGCTCACTGGCCCTTTCGGCGACAGACCATAGAACGACCTGAAGTCTCACTCGAAGTGATCCTAGATGGGGTGGTTGAAGAATCACGTTTCCTCAACCAGGTTCTGTAGCATCCTAGATGCTCTTGACTCTACTTAACCAACTGAATCTATTAGCAAGTGCTATTTCTCTCTTACTAGCTGATTCTGCTATCGAACTGGCTCTTATCGCATTGCAGCTTCTAGGACGATGCGCAAGATTTCTCTTCTGCTCAACTCTTAACCTGCGATATCTTACACCGCAGCTTCCCCAACAGTGTGATATAGCCTTTCTACGCCGCAATATTTCCTATAGTAAGACTTGATATGCTCATCAACTCTCAAGGTCCCGATGCTTCCTCTCTGGGTATAATAGCGCAGTTAACCTTCATTAGGGTGTTAAACAACTTCACTTAAGCTTCTACTGTATAACATGCTCAACATCAATCACCCTCAACTTACTGAACTAAATATACAGAAGTCACTTAACACAGTAGCCGCTACTATCGTGGATCAAGCACTGATAAACTCATATACCAAATACTTGACACATTCAACTTGCATTTAACCTTCTATGTTACTGTAAACTGAAGGATAGCATACATACATTTATTAACTGATAGCAAAGTTCATGTAACAGATAACAGATAGCAAATAAGTAAAGCACAATCACATGAGATAGTCGCACAACACACGGATTTTACGTGGTTCACTTCCAGGAAGGAAGCTATGTCCACGGGAACTGTGTTTATATTATATCTTGAGAGAGTAACACAGTTCCGCTGCAACCTATTATGTAGCTTGAGATCTTCTGGGAAACTCCACACACACAGCTGGGAGCCCTTCTCTCTTAGATCTATTCTCTTCCTATATTTCTTTCTTCTTACAATATTTCCTTCCTCTCTCTCTCTCTCTCAATCCCTCTGGATTGTTACATTCATGCTCAAGGAGTTGGCCACTGGTTACAGTAAGATAACTACAGACTAAACACAGAACCAGAGCTCGACTCTTTCTCAAGGTTTTACAATACTGATGACAACTAGTAACAACCTAAAACCCAACCTTGACCAACTAGCTACTAGCTAACTGACCAACTGACCAACCTTTCACAATACAAAATACATGCTTAAATAGGTGGCCTGAAGGTCTCACCGTGATACAAAACTGTGGGCCTATCCCAACAGTAACCCAAAAACCCTAACTGTGATAGTTGGCCTATCTGTACTTTGGAATGTCGATTACTGTTCATGCCGCAGCTTTCTGCAGTCTTCCATGATGTCCGGCGCTGATCGTGGGTATGGGCGTCGCTTCCTCGGTTGCTCCCCTTCTGTCCTTTGTCTTTAATACCTCGGCCCATTGCTCCTTTTCCATTTATGAGGATATCTGAGCCCTCTTTTCTTTGCCACTGCCTTAAGTGAAGTGGTTGAGCTCTCTTCTCAGTTGCTTCAGGTACTGTTTCCTTTGACTTCCTTGTTCCGATATAGCAGCTTTTACTATAGCTGCGGGGCCCTGCTCCAATACTAGGAGTGATACATTTTGTACTACCGTGTATTTATATTTTGGTGGCTCAGAAGCCCCATTTTTATATTATGACACTATGTATTATCACATTTTGGATTTTTAATGAAAAATTTTTATGATGATCAATTTATTTATTTACATGTGTAAAAATGTATGTTTGTGATGAGCTTGTTGTCTATGAAACAAATGCCAATCTAAAGCGTAGTTAGCATATGAGTCAGCAACTTGATTATAAATTCTTGGAACATGTATGTATGTTATGTTGTCAAATTGTCGTTTTAACAATATCACATGTAAGAATATCCATAATAATGTTGGATCTCTAACATGATACAAGCCATTAAGCTGTGACACTACTAACTTTGAATCAAGACGTGCGTCAAGAGATAGAACACCATGTGAAATGGCATCATGTAGAAGCTCGATAACGACACTATATTCAACAACATTGTTTGAAGGGGGCCATAAACATACGCCTCCTGAAGACAATACCTGACCCATAGGAGTATAAATCACCCAAGCAGCAGAGGCTGAGTGTTGAGTGTGACAGCTTGCACCATCCACGAATCCTATATAGATGAAAGACTCCATTAACATCTGCCATAAGAAACAGAAGCTAATCAACACTAGTATAAAATGAGGAATTATCTACCCTATATAGATGAAAGACTCCATTAACATCTGCCATAAGAAACAGAAGCTAATCAACACTAGTACAAAATGAGGAATTAGTTACTAGGTGACTAAAAATTCTAGTCACCACAGGTTTTTCAAGTGATTTACTACTAAATATGAGCAATTTTAACTGACCCAACTATAAACGACTAAAATCAACGACTAATTTAGTCACCAGTTAACAAATATGACTAGATAATAAGTTACAGAGTTAAAAATGACTAACATAAACGACTAATTTAGTCACATCATAAAAAATGACTAGCTAGAAGAATATGAATTAGTCATTTATGTTAGTCATTTTTAGTTGTGTCATGGAAAATTGCAAATTTGACAATGAAGTGTAAATTTTGTAAACTCTAACACCTTCTATTAGTAATATTGTTGCCATGCACCTCGATCTTTAGAGATCCACCAAACCAATTGCAAAAATTTTCTCTTGACCATCTTTATCCCTGCTGCACCATTGAAACAAACACGGCTAAGTGCGTTCCAAAGGAAACATAGGTTCCTACATCAATTATGGATTAGGTACTAGAACCAGTACCATATCGATACCTAGATAGAAGAACCATAGCTGTACATCCCCTCAAGAATCGGCCATTCGAATGCACCACCTCCACGTAGACTTACCAAATGCATCCAATGCATGGCAAAAAAAACACGTCCACTTTGGATCTGTGGGATGAAGGTGTCATTCAACCCCTGCTCCCTTTTTTTTGCACTCGATACCCTATTTTTGCAGACAATAGGTCGGTTCACGATCTTGCAGTGACTAGTCAGAGCGCTTCAAAGGTATGGTTCTTGCCGCTCCAATCATGTTCATCACTCCAATCAATAACTGGTTGTTATGGTTTTTTATAGGTCTCAATGCTGCCGGAGTTACTGCTTCCACTTTACATTCGCAATTATCACCATCTCTAGCCTATGTGCTCATAACCATATGCATTTTGAGCTTTCAACCTAGGAAAAGCATGAGCACCCTCCTGTAATGCCACTATTTGCAAAGGTCAATGGTTTTTGCACATTAACATTCCTCACACGCTCCAAAGGAAAACTGAAGATGACATTAGAAGAAGTGATTAAACTTTGGAAGGAGGTTTACTTGTTGCAGATGTCATTATAGAGAAAGGGTCAAATGATACCTTCAGCCGACAAATCCGAAGTTGACGTGTTTTTTTGGCCATGCATTGGATGCATTTGGTAAGTCTACATGGAGGAGGCACATTCGAATGGCCAGTTCTGGCGAGGATGTAGGGCCCTCGTCTGTGGCTGTCACTAGTCGTCATCCCGAAGAGTATTGATCAGATTTTGGTACCGGTCAGAGTCGATGATTTGGACAAGAAGTGGCGACTACAACCGGCTTCCGGGCCAAATCATCGACTCCGTAGACTACTCCATTTATAAAACTAAACAACTTATACGATAATTATTAAAAAAATATAATATATAACCAATTAACATAATTTATATAATAAAATAATAAAAATAAAAGAAATATATACACAACAAAAACAAAACAAAAAATCTATCTAATTTATATAATAAAACAATAAAAATAAAACAAAAATATATATAAAAAAAACAAAAAAAATCTATATAATCTACATAATCAAATAATAAAAATAAAACAAAAAAATATATAACAAAAACAAAAAATCTATTCTGCAAATAGAGCTATCCACCCAACTCTCGACCCAATAGCTCTCCACCCACCTCTGTTACGGCATGATGGCATATTTTCCTGAACCCCGTGGAGATTTCATCCTCTAATTCCATTAATGACTATTCACTAAGCTCGTTGGCACTAAATATCCTGTCCAAACAAACCGTTGATGCCAAATATTTTGGGTTGGATAGAGGCTAGGAGGGTTTGGTGGGTTATGAGGGAAAGTACTATGAATTGGGTGGCATTTTTGGTCATTTACGAGGCCACATGCGATACCGTTGAGGAGATTGGTATGGATATTTACCACGGTTGGGGCCGGGTTTACAATTTTAGTATTACCATCCCTGCCAAGACAAAACAAAACTAGAGAGAACCTGGAGGCTCGTGAAGAGACGGGCCACAAATTCTGCAGCTCTATAGTCAACATCACCTTCTTCCCTTACAAAATCCATGGTAAGTTTCTTGGTTCAGTGTGAATTGGTAAATTTTACTTGAAAGTTTCTTGGTTTAGTGTGAATTGATAAAATTTTCCTGAAGCATATGTAGGTAGGTTAAAATCGCTGATAAGTTTATTTTTACAGTGAATTTTTATCATTTAGCCAGGGCATTGACACTAACCCTTGGAATCGAGTCAACTCCCGGCATCACCTTGTCTTGTGTGCTCTCTTGTCTATGCTACAGGTTACTAGCTCACTGGTCTCAAGCTATGTCGATCCAACCGACCACCTGCAAATTGATCTGGAACTGGAATTGGAACCCACGTATTTGCTTTCTTAGCCACCCTCCTTCCTAATATTTCCAAAGGTTAGAGTAGCATCTATGCTCAACCTCATGCTAGAAAGTCTGTGTATCTGCCCATTGAAACAATTCTGCTCACTCACTCAGTTAGACCCCAGATTCATCTCTTTTGACACATAAAAATAAGAGATATATGCAAGGTGCCTGTTACATATTTAAAAGATATATAATCTGCTTTGCTATTAGGTTTCAAATTTGAAGCCTTCAGAGCCCTTCAAAGGCCATTTTAAACGTCATAGAAGCCCACAAGGAATTTTACCATGCAAAAAAAAATTAGTTTCATTTCCAGCACTTCAATAATGAAATTGAGTAAGCCTTAGTAAATTTGCAACAGAAGGGAAGCTACAAAATTTGCCTATCCAGGGATTCAGTGGACTATGGGAGAGTCGGGACTCAGAGTCTTCCCAACTGCCCTTGAATAGTCGGATCATGGATGAGGATCTCATTCCCAATCGACATGGACCACGGTGGGACACTAGGCTGGCTAGTGCCAAGTTCAATTCAGTGAGTCAGGATTGTGACTCACGATTCGATGTTCACTTTCAAATAATTTAATGGAATTAGCATGCATTACTTATTCACCAACTTCATTAAATCCTGGTATGAGATGATGCCACCTGCCAACTCGATTTTCCATCTGTCATCTTATTGTTCACCAAGTCACGTGATCTCACAACTTACAAGTCACTTGATTATTTGAGTATATGATGTGAAATTAGATACTCATATGAGTCATATCTGTGGATGGTGAATTGATTTGATAACCCTCCATTGTCAAGGCTCCGTAAGGAAAAACTAATGGTGTTGTTTTTTAGGTTACAACTTACAAGTTTCAATTTACATTGCATTGAGCAATCTTTGCTAGATTTGAACCTAACCTGGTCCAATGGGTATGTAAGTTTCTCTAGACCAGGGTTTCACCCAGTGCTAGACATTTCTATTATGACCACCACAAGACTGGGATGACGGATCTTTGGTAGCAGGCTAGCAACACATCACCCTTTGTTTGTGCTCATGAATCATATCATATACTAGTTAGCCCAGGGTTCTAGGATTTATTCCAATTTCCATTCATTTACTGGGGTCAGAATCATTTGAATCAGCACTCCTAGTCTCCCATGGTCCACCTAGGCCACTTAGTATACCTCTCTCATCGAAGGAAGGGGGTTAGGAAGTAGAGACAAAGTCAACTGAAATGGAGGTCCAGTGAGAGAGAATGGTTGTACAATATGCATATAGTAATCTCTAAAATAAATGAAAGAATTTGTCATATAACTAACTAAATATTATCATTACTTAATTTGTCTAGATGCTTACATGGTAACTCTTGTGCCTGAGTTGTTTATAAGGGTTTCCTATGTCTACAATGGCTACAATTTAGAGAGGTTCGTTCCCATCATTATAGCACCAGTGGGTTTCTCCTGCAAATATCGCTATTACATCTCCCCTCCTCACTCACCTCACCTTTTGATTTGAGTCCTCTTCTTCTTCTTCTTCTTCTTTCACACATGGGCTCCCTGATCTACACCCTGAGTTCCCTCATAACGAAGAATGATCTCTGAAAGTCTTTGGAAACCTCGAGAAAACAATACCCAGTTCTCCCTGACCTGCAAAGATATATCTATGTTATGTAGAAGCAATTATAAAATGATTTTTTTTGTAATCATGTGAAATACACAAACATGCATTCACCTACCTTGGGAAAGGTAAACCAACTCAGGAGCATCGAGATACTGTGGAATTGAGATGGAGTTGCTTCCAATCGTCTTTCTGTAGAAGGAAACGGTTGCACACTCTAATTCCTCGTTGTCTTCTGTGGTGGGCAACTTGAAGGTTCCACCTTTTTCACAGGTAGGAGCAAGAGAAGAAAAGGTAGAACGTTGGGTAGGATGGATTGAGCTTCCCCGAACTTAAAGTGATTGGTGAAGTCTGTGAAAAAAAACATTATTTTGGGTTTATGAGTATAGGACAGTCGAAGGTCAGGACTCAGACTCTCAACTCTCCAATTCTATGCTTCAGTGTCTCCCTAATTTCTATTTCCTCCAGAAGATTATGCAGAGCTAAGTTGTCGACTTGGTTGTTGTGAATTTATAGGTATGTATAGCATTTTACACTTGTGTAACAATTTATATGTGGATAAAGTTAAATGTGTTTCTTGTTGGAGTTCCTTCTAGTTCTATAAATATAAGGGTTTAAAATTTCTCCATCCAAAATGTTGTTTGAAATTTGTAATGTATTATGCGATTTCGTTTAGACTAAGTCTCGAATACTCAATAGATGTAACCTTAAAAAACCCAGTATTTAAATGAAATTAGAACCAAAATAATGTATACTTTTCATAGTCTAGGACCACAACTTCGTTTGGGAAGAGGAGCAAGAAGAAAGAGCCTTGTATTTGAGTTCCAAATCTGTCAATGTTATTTATCTGCCCTGAATTTTAAACATTAGGTTGAAAGAAAGAACAATATTTGAATATAAGTGTTTGAATTGTTCCAATTTCCTTAATGAAATCCAATAGTTGAAAGGATAAAATATTTAACAACCGACACTATAAATGTTGTAGACTCTGACCCCTTCATTTTCCTGTCATCCTTCTAATAATGGAAACAAGAAGTACAAATTCTCTACCAATATATCTAAACAAGGGAATCCCTTGACGTATGTTCATGAATGAGGGACTGGGAGTGCAATGATCTAGTGAAGAACATGATTTCAACATCCTCATTGTCACAAACCTCCCAAACATGTGTTTATGATTCGTATTCCTTGTTGACTTTGGTAGAAACTAGACACCCAACTTGTAGTGATATTTGTAGGAGAATTTAAATTTCTTCCTTATAGTGGACTAATAAATACTTAAAGTTTTTGATAGGGCTGATAAACTTGATATAGATTGGAGGGACTATCCATAATCTACCTAAAGTTGGGGATTTTGTTTAATCACTTCGAATTTGGGGTATAAACTCGATATACATTGGAGGGACTGTCCATAATCCACCTAAAATTGGGGCCTTTGTTTGATCACTTTGATTTGAGCATGTGGGGAGGACATGATTCAATTCTAAAAACAACTGCTGAATTTAGGGTTAATAAAAAAGTTTCTCCATGAAAGCATTAGGTATTACATTATGGGGTTTTTCTTTTAGGTAGGCCCAATCACACTTGACCAATAGAACCACCATCAAGATGAATCAATCCTCCATTCAAAGGTCCTTCCAAATTCCAATGCCTTATTTTATCAATGACCTAACAACTGAGTATTTCACAGCCTGATAGAATTGTCCCTTATCTAAGTTCAATAAACTATATGCTCCAAGGAACGGGAGAGTACATGGTTTACCTCACTAATTCCATGTCAATGTTGAATCACTCGGAATTTCTTCTTATTGTCATTTTTTTCTATGCACTATTTTTAATAAATAATAAAATTTTGTTGTACACTTACAGTTTCAA
This sequence comes from Pseudotsuga menziesii, assembly GCA_001517045.1. NCBI lineage: Eukaryota > Viridiplantae > Streptophyta > Pinopsida > Pinales > Pinaceae > Pseudotsuga > Pseudotsuga menziesii. The sequence goes on along the minus strand of LPNX011057995.1, from coordinate 162,460 downwards.
ATGAAAAGAATAATTTATTTTTTATTTATTTCCGCATTTTCACAACTTTTCGCTCCGCACCTCTACTTTTGTGTTTCTCTCTTTGTTGTGCCCCTCCATAGAACCTTTTGTTTCATATACAACGGATATTATTCTTGATAACCTTCCCCCTTCGTGCCATGTCAAGTTTAGTGGGTGAATTCAGGGATCTATCATGAAGCCTCACCGGTTGATGTGGATTTTGGGTGGGCAGACATTGGATAAGGTTGTTTTAGTTCATTAAAGGACCCAACCTGGATGCCTTTATATGGAGCCCGAAATACAAAATTAGTTCACAGGTCGATCAGGTGGGGAATTCATCACTGGCTAGAGCCCCAGGTGGGCGGGATACAAGGTTGGTTGGTTCCTGCGTTACACCCTACCCTACTAGAGAGACACCAACTCAATCATACTTATTCTTTTATCTACCAGGAAAGTTCTTTTTATTAATTAGCTGCCTTAAAAGAAAGTGTTCAGCAGTCAGGGCTAATAAAGACTGAAGCAAGTCCAGTTCATTAGGGAACTCTACTTCATATTAAGACGATCTTCACTCCAATGGACTTAGAGACTCTCTTAAGGCTAGTTTCTTCTATGGACCAAAGCATATGGGACCTATAAGGACCTATGCGAGATGTCAATTCAAAGAGAAAAAAGGTGGTATCCTAATAGTCTAATAGTTCAAACCCCTATTCAACTAGTAATTAAGTACAGAAAGGTGGCCCACCTAGATTAAGAGCATGAGTTGTTTATCAATGGGAAATGAAATACATAAAGGTGGCATATATACTATTTGGATCACAAGCATGAGAGCTAATTTGAGAAGAAAGAAAGGTGGCATGGTCAAGATGATAGAGAGTCTGAACCCGACCTTACAATAAGTGGAATTTCAGTAATATAAGGTGGTGTAACACCCCGGTTTTGACCTCGTTTGCATTAAAATATACATGATGTATATATTGTAATTAATCGTGGTCAAGAGCTAAAGGAAAAATCCCCACCATCGATTTGGTTGTGTATGTTTCAGCAATGGGGATAGTTGCTGATGGTATATCGTGCTATCCAGCACATTAAACCCACAACCAGCTACGGTAGTGCAACGTTAAAATGAAAAGGGCATGATTCCAAAGGATAAGGGGGTGAGGGATGTCAAACCTTGGTATATGGGGGGGGAAAGCCATGTGTCATCTTCCCTTGTCTCATCCAACCTCTTTAATGTATTGTTGAGTAGTTGAGGTAGTTATTGCTGAGTAGTGGTGGTTGTGGCAGGACTGTCATTCCTTTCCCACGTGCCCACTCCACCAGCAGACTCTCCTCTTCATGTTGCGTGGGGAAGAAGAAACATTCACTCCACTCTCCCACGATTCCACTCGCCGGAGGTTTTGGTCTTGCTCATTTTTCACGCGGAGATGGTTCGGATTCCTCATGTGCACTGTGTGGGGGATTCTTCATCGACTGATCACCCTCACACAAAGGGTCGTTCTCTGTCCCCTTCTCACACACAATAATTTTGCATTGGTCTTCCTCACGCAGGGAGTGGGAGAAATCATGGCCGTCACTTAGGATTTTCAAGTGCAGGAGCCATTCACGCTTAGGGCTATGTGCTTGTGGGTTCCATACCGGTTTCGGTGGTATGTGTATGTCTCCTCATCGATTGTGGCCATGTATGTTGTCTACTGTGGTCTGCGTTTGTGTTTTCCTCTGTCAATGCTAGGAGTTCGGCTTCTCTCCCATTTGTGGACTGTGTAATATTGCCGTGGTTTTGTTGGGCATTCGGGGCTATTGTCTTCTCACTGGTTTTGGTTGCTTCTTAGTTGCTGAGGCTGTAGATGTCTTTTGGGTTACTGTTGAGTTGTTTTGGCCATGCTAGGGCCAAGAAAAACCCTGAGTTGTCTTGTGGATTGAATTGTGTTTCGCCTTTTGTTTGGGTCTGTCACCCGGTTGTCTTGCCTTCTTCACAGAGCTATGAATGGATTGTTTTGCTGCGGTATGCAGTGGTTGGTCTTTGGACTGTTGAGAGTGGGATTAGAGGCTAGGTATGCTTGAGAAGATTGGTGTTGAGACCACCAGCTTAGCATTAGCCTTTCCTAGCTCCTTGATGACTTGGTAAAACCCTACTGTGTGGGTTTGGCTGATTGGGAAACCTTGGCTATGTGTAAACCTGCATTGACCCTTATTCCTTGAGGAATCATGCCCAGCTCGGGGGTGGCAGTGTTGCTGAGAGATTGATGAGCACGCTGGCCTATGGTTGAGTGGAACATTGTAGCGACATAGCTGGTTGCGGGGCGAGTTCTTCATTAAAAGATAAGTACTCCTGACTATTTCATCTCTGTAATTATATCTATTGTTTCATGAAGAATGATGAACATGTTGATGCTGGAATGTATATGTTAGCTTTCGCTGTATGTTGAGTAACTATGCATCCTTGTATGATGGATTATACATCTTAGTATGCATTCTGTTAAGCTTGTTTTAATTTCAGCATTGATGTCTGTTTGTGTTCATGGGGCTGTTTTCCCGTATGCTTGATTTTGGTAGCGTCCTCTTCACCGGTTGGAGGGTCGAGGACGTTACAGAGTGGTATCAGAGCTCATGTTGCAGCATGGGCCTAAATGGGCCATGAAGATGCAGTGACAGAGGCAGGTTCCCCTCTGCCCAGAAGCAATCAGAAGAAATATGTCAATGATAGGAGAAAATTTTTTCTCCAAAAATTTTCTAAGTATGGAAATCATCGGATGGCTTAGGCTGAAGCCCAACTGATACGTCGAAGGACTTAGCTAGAAGCTCCTCTGATGCATCGGATAGGCTAGGCAGAAGTCCACCTGACGAGGGATAGTTGGAAGGAATTCTCAAGAAAATTCTCTAAGTGTTGAAATTGTCGGATCGTCGGAAGACTTAGTCAAAAGACCCTCCGATACAGACCTTGATGGCGGTGACAGATAGAGGAAGTCTGAGCCAACGAAGCGGATGGAAAGGCATGAAGGTGTCGCAACGGTGGCGGAAGAAAGATGAAGAAAGAGCCAAAAAAGTGGCAGAGAGGAAATTCTTTGAAGAACCTTCTAAGTTGTCGTTAGTCGTTGGCAGAACTTAGTGGATGTGGGAGCCGTAGTTTCGGCGAAGATCAGCCAAAGGCCGCCGAAACGCCGACTCGATGTAATTGAAGAAACAACTGATATTGAATTTCGGTGTCAATGCAATTTAGTTGTTTGAACTACCGGGGTCATCGGCATAAAATAGTTGTTGGGTTCGCCGACACATAGCAGTTAGTGGTTCCGAACCCCGACAGATGTTACGTTCCGTACAAAGAAGAAGAGAAGGGAAATTTTTTGAAAAATTTGTCTAAGTGTTGAAGACCATTGGTGATCGGTGAAAGAGAGTTGTTTGGATTGCTGATACTTAGCTGTTTGAGTAGTCGATGTGGCGGCAAGCATTGGAGAAAAATAGAATATTGTATCGCCGATGCAGCGGCAGAAGAGAAGAGAAAGTTTCGGCAGAGATCTCCCAAAGATCGTCGAAACATCGGTGAAGGTTAGTTAATCGAGCAGCCGATGTTGCAGCAGAAGGAAGAAGAGAAATTTCTGAAAAAAAAAATTTCCGAATTTTTTTTTAAGTATAGGAAACGTCGGAAAACATTAGAGGATCGGTCTGTCGATACGACGGAAGCCAGAGGAGGATCGGCCCGAAACGTCAGAAAAATTTAGTTGTTTCAATCATCGATGAGTTGTTTAGCCATGGAATCCACAAACAGTTTACTGCCCAATGTTGCGGATTCCTAAGGAACTATCCACCCGATGGATAGTGGTTTTGGTCACCGATGCAGCGGAAACGATTGTGGTTCAAACCACCGATACAACGGAATGTAAGGTGTCAAAAAAATTGTTGGAAAAGGGTCCGATTAGGCTAAAGGAAAATTTTGAGTTTTTTAGTGGGATTTTCAGTAGTTTTTCAGTGGATTTATAGGGCTGAAAAGGAGAAAAATGGCAGCGATCTTATGCGCCAGATTGTGCGAAAATCATAGATTTGCAACAAAACAAAAAAACGAGGGCGCTGCCCTCAACCCGCCCTGCAGTGGCACCATAAGGGGGAAAGCCCCACTTGACCCCCGTTGTCCCCTGAGATAGTCATTCTTGTGAAAAGGAAATTCCATGTTTTGAGTAGATTAGTCAAACCCAGAATTCATGAGAGATGAATGGTGCATCGGAAATGAGACCCACAAGTTACTGAGTGTTCCTCGTGTGATTTGGTGAAAATCTTCATTTTAGAAGTGGTGTGATTTTCACACCCAAAGTCAGAATGAAGCATGTGGATAGGCGTTGGAAAGCTTATCCAGCAGGGAAAAGTGGAGAACCACTAGAGTTTGAATGAGGAGCAGAAAAGTACTAGTGGTTTTTTGGGCAAACAATGTTGCTGTCAATATGGACAAATTCCAGAATTGCATGCCTAGAGGTAGCAAGACTATGAAGTCAAATCAGCTGCTGTGTGGAAGGGGAGTTCCATGCGAGGATGTGGGACTTGAAAAGGGGAGTTCCCTTAAACCCTATCTTGCTGATTATAACTACAATTCCTATGTTTTATACCTGAAATGTATGAGAATATGTTTTGCGTACATAGGATATTGGGAATTATACATTTATAATGAACCACTGATTATAGTTATTGCATTGGTGTTGGAATTAGTGGAAAAACCAACGACAACATGGGTCTGGATGAATATGTTGCTGATGCTGAAAATTGTGACTAGCAACCCTCTAGAGGAAGGGATGAGGCAACCAGTCCATAAGCAAAAGTTGGTGAGCAAATCCTACAATCTCCTGCAAAGGACCAAACAAATTGTTCATGCCAAGGGTGTAAGTAGGATCCATGCAAGTAATGGTTTAATTATGACAAATTCCAAGGAGTGGTAAAGGTAAGAGACCTCGTACCATGTGGATATTTGAATATAGAAAGGTGGCATGCCTGTATATGTTGATGATATTGATTATAGTAATGTATCCTATATAAAGTAGTCATGGTTAGGCCATGCATGGTATGTTGAATGCATAGTATTCTGGAGTCAATGCAAGGTAGCATTGAGTGGGTATGCATTAAAAATATTTTATGAATCTTGTAGTCATGCATTGAATGGATGTATATGAAGGGTGTGAGTGACTGATTGCATAAGTATAGGTGCAAATGTGTGATGCATTGCATGAATGCATTGAGATGAGTGCATGTGATATTATGAATAACTAATGGCTGAAATGATGAGTTGATGACAATTATGGAACCATTTCAAGAACTGTTATGAATGCACGATAGTAAGTGCATAAAGAGGATAGTCATGATCAATTGGCTGCCGGAAATGCTCTATGGAAGAGCAAGGTGGTACAAATGATACGCTTGTGAAGTAAGGAGTATCTAAACATTTCATTTAATTACATGAATGATGTGACTATACCTTGTGAATGTTAGTATGATAATGATTGCATGAAGTAAATGGATTTTGGTAATATTGATGTGATTAACAGCTGGAATTATTTGAATTTTATAAATTCTGAAAATGCTTCAGTGATGGTTGCAGCAATGAGAAGGTTATATGCATCCATACTTACCAAGTGTTTGGTTGATTGAAGCTCAGGTTTCAGGTAGATTAAGTTAGAGCATGGCAATGAGGGTAAGACCATGACAAATACCAAAATCTACCATGTGAAAGAGCCAAACTTTATGAGAAGAGTCTCATGGCTATGAGAATAGTTGGTATGCGTAATGGGTTATTAAATTTGAATTGTGAATTTCGGATTTAAGAAATTGCTGACAACTACTAATCACTATTGGCTTGCATAAGATTGTGTCAGGAGGACACGTTGTAAGTGGGTATTCATATTATGCTAGTAAGCATAAAATTATAATGGGCATAGTGGTGCTGCTTACAAGACACCCACAAATGAGGATCACCTCATTGCTAAGCAAATCAATTTCTGTAGTAGACAGAGTTGCAAATTCTTATTGAATTTAATTACTAATGTCATTGCTTGGTTATGGAACAATCTATTTGGATTGTATTATCAGATAATGATTGACTATTTGGCTATTTGATGAATGTGCCAGGGGTACACACTGCAGGAGGATCATGTGTGATGGCCTGCAGGAGCCAAACTTCATGGGAAGGTTTTCCCTTATCTTGGAAATAGGTTTCGGGTGAAACTCCATTGGACATTTTGGAAATGTCTCATCTGCACTGCATGTTTGGTAAGCAACATGAGTGAGATGGTATAGATTATGTCAGTAAGACATGTGTGGATATGAAATGTAAGAAGGATTTGGGATGGCTAACCGAGGGACTGTCAACTTGGAGAAGGGAGCCCCATTTCTCCTTAACGAAGGAATACTGCGTCGGCAAATGGATAAGTGTTTTGTGACCCTTGCTAAGAATATGCATGTCAAATTATTAAAATCCCATATGCAGAACATGTTTTGATTTTATTTCCATTATGACCGATTGCTTGAGTATGAATAGGGCCTACATGGCTCACATCGGAAAGGGGTGCACACTTTCTCGATGTCAGATCATGAAAGGGGTTTCAATATTGATTACACCCTAGGGAGTGGGCGCACTCCTGGTGTCTCAATACTTGATAGTGAAGGATATGAAATATGATTACAGTTTTAGAGCAATAATGCTAATGAGTTTGCTTATATTGCTTGTGTTGATAGTGCTAAATAGATGCGGTTGGGTGTTGCACCCTAAAGAGAAAAGGAAAATGGTTGTTGTGAGGGGTTGTGGAGTAAGGGTTATTGTTGATATAAGTGTATGTTGGTATAAGTTTATTGTTGATATAAGTGTATGTGTTGGTATAAGTGTATGTTGGGCTGTTATATGCCTGAGGATCCACAGTAGATCCTAGACCTGGAAATGGTCGTGGTAAAGTTCCAAGTCCAGCCAACATGAGGGTGTACTGGCTGGACATTAATTATTTGATGTTGTGGAGTAGACTGCGTGTTGACCTAACATCCAAGTCCATGGGAAATCCCAAGGCTTGCAAAGCGAAGCAGGATCCTATGGACCAACGAGGAAACACACAATACAGATAAGTATTGGGTTATTTTGCTTATGAATATACATGTGTATATGATTGGTTATGATGTTTTAAGCTCTTGTTCTAGAGATAAAACCACTGAGAATAAATTAAACATGTGAATCTATTCAATGTTTGGATATAGGTATCGTTGGGAGCGAGGACTATGAGAGCATCCTAAAGGTGCATGTGGAAATATGGCAGTCCTAGAGAGCTCAAAACGAGCGGTAAAGAAAAAGGTGCTAGTAAGACTGTGGAGGTCCTAGCAGCCGAGACAAACCATGTGGAGAGACTCCATGGTTTAGAGGTCTGGAATAGATTGAAGATACTAAGTGTCATGACCAAGAGGGATTCGTCCAGCATTCACGGTGAAGTGAAAGAGGCTGAGAGCATGAAAAGCCATAGCGACGGTGTGGGTTCCAAGATGGAACAAAACAAAGAGGGGAAAAACTCTTGCTGCTCTCTCTTGCCCTTTTAATTATATATATATATATATATATATATTTATGCATGGTGAAAACAAAAGATTGTTGAATGCATGTATGACTGAAAATAGAATGTGTGTATTTGCTGAAAGTAAATTGTGAATGCTGGGATGGTTAATTCCCTACCCAAGAATGGACATGAATAAGCTCGTGTGCCTATTGGGAAGGCATGAAAAATATGAAAGTCTCCTTGATGAGGCTTAGACTGTCATGCTAATTGGGTAATTAACTGACTGATTTTAATGTCTATATTATGCTTGGTTTGACAGAATTTCAATGGTGCATTTCACAGGTGAGAAAAGCGAAACCCGGTGGTGCACATTGATCATGGCAGAAGATCAAAAGTTGTTGGAATTGGCTGGAAGTCTTCTTCAAATGATTGCCAAGACCCAAGAAAATCTTGGGGAGATGCTCAAGATACAGAAAAGGCAAAATGAAATGAACCACCAGATTTTGCAAGACTCTATTGGTTTGCAAAGGGAGGTGAAAAGCCTTCTGGGAGCAATCGACAAGAGAAAGGAAGGTGGATCAGTGATGGGACATTCGTCCAAGTGACCCATTAAGAAACGGTCCAGGCATGAAGACTCAAAGGAAATTGAGCAGGTAAAGATGAAGCAGCCAGTGAAATGATGGGAATGCGGAGGACATCATTTACGCCGGGACTGCCCAATGAGGGAACATGAAGAGGGCAACAGCCGCAAAGTTCCTAGGCTTCGGGATAAGCTGAAAGCTGAGAACTAGCGGGAGAAGTTCATGGAAGCCAAGGGGCTTGGTCCTGAACGTTCAAAGTAAATAACTGAACGTGCGACAGATCTTCAAAATTTTGAAATTTTGATGTGCAATTGTATATGTATTCCTATGTATTGGAACACTGAGGAAGGTGTTATTCCAAGGGGGAGGGGAATGTAACACCCCGTTTTTGACCCCGTTTGCATTAAAAGATACATGATGTATATATTGTAATTAATCGTGGTGAGGATCTAAAGGAAAAATCCCCACCATCGATTTGGTTGTGTATGTTTCGGCAATGGGGATAGTTGCCGATGGTATATCGTGCTATCCGACACATTATAGTTCGGCATCATGTAAACATGCACATCAATTAAAAATAAACCCACAACCAGCTACGACAGTGCAACGTTAAAATGAAAAGGGCATGATTCCAAAGGATAAGGGGGTGAGGGATTCCAAACCTTGGTCTATGGGGGGGGGAAGCCATGTGTCATCTTCCCTTGTCTCATCCAACCTCTTTAATGTCTTGTTGAGTAGTTGAGGTAGTTATTGCTGAGTAGTGGTGGCTGTGGTAGGACTGTCAGTCCTTTCCCACGTGCCCACTCCACCAGCAGACTCTCCTCTTCACGTCGCGTGGGGCAGAAGAAACATTCACTCCACTCTTCCATGATTCCACTCGCCAGAGGTTTTGGTCTTGCTCATTTTTCATGCGGAGACGGTTCGGCTTCCTCACATGCATTATGTGGGGGATTATTCATCGACTGATCACCCTCACACAAAGGGTCATTCTCTGTCCCCTTCTCATGCACAGGAATTTTGTGTTGGTCTTCCTCACGTAGGAAGTGGGAGAAATCGTGGCTGTCACTTAGGATTTTTGGGTGCAGGAGCCATTCACGCTCGGGGCTGTGTGCCCGTGGGTTCCATACCGGTTTCGGTGGTATGTGTATGTCTCCTCGTCGATTGTGGCCGTGTATGTTGTCTACTGTGGTCTGCATTTGTGTTTTCCTCTGTCAATGCTAGGATTTCGGCTTCTCTCCCATTTGCGGACTGTGTAATGTTGCCATGGTTTCGTTGGGCATTCGGGGCTGTTGTCTTCCCGTTGGTTTTGGTTGCTGAGGCTGCAGACATATTTTGGGTTGCTGTTGAGTTGTTTTGGCCATGCTAGGGCCAAGAAAAACCATGAGTTGTCTTGTGTACTGAACTGTGTTTCGCCTTTTGTTTGGGTCTGTCACCCGGTTGTCTTGCCTTCTTCACAGAGCTGTGGATGGATTGTTTTGCTGCAGTATGTAGTGGTTGGTCTTTGCACTGTTGAGAGTGGGATTAGAGGTCGGGTATGCTTGAGAAGACTAGTGTTGAGGCCACCAGCTTAGCATTAGCCTTTCCTAGCTCCTTGATGACTTGGTAAAACCCTACTGTGTAGGTTTGGCTGATTAGGAAACCTTGGCTATGTGTAAACCTGCATTGACCCTTATTCCTTGAGGAATCATGCCCAGCTCAGGGGTGGCAGTGTTGCTGAGAGATTGATGAGCACGCTGGCCTATGGTTGGGTGGAACGTTGTAGCGACGTAGCTGGTTGCAGGGCGAGTTCTTCATTAAAAGATAAGTACTCCTGACTATTTCATCTCTACAATTATATCTATTGTTTGATGAAGAATGATGAACATGTTGACGCTGGAATGTATATGTTAGCTTCCACTGTATGTTGAGTAACTATGCATCCTTGTATGATGGATTATGCATCTTAGTATGCATTCTATTAAGCTTGTTTTAATTTCAGCATTGATGTCTGTTTGTGTTCATGGGGCTGTTTGTCCGTATGCTTGATGTTGGTAGCGTCCTCTTCACCAGTTGGAGGGTCGGGGACGTTACAGGTGGCTTCTCTATTGGTGGTAGTAGTTGCCCACCAACTAAAGATAAAGGGTAAATTTAGTACATAAAAGTGGCCAAAGAAGAAAAGGTAGCGTTGGGAATAAATCTATACATCAATTCATATCTATTAAGAGTTAATATTAATCTTTCTCTGCAATAAGCACTTTAATGAGAATCTTTTTTCTCCGAATTCTATTTCTCTCCATGAGATCTTCCTCTACAAAGCTACCACAGAATGGTATGTTAACTTACTAATATCTACATCTCTAGTAGTTAACACAATATCTGCATCTAATGATAGGTCAATTTCACTTTTCTTCTCCGATAGAGATCTTACTCTCCGAAGCTTACACAGAGTTAGCTCACCTAATAAGACTGGTTCGTTCACTGGCTTAAGGCACTTCTCAAAGAGAAACTCTATTCAATTTCTCACAACCCTTCAAAGTAAAATGGGACCCTGCCCTTCAAATTTGATCCCTGTAGACTGCTATGGAACGAACCTCTGCACGACTGTTGTTTGACAAAATGCCTAAAAAAAATATGGTTACATGGAATGTAATGATTGTGGGTTATTCCCAAAATGGACATGGAGAAGAAGTCATTAGACTCTTTCACCAAATGGAATCGTCAAGTTTGATACCCAATGTAACTTCATGGAACTCAATGATCTCTAGGTATGCACAAAGAGGACTTGAGTATGAAGCTTTGGTTTTTTTGCTAGAAATGCGAGCGATAGGGGAAAAACCCAACTTCATAACGGTGTTGTCTATGCTTCTTGCATGTGCCAACATAGGCGCCCTGGGAAAGATTAAGGCAATCCATGGTTATATAATTAGGAGCCGATTTGAGTCGCATGTTTATGTGGGAAGTGCAGTTGTAGATATGTACTGTAAATGCAGGAGTGTCATGGATGCACATCAAATGTTTGACAAAATGTTAGAAAGAGATGTGGTTTCATTGAGTTCAATGATTGCAGGGTATGCAATGCATGGTCATGCTGAAGATGCCCTTAGACTCTTTAAGAAAATGAAAGAGGCAGGTGCAAGGCCAGACTACATAACCTATATTGGTGTCCTTACATCTTGTAGCCATGCAGGTCTGATTGATGAAAGAAATCAATATATCGAGCAAATGAGTAGGGATTATGGAATCAAACCCCGTGTGGAACACTATTCATGCTTGGCTGATCTTCTGGGTTGGGCAAGGCATCTCAAGGAGGCATACGAGTTAATCAACAATATGCCAGTGAAGCCTAATGTGGCTGTGTGGGGTGCCTTGCTCAATGCTTGTAGAATTCATTGCAATATAGATCTAGGAGAGGTTGTGGCAGAACAATTTTTTGTTTTGGAATCGGAAAATGTTGGAAATTTTGTGCTGTTGTCAAATATCTACTCTGCAACTGGCAGATGGGATGAAGTATCCAAATTGAGGAAAATAATGAGAGATAGTGGGGTGCAAAAGACTCCAGGATCTAGCTGGATTGAAGTGAAAAACCATGTTCATGAATTCATTTCTGGAGATGATAAACAACAACATACAGCTAAAAGGTAGGTAAATGTTGTAGATCCTGGCTACAAAATTGAAGAAAATGCTCCGGTAACCAACTCTTCTACCTAGTTTTGGGTAAGTGATAATCTCGGTTCTCACCTTGTACTTAACTTGCAACTAGCTTAGATGACCTTGCCTGCTTGAGATGGAAGCCTGTTGCCTAGATTAAGATCAGGCCTTCACATACCTGGTGAGAATTTTGTGCTCCATGATATATAATAGGTTTTACAAACATGGTTAGTTTGTTCTCTATAGAGAGCGTGAGAGGGTAACTCTCTCAATGCTGCATGTAGCAGGTCTTACAACTGCCTTCTTGGATGCTATATTAGAAGATTTACTTCTCCCTTCCTCAAAAGCACTTTGCTGCATCCCTAGTGGTCTTGATGCACTATGTCTCAACAATACAGGATTACAGGCAGTGACTGAAAGAAATGCTTTGCGGTTTCTTGTACATGTCTTCACATCATGAAAGTATTTCATGTTGAAGAATTTGTGATTGGATTTCATTAATTTTCTTCTCTTGGGAAGGTAGCCATCAGAATATAAGTCTTATGAATTTTATGTTAGTATGGCTGTGAAGAATTAATCCAGTTTATGTTCTTTGTATTATGTAAAATATAATACTCTATTTGGATTATTCATATAAATTTTCAGAGTTAAGAGATCGGAAGAGTTAGAGCAAGAGGAATTGCAAAAGATCCCAAAATTCAAGGCTAGGCCACTGAATAAAAAGGTACCAATTAACAAGTTTGTTTTCTGTCCATACTCTGCAATTTTCTCTATTGAGTTTCTGAATGATCTTATGTTTACAGATATTCTGCACCAAAGGGGATCTTGGTCTATTTTGCAATCTCAAACGTCATGTCACAACACCTATGATAGGATGGATGTAATAAGGTTGATGCAATTAAAAGTATTTTCAGGCTCATTTCTTATAGGAAGATATTAGATTGTTTTTTATTTGAATTAGGAATTTCACTTTGCAACTGATGAGCGCCTTCCTCTGCCTCCACCAACTGAACTTTTTAAAAAGGTCAAGAACTTAATCCAGATAGATGATTGATCAGGAAGAAAGTCTCAACAGTCAAGTGTCATCTTTTGGTTATTATTATCCAATTGATATTTTAATACTTTGGACATGCTGTGTTGTTTTATCAGCTCTCTCAAACACATAAGTCTGAGAATTAGGACAAGCAGATAAAAATCTGCAGCACCTAACTGAAAGAAATTACAAAGCATCTAGCTCAAAACTTCATTTTTTTAACCCCACAGTGAAGTGCTCGGCATCTCTTTTATATAACAAGAGATGACAGGTCTACAATGAATGTAGACACCTTGAGTGGTGCACCTCTCTAGAAGAGATAAAACCCTAACCCCGATGCAAGATCCTGCTAGCGAAGAGTGCAATCTCATGCATGAGTTCACCCTAACTAGAAGAGAACGTCGCTAAAGACAACTAAAAGCGTACAAGAGAATCTCTCTCTCATGCAATACGCCTATAAACTAAAGATGTTCCTCATGCATGCACCCTATCTATCTTAGGAACTGCACCCTTTGCAGATAGAGCATGCATGCATCCTACTCACCCACTCAATGTCTACAAGATTGCTGCACCCTCATTAGAATCTCTAATGCACCTCCTCATAAACTGCAAAATCTCTCCACAAGGATCAAGGCTGGAATGTCTGCTAAAATTGTCGCTTCTGAAGAAAAATGCCTCAAAGCAACATGGTAAAAAAACTAACAGGGTTTGCTTATATGGAAGGTTTGTAATCGTGTTTCTCATATTTTTATGGACATGATTTGAACACTGTCATAGTGTTCAAAATTTGTTTTTATTTAAACAAATAGATTTGCAGAGACTTACCTTCAATTCTTGGTTTTGACCATAGACCCTTGCTAATATTGAGGCAATATATATACTGATTTCATATTACTGAATCGTATTCAAATCCGTATTCGTACTCGAATTATGCTACTATGGTTCAAACTAGTGTTGTTTTACTCATCTAAGATTAGCCTAGGCCTCCCAGTCTGGTCAAGTCATGTCTAAAATGAGTATGTGACTAACACTGGCTGAGTAGATTTGGCTAATACTTGGCTTAGACTCGCCAGAGCCGACTTGGACTTGGCTGGCGCTCATATTACAAACCTATTTATTTTGTGTTTCAAATTTCAGTTTATTGTTTTGCAGAAAAATATAATTTTGTATTATCATAATTTATAACATGGAATTTGTGGATAGACTATTGCTTTATAGCTCATATGAATTTGAAATATCATTAATATATTTTTTAAATTTTTATTTTTTCTACACAAAATTTTTAGTTTTTTCATTTTGGTCTATTTGTAGAGTTTCGTGGAGTATTTAATGAAGTTTTGTAGTCCTTTGTTCTGTGTCTGATCTGCAACAGTTCTTAGGGCTTCACCCACTTTCCTTGGCTTCCCTTCAACCTCACTTTGATACCATGTGAGTTTTACGCAGAAGAATGTGGGGTAGAGAATGCAAATTGTAATATATTAAAAGATGGAATGCTAAGCTTGATTCATCTACCATATGGTGTGGATGTCAATACATATAAGGAAGACAATGTCCCATACCAAAATCCCATACAACCACTTTATTACTTAAGCTCTATCATAAGCTCAATTTATGATATATGATATAAGTCACGTATTTGCTAACTTGGAGTACACAACAACTGTATCATTTGACCATTATTGCACTGCATAGTCTTCTCTTGTTTGTCTATATTATGATAAACCAACCTCTTTAATAGCTTCAGTTTCCGTAGCTGCTACTAATTTTTTCTAAAATTAGGTGTACATGTGATCTAAGTCACTGTGTTCGGCGATTTTCTGCCTTGAAAATCGAAATTCGGTGAACTTTTTCCATAGCCGAAGTCAATCGATAAAATTTGGCGATTTTCATTTGCAGTTTCGAATTTTTGCTTTAGACGAATCGAAGGGCGAATTAAATCGTGTCAAATCTTCTGAAATCGTATAAAATTCATTAGAAAATCGTTTAAAATCATTTTTTACCTTTTTCACAACTCGGGGGTAAATCCTACTTTCCTACACCTCCGTGCGCAAAGAGTCAAGGCTTGTCATTCTTTTTATTGCCATTCTTCACTACTCGTTACACTAGTGCCGCTGATTCTTTGTGTAAGCGTTCCCATCAAAGAGTCGATTCTCTATGTGAGTGTTCCTGTGTCTTCCTTCAGGTCTTGTTGATAGTCGAAACTGAGGGCCAACTGCTGCAAGCCTGCAACTTGCTACATTGTAAGTTTAGACTCTTGAATCCAAATATTTAGTGACTGTCGACAATCCGTGAGTTGTGACTTAGACTCATGAGTGCAATGACCCAGTGAGAACTTACATGCTGAGCAGTATCCACTATATCGTGGGCCTAGTCTCCGTTGGCAATGGCGACTTAAACTCCAGTTCAAACTATCATTTTCCGTCGACCAATTCTTCGGCATCCAATGCTCCAGGGTCGAGGTTTAATCATATGTTTAAGTTTACATTTAAATATATGTTAAATGTTTTTGAAATATATGTTTATCATATGTTTAGTGTTTATGAAATATATGTTTAATCATTCTTGTTGCAATATTTCTATTTCTACAATTCAATGATTATCATGTTCCTACTTCATGAAATGTTGATGTGTTAATTATTTCTATGATTTTATAACTATCATGTTCATTGTTGATGTCATGTTCATTGTCGATGTGTTTAGTGTTTATAGTTTAATGTGCATAATGAATTTTATTGAAAAATTTCATATATTTTTTAATTTTCATATTTTATAATGATTTGAACTTACTGTCGAATTTTATGTTGATTTTTATCGCCAAAATTTCAACTCTCGATTTTTTGCTGAATTTCAAGGTCATTGAATTCAAACACGAATTCGAACCAGGGAACTTAGCTTGTAGCTTCTATGCTTCTTCCATCCAAACTCTGACTAGAAACACTAGTCCTTTCTTGAGATTGAGAGTCACACACTCGAGACCTGAATTTGTAGCCAAACTTTGACATTAAATTAAAAGCCCAGCTACTTAGTGCTTCCTTAGGTTTATTAATCCTCTGTATTGCCTGTCTCATGGCAGAACACTCTCTTTCAAGGTCATTCACTTTAGACTTAATTGTATCCATATCCATTCTGAGGGCATGATTCTCTCTGAGGGGTGCATTCCAACCATCTCCACCTGGCACAAGAGGGCCCAAGGTTCCATAGCCTGACAGCATGCTCAAACAGGAATGATGTGCTGGATCAGCAGCATCTACAACAATATATGATCCAGCAATAGCATTCCTTAGTTGTAGCTGCTCAAAGAAGAGAACTTGCACAACAACCCTCAAAGGCAGGTGTTCATTTTGGGCTACATGTGTACATGCTTCCATAGTGAGTTTCTGACAGTCCATGATACTACAAAGCACCTCACGTTCAGCTTCTGTAAGCCAAGGATGTTCCTAAAAATATAGCATGATAGTAAGAACAATGATTTAACTCTCTGAGTTATTAATTTAGAGAAACAACAATTCTCAAGAAGTCGTAGCATTTGCTGCTGGATGGATGCAAAAAAAGGATTTGAAAGAAACACACCACTAAGAGTTTAGCTCAATCTAAATTTATAACTGGTATCATGCAGAAAGAGAGATTGTATTAATGTCATATATGGCTAAAATCAATCAATGGCCTAGAAAATTTTGAACTACAAACATGTTACATAGTCACACTTGAGAAGATTGTAACTTAGCGAAAGATGTCATAGAAACCATGGCATTCAAGAAGATAGCATGTCTCTTTCTATTAATGCAGAGACATGAAGTCATAAAAAAACCAATTCAAAGGAGGTTTTGGGGCACCGTAGATTGCATAAATTAATTCACCAAATGAGATAGGAAGGTTTGAAAAAAAGAAAGCATTGGAGAAAAACCAAGACCTTTGTGACAGTTTTGTTCCCCGCTTTTTGAAGATAAATTTGTACGAGGAAGTTATATGGGCTAAACTGAAAAATTCTTTATGTAATTCCTTTTCAAGTTTTCTCTCTTTATAAAACACCAATCCAAGTTAAAACTAATAGATATTTAGCTTAGGGTACTCAGGAAGAGATTCGGTACATACCTTCAAGAAAAAATCTATGGCTTTGTATAAACCATCATCATATAGCCTTGCATAATTAGGCACAGAATCTGCTAATGACTGAAATATTCCAGGATTGAGATTCACAACTGGAGCCACCTCTACAAGAAAAGCATCCACAAGCTTCCCAATTTTTGTCAAGGGAGTGAGGGAGGGTGAAGAAATGAAAGCCCCCTCTTCAATTCCCTGCTGAACAGATTCAAGAGCTTGCTGATCAAAGTACAAACAATGTTGCAAAATCCATTGGACGCAATCAATATCATAGAGGGTTTCAAAATTATAGGAATAGCTAGGAATGAGTAGATCTTTGAGAGATACCTATTCAAACTGCATTCCTATCCTCCTCTCAAGGTTGCTCCTACATGAATTAGAAGCATTGAGGATGATGGCAGTTCTCAGAAGTCCAAATAAGAATCTCGATGAAACAATGTTCTTTTGGGTAGGAAGGAGGTTATCTATAGTCTCCAAAATTTCTCTCTGACAAAACTCAAAAGGAGCAGATCCCAAGGGCAGACCTGAGTTTGTATTTCATGCCTGTCTCATTGTGAGTCCCGGGATCGACTTCTTAGCATAATATACAAGGGCTCCTACAATATTCTCTGCTCGTATTCCCTTCTCTTCCATTGCAGATATTAAAAGCTTGAACAATGGCAATCTTAGGACTGTAATATCTTCATACCACCAATCTGATTGAGGATGCCTACATCTTTCCCCTGTGCTGATACCATTCTAGAGAATACTACCACCTAGACTATGCATCCCTTTGTGTTCTTTTGCAGGCCATACAATAAGGCTGGGATCAGTACATGCCTTCATTGCAAGAGAATCCACACATTTCCTCACTATCTGCAGCTCTTCTTCCTTCTGAATAAATCCATCACAACTCTGCAAGGCTTGCACAGAGTCCTTCCAACTCCGAAGCACCACTTGGTTAAGAAATCCTTCAGATTTTGTTAATAAATTTCCTTCTCCATATTCCTCTATCATTTCCAAATAATTAGCAATGCACTGTAAGGCAGCCACATTGACGGGCGTGATCTCCAATTTCATACCATAGCAAAATTTGGCTGCAAGTTCAAAAGTCTCAGGGCCTCCAAGAATGTCTGATAAAGAAAGGTTGCAGATTTCCTCTTCATTATGCTCTACAATGAGCTTTGCCAACTTCCCACTCCTTGACATCAGAGGAAACTGGAATTGCCAAGATAGATTCAAAACCAAAATTTATTAATTTCAGACAAAGAAAAAGCTTAAATGCAGCAATGCAAAAAAATAGCAAAGGGGTAGCAATAAAATTTTATACAAAATGTGCATATTGATGCACACTGTTTTAAGCAAGGATCTAGAAGCATGGCCATCAATCATAAATCTGCAACTGGAAGAATTGCTAAAACAACATTTGTGAAACTGAAAAATAGATCAAAACTGATGAATTAAAGCCTAGAACAACATACATATTAGAATTTTAAGCCAGGAAATTAATTAAAACTTGCATTGATGCAGGAAGATGGCCTAAAGTTTGGTTTTGAAACCAAAAATAGAAATCAAACCTTGCATAAATGGTAGGAAATTGTTTGAAAATCAAGCTTCTTGAGCAACTGATCAAACTTTGTGCGAATTAAGCATTCAATTTTTATTTTTTTCATTTTTCATTTTCTTTCCCGAAATCTCTATGGTGAAGCCAGAAAAATAAATCAAACCTTGTGTAAATGGAAAGACATTGCACCCACTTCGATCAAGATATCACTAGGTAGCCCGCTTGTGCAAAACCTGGCAAAACATATGAATTACATGAGTTTGGTGAATATGGAGCAGGGGAAACTTTATAGGCTGCTTATCAACAAAGGGGTTGACAACTTTTGAAAAAAATTAATTTGTCAATATCAATATATGTTTTCACATTATAAAATCCTGATTTTCCAGTGCCCTCCCAGGTTTGCACATTGATGCCAATAATTAAGTACATGTTTTTTCCCTCCCATTTTCTTGTAACACATGATTTCTATTTGATAAACTTTGTTGTTTATTCTAGATCTATGTAGCCTTGGTCCTGCCTAGAAATAGTCATTGGTTGTTAGTTATTCCAGAAAAAACACTGTGATCACTCTCCAGGGCATGAAGATAGGCTTTACTGTTCATCCCCTTTTCCAACAATTCTATTAGATCACTTTAGGGATGGCGATTTGGGAAGTGCCCCTAGTCATTAGGTAATATGGTGGAGGGCAATGACTGAAATTTTGTAAGTGGTAAGATGCTTAACAAGCATGGATTTACATTTGAGCCCTGATCTTCGCAAGGGCAAAATCAAGATTGTTATATGTATATCTAACCTATTTGCATTAAGTTAGACATATACAACA
The DNA here is from genome assembly GCA_001517045.1 of Pseudotsuga menziesii. Classification (NCBI taxonomy): domain Eukaryota; kingdom Viridiplantae; phylum Streptophyta; class Pinopsida; order Pinales; family Pinaceae; genus Pseudotsuga; species Pseudotsuga menziesii. Next base: position 143,247 of record LPNX011057995.1, on the reverse strand, counting down.
ATGAAAACTAAGATGTCATTTCTATGCTAAAAGGAATACAACAACTCTTGCAATATCTTACAACACAAAACTGAAAAAAAAAGATTTTAGGCTCTTGACACATTCTGCAGAAACTAGTTAGTTGCATTACTGTTTGACAGGCTCATTTGATCTGAATGTAAGAAAACAAAAGGGAAAATGGCAATGTTAGATCGATTTATGATAATGTTAATAGTTCATAACTTGACCTTAGTGTCCATCATTATAAAGCAATCTCTAAAATCTTTTAGTTGCAAATTTTGAGCTGAAGTGTTTTATGTGTTTTAAACCCCATTCCCAGCTTACTTGGAATTGGCTACCCTATTCCATTTATAATTAGTGGAATTTCTTGGCCCTCCCTCCTATGTGAAGGATGTTGAAACACTTCTTTCTGATTTGGTTAAGATTCCTTTTGGTCGCTGTGCTATAGACATCCAATACTCATGTATGCTCTCTAGAATAGATTAATGAAGGTTAATGTATGAACTACAGGACAGTTATGGCCAAAATTTAAATGTCAATCATATGGTTTCAAGATTAAACCCAGGTATTTGACTTCTTGAAATAATTAATGGGAAATATGATTTTTCTCTGGTCTTTAAATTACTCTGCCAATCCACTTTACATTTCTGAAGACTTATTCATATTTATTACCATTCATGTAGTCTTGCAATAGAGGTCTAGAAGCCCCTTAATCTTTTCCAGCTCCCTAACAAAACTATTGACTGAAAATCAATGTGTCGTCTACCAAAAGTAAATGGGTGATATGAACGAGTTTGCTGCTTTAATCCCCTGTAATTCTGTTCTAGCATTTAATTAATTTAGAAAGTTTTCTTTATTGGGCTAAATTGTTTTAAAAAACATTTCACATTTAGCTTTTATGATTTTTGATTTTCTATGTCCTATTTTTCTAGCAGCAAAACTCAAAAGTTCTATGATGTTACAAATCCTTCACAACAACACTGGGGAATTTGTTTACCTCCACCAGTGGTAGAGGTTTCCTTGCTTGGATCAGCTTCTTCAAGTAAATTGAGCAAATCACTGGCCCCTGTCAGTGACTTTAGGATTTTAGTATATTGTACTTTCGTCTAATTATCTTTAGCATTTGTTATTGATATCTGTGCAGACAACTTTTTCTATGCTTCCATCTTAGATTATTTAATAACTTCTAATTCAGTCGTAAATAATCATTAGTATAGAAGCTAATGTGTATTTTCTTTAGACAGCTCATGTTTTACTTCAGTGATTGTCTTCTAGAATCTTTATACATGGATTCATTTTCATTTCCTAATAATATATACCTGTTCATATTTCCATGTGAAACTAGAACAAAGGAGGTAATGCCAAGACTACCCTTGCCAGTGGAGCTGTTGGAAGATCAATTGTATTGCCAGCTAGTGCATCTTGGTATGGAATCTGTTTCTTGTCATGGAATATTTGTTTAGTTTTCCAGCACCCCCTGGATTGGTGCAGATTAACATTACACATTAAGTTTAGTGAACATAAGCTTCCATATGATTTAGGAGTTTGTGGTGGAATATTAAATATCTTACTGAATATTGAGACATTAATGGTTGTTGCAAGGGATCCCATGCTGCTCAGGAAAAATAATTTAGTATGAGGATCCCAGCTATTCAGGGCTCATCTAATCCTAAAACAAGTTCATCTCATTCACTTTCAGTGTCTCCAACATTAAATCTCCCTGCCTTGTTGGTGGAAGCTGTGACATGAGGGTTGAGTTCTGATCATGGCAAGCTGTTGGTCAATAAGGGTGGGCAGTCATCAACGTTTATATCTAAAAAACATATTGATGCCAAACCTAATGCAATGAGTGGAACATATATAAAATTAAATTCACGTGTAAATACCGTTGGGGAAGCTTTCCATGGAAAGAATGCTAGTTTAGTTGGTCCTACTATGAAATGTAGGAGTCATGAAGGTTTTAAAACTCTATTGAAGAATTCATCCTCTGACACACACAAGGGTTCATCTGAGCTGGGCAGTGGGCACATTGAAACAACGAGAAGTGAAAGAACAAATGCAGCTTCAATGTCATCTAGTATTGTCTGTGCTGGACTTTCTAAAGATAGCTTTCCAATATCTGTCCCTCAAAGCAACTCTGTTGTTCAAAGCAATAGTGAAGTGAATGTTGTTTCTTTAAGTAAAAGCATTAGAATGCTTTCAAGAAACCATGTTGAGAATTGTCTACAAAGGTCTCCATTTGATGATAGGTATCAAAACAATTATGAAGAACACTTTGCAGAACCATATGGTGAAGGTTTCTCTAAATCTATTTCTTCAGAAGCAGAGGTGCCTCCCTTTATTGAAAAAGTCCAATTTTCAATGGATGATTATAGTTCTAAAGATTGTTCTCTTCATCAAAAGTATGTAAATAATTGCACCCTTAATGGTGACAGTGACAGTTTTGGAGTTATTGATCATAAAGCAGAGGAAATATTAGTTTCAACTGTTGAAAAGACTAGTGTAGGTTCTATCCAAAATTGTGAAAATGAGCCTATGTTAGAGGAAATATCGGTTTCAGAAGCTGGAAATACTAGTACAAGCTCTATCCACAATTTTGAAAACGAGTCTATGTTAGATGCAACCGATAGAAGTACAAGTATTGGTTTTCAAATTCCCGAGAAAGTAGAAATTTCTAGAGATTCTAATGCCAGTTTTGGAAAGCTAGAATGCTTGGAGAATCTGGTGTGTAATATCCTTCCAGAAGTTTATATGAATGGCTCAGATGTTGGAGAAAACAATATTATTTCAAACATATTGTCTTTGAATTTTGATTCAGATGAGTGTATTAAATAGTCCTCACAATTTAGCAAATTTGCTCCTTGTTGAGATTGATAAATGCAATGGGCTGTCAAATGAAATATCAAGTTCATGGAAGTCTCAGAATAGAAAGCAGCCAAAATTTTTATTTGCAAGGTCAGAAGGTTCTATAGAAAGATCAAGCCATTATTCCACTCCCAATTTGGCATCGTCTAGGCAATTGCAGAGGGAGTTGGAAAATGGACAAGATGTTTTGGAAAGCACAAATGGACATGAACTATTGAATATTAATGGAATATCTAATAATGATTCTGGCCCAAAGGTGCAAGGATTTCAGATTACTTCAGAGGGAAGCACATTTTTGGTTCCTTCAGAGGCTAAGGGTTAGTTTTATCTTCTTTTGTTGTTGGATATTAGTAATTTTCTTTTAATAATTCTGTTTTACCTCTTGCTAATATGGCATTTAAAACTTTTGTTTCCTTTTATCCAGCCATTTTAAGCCTTTGTATTTTTCCAAGTTTGTTATCTATGGATATAGACTTATTTTTATGGATCTAAATACAAGAGATAACCATTTTCAGATGAGCCTATCTTTTAAGATCTAACACTACATAGAGGATGTCCCTAAGTTGCATCGAGACATTACCAATGTCATGTAGGATTGTCAAATATCCCTTGGCCATCTTGGGGACTTCTTAGCATCACTTTCCAAAATCGGTGCCTAAGAGAAAAGAAATATAAGGCCTTAGCGCTACACTCACTCACCAACACATTACCCCTTACTAAGAGACTATTCAATCTCTAATTCAGCCAAGATTTAGATTTTTTTTCTTTAAATTAGCTAGGTCAGACCCTCTCTTACTCTTATCGTCTGCTCTGCCCTGCCTCTATCCTCCCGCATAAACATACCCTATGTTATAATGCTGTACTAATGGTAGGTTTTGAACAATTCTTCATGAACCTTGAACTTTGTACTTGTCAATATAACTCCACACCAAAATACGAGACCCAGGTCTTAGTGAGGTTCTTATATTCCATTGAAGAAGCAACGCATCCCACGTGGGGAGTCGGAGTGGAAGGCGTAAACATGCCATAGGGCCTGAAGGAAATTGGAACTTAAAACTAATTTATAATCAGATAATCAGGGCATGGCACTTTCACATTCCACTCAAGCACGATGGAGACATGCTTTATTACCCTTATGAAGAAATAGTTTCTTGTAGGCAGTCCAAATGGGGAATATGAACCTCATCATGATTTTATCTATCTTTTGCTTCATCATAAATGTGCATTTCATGGTTGTTATACACCAGAATGGCACCTCTCCGTCCGAGTGCCGAATTTCCTTATGTCGGCACGCAAAAGGGCACTTATGGATTGAGGTTTGTCTAGAATACTATACCTTGGCTTTTATGGAATACATTTCTGCCTTCATCTCTGCCTGTGACCACTTTTTCATGATTTCGTCGCATGTCGGCACTTCATGAAAGTCACTGAAAAAAAACCTATCTTGGAGGACCCATATCTTGATTTCTGTAACTCCGTTTGACCTCATTTCTGCACCGTTGGAAAGGTATTTCAGTTAGCTAAAACTTTCCAGAAGACACCAAAGTCTGAAAATGCCCAGAAATACCTTAAAAATGCGTTTTTTTGTGTATGCGCGACTCTCCTTATGTGCAACCCGCGCATCATGCGCGACTCTTGTGTTTTGCAAGTCGCGCATGCATATATTCGCGGGGTGCTCTTGTGTAAACTCGCGTATCATGCGCGGGTTGTCCTCCTTCAGAGTCGCGCATCTGTTTCTCAACATTAAAACATAAAAACACGCCTTTTGAGTTAGTTTGGGTAGTTATGCAACTGACTCCTTCAGTTGTAACCACTTTGGCTTCGCCCGTAACTCTTTTTCATCATATAAATAGAGGTAGGGAGGTTCATGAAAAGGGACTTTGAATTTCTGCATTGTTATGCTGGAGGAATCAGGACTCTCTTTGCCCACACCTTTGCCCTGGAGGTCTTCCCCTTGTGTTGCAGAGCTTGGAGGCTGAGTTCTTTGGAGAAGAGAAGCAGCAGATCCAGATCAAGGTTTCATGAGGTGCCGACTTGAAGAGAAGGTATATTTGTACTTGTTTTCAAGATTAATAAAGATGTGATGTCCTTCTTCTTCCCAAATCATTGTTCAATGTGTGATTGAATCTCTGTTTATGATCAGATTATGATGTTAATCAGATTGTTATTTCAGATTCATTTGATTATCATTTGTTTATATTTGGTCATAATGGTTTGAGGAAGGTATAACTTGTTTTGCAGGTCTCTTGGAGCGAGAGGAGCAAGAAGAGGATTGAAGAGAAAGCTTGGACCAGCCTTCAGTTAATCAGGTGTGGATCTTTCTCATCTCTGAAACTTGCTGTTATATACTTGCTGAACATTGTGCATCTCTCTTTCAACCCCAGTACGTTGATGGCCTCTTAAACCCTAGCCATAGGACACTTTCCTTTACAACAGAACTGGCGACTCCGCTGGGGACTAGCCTTGTCTGTTTGGGGTTTTTCTCTTGTTTTCTTTCATCTTTTGCATTCTTTCAGGTCCTTCTTGCCACTTAGGAACATTTTTAAGTCTGATTGCACCCTCTCCCCTGCCTTCTTAAGGCAGTTTTTCTACCTTTATTTGTGATTTTTACACCTATGCACAGGTTGTCCTTCTGGACAGTCGCGCATACAAGTTTACATGCGCTGGTTGTTCTATTGAATAGTCGCGCATCATTCGCGACCTGCCCTTATAGACAGTCGTGCATATACCTGTTAGTTAGGGTTTTTAAGAAGTGTTTTTGCTTGTTTCCTTTCTTCGGGTAATCCCTGTTTGTGAGTGGTTTATCTTTATGAATGTTGTGTAAGCTTGTCTGAAGACTGTTGGTGGTCACCCTACCTGCTTTTTCAAAAGCCTTTGAGTCTTTTTGCTTGGAGGAATTCTCGCTTGTCTGCTTTATTAGATCCAAGTTTGCTCAAAGCACAGTGCATTTCTTGGTGCATGGTAGGTCTGTTAAGGTCTTCTGTGGGTGCATGAATCCAGGGAGTTTGTATCATTCTGTTTGTTGTTCTTTATCTATGTGGTAATCCTTTTATTGCATTAGGGTTTGTCCTTTGCTTTTTCCCCCATCTCCTTTGCTTGGTTTGATTTTTGGCCTATCTTTTTGGTCAGCCTCTGGTAGTGATCTTTGGTTGATTTCAGAATCTTGTTGGTGCTGGTTTATTTCTTGTTTTATTGGTTAACCTCATCATGCCAAAATAGTTGGCTTGTCTTTTATGCAAGCCTTCCTTCCAAGTAGGGTTTATACTGACTTTAGAGCACTCTAGAGTTTGTTTGGTGGTTGTTTAGCAGGGTTCCTTTTGTTTTGTTCTTTTTATCTGCATGCTTTGCTTTGTAGGTAGTTTTTCTTTTGCACTTATAAAAGAAAATTAAAAAAGAACTTTTATTTCTTGCTTTTCCCCCTACTTCTTTCTTTGGTTTGACCTTGTTGGACAAGGTACTGAGCAGCCTTTCTTTGTAGGTTTAGATTGATACGTGGGACTTCTTGACCTTGGTTTATGTCAGTCTTTATGCTCAGTCTTTTCATTCCAAAGTGTTGGCTTGTTTACTTTTGTAAGCTTTCCTTTTAAAAGAGGTTTATATTCAACTTTAGGGAAACCTAGGGTTGTTTTTGGGGTATATAGTAGTTGTCTATTTGCTTTGCTTTCAGTACTTGTTTGCATTAGTTTATAGGCTGATTTTTCTTTTGCATTTTATAAAAGAAAAATACAAAAACATGTTTGCTTTATATGCATGTAGATTAGGCTGTTAGTCTAGATTACATAGCATAGCTTTGTTTTTGGAAAAAATTTAAAAAATATAAAAAGATTTGATCTTTTTTGGCTTTCAAGTTATTTGAAAATATAAAGAGAATAGCTATTTGCTTCTTTGCATCTCATTTCTCTTTGCTTAGTCATTTTGTTTCATTTTTTGAGTCAAAACATCACATCAGTTTCATGCCATTTACCCTCTGAGTAAGAAACAACCCATAAAATAAACGATATAAATTTTAAAATTTATTAGTAAGCTTTTATTTTTAGGGCCTTCCACCTACTAGCGTAGGCTAGACTTGTG
>LPNX011057995.1:90225-132342 GCA_001517045.1 Pseudotsuga menziesii | reverse complement strand
AGATCCAATTAGTCTTTGACTTACCTCGTGTTGGATGATGAAGGATGCCTTAATGCCTTCCTTCCAACGGATCTCTTCCTATCGACTGCAACACCTCTTGATCTGGGAATGAGATTTAGAGTTTTATGACAGTACCTTGGGAATTGTTGTCCTCAATGGCAATTTCCCTTGCTATTGGGTAGTGGGGATACCTTAATGTCTCCTACTCGATGGATTCTTCAAGTGTTCGAATTCAAGTCCTTGTATTCACACTTGTTAGAATGTACTAGGTACCTTGGGGACCATTTTCATTAATGGTGGTTTTCCTCGCGTTTGTTAACGGTTTTCATTATTGACCGGTAATCAAACGACTTCCTCCATGTTCGACTTCAGCTCCTTTATTCGCATGGTTAGGATTTGTACCTTTTTTGGGCGGTTTGGATTGAAGACCTTGGGGCCGACAGTAGCATTTTCATCTTTTTCTATTGCCCGAGTTACGCAAGACCTTGTTATCTTTATATGACATTTTGCTGAGACATAGATCCACCTTGTATTTTTGTGGCTATGATCGATTGTTGAGCATGGATCCACCTTGTTCATTTGTGGCCATGGCTCCTTTAGATTTGATATGGCGCCTTTTTGCATATTGAGCGACCATGATAGTTTCATCAGTTATACATATGTTGGATCCGCCTGTATCTTTATGGCGATGTTTTGTATATGGACTTGTATGTACCAGAGATCAGTTTTTCTGACATTTATCTCTCTTTCAGGTATCTTCACTCGAGCCTTTTGATCTTGGATTCTCTGCTCTCTCCATACTCAGCTCTTTCCTTTATAATGTATTTCAGCTATCGTCTTCCCCTCTAACCTCACACATTAGGGGGCATCTGTTATACACCAGAATGGCACCTCTCCGTCCGAGTGCCGACTTTCCTTATGTCGGCACGCAAAAGGACACTTATGGATTGAGGTTTGCCTAGAATACTATAGCTTGGCTTTTATGGAATACATTTCTACCTTCATCTCTGCCTGTGACCACTTTTTCATGATTTCGTCGCATGTCGGCACTTCATGAAAGTCACTGAAAAAACACCTATCTTGGAGGACCCATATCTTGAGTTCTGTAACTCCGTTTGACCTCATTTCTACACCGTTGGAAAGGTATTTCAGTTAGCTAAAACTTTCCAGAAGACACCAAAGTCTGAAAATGCCCAGAAATACCTTAAAAATGCGTTTTTTTGTGTATGCGCGACTCTCCTTATGTGCAACCCGCGCATCATGCGCGACTCTTGTGTTTTGCAAGTCGCGCATGCATATATTCACGGGTTGCTCTTGTGTAAACTCACGTATCATGCGCGGGTTGTCCTCCTTCAGAGTCGCGCATCTGTTTCTCAACATTAAAACATAAAAACACGCCTTTTGAGTTAGTTTGGGTAGTTATGCAACTGACTCCTTCAGTTGTAACCACTTTGGCTTCGCCCCTAACTCTTTTTCATCATATAAAAAGAGGTAGGGAGGTTCATGAAAAGGGACTTTGAATTTCTGCATTGTTATGCTGGAGGAATCGGGACTCTCTTTGCCCACACCTTTGCCCTGGAGGTCTTCCCCTTGTGTTGCAGAGCTTGGAGGCTGAGTTCTTTGGAGAAGAGAAGCAGCAGATCCAGATCAAGGTTTCGTGAGGTGCCGACTTGAAGAGAAGGTATATTTGTACTTGTTTTCAAGATTAATAAAGATGTGATGTCCTTCTTCTTCCCAAATCATTGTTCAATGTGTGATTGAATCTCTGTTTATGATCAGATTATGATGTTAATCAGATTGTTATTTCAGATTTATTTGATTATCATTTGTTTATATTTGGTCATAATGGTTTGAGGAAGGTATAACTTGTTTTGCAGGTCTCTTGGAGCGAGAGGAGCAAGAAGAGGATTGAAGAGAAAGCTTGGACCAGCCTTCAGTTAATCAGGTGTGGATCTTTCTCATCTCTGAAACTTGCTGTTATATACTTGCTGAACATTGTGCATCTCTCTTTCAACCCCAGTACGTTGATGGCCTCTTAAACCCTAGCCATAGGACACTTTCCTTTACAACAATGGTCAAGGAAATTCCTTCATTTTGAAAGTCATAAATCTTGATAAGAATATGCCTTTATGCAACTGTGCATTATAAGAACACTGTAGAATACCAGTCTTTCCAACATTTTCGATAGGTTTAATCAATCTCAAAAGCTTACTAGAATCTAAACTTTAGTGTAGTCTTATTTTAGGTGACCATACATTCTAAGGAAAGTTCAGTTCTTATCAATGGTTATTTCTCTCTGTGAACTGTTGTCCAATCATTATGGAAGCTGTTTTAGATACTATACATCTCAACACAGAGCTGATATATATTTTGTTATACCTAATAGTTTGCAAGTTTTTCAAGTTTAATTCATGCTTAACCAGTTGTCTTTCCTTTCAAATAACTGGTATCATCACCTAGAAGCCAAATATACAACCCTTTAAAGGTTTCTCTAAAGATGCAATGTTGTAGGAGGCTCTTTATATTTGCAACATGAATTTTTAATTATTGAATCCACTATTAGGTGCCCTTATATCCAAGGAATAATGATTCACAAAGCATAAATCCTCCATACAAAATGGTACCTTTGAAACAATAAATGATTCAATGCTAAATACTTGCAATACTTGCAATTCCCCAAGTCAAAATGCTTGCAATTCTTTGAATTCTAGGTCTAGAGATCATTTTTGCAAGACATTACGATGCATAGGGAGTCAAGTCTCTAATTTTGCAAATGATAATCATCGAGTCTCCATTAGCAATAATTTTTTGAATATGCCTAGCTCTTAGAATGTTTATCACTTGATTTAAAGCTAAAACAGGCTTCACAATAAAATAGGCTTCACAATAAGAGAAGAAACCTTTTGCAGTTTGATCACAACCATAGACCTGCTTATTATGGAACCTTCTCAAAGAAAAGGTGAATATATTTTGCATAATTTTAAGTTTATTAATTATCAAAGCAACAGGTTGTGTTTTAATTTTGATAGCCCATGATGAGGAACATCTAAAACACCTTGAAGCTCATGGATTCTTAATATTGCAGTAGACAAGAGGGAAAGTTTTGTTTCTGACTCTTTGTTTTTGATGCAGTGATGGCATTGGACTTCGAAATCATTTCAGGAAGGACTCTTCTTTGGACTATGATAATGATAGTGATGAAGAATGGGAAGAGGTACTCATCCCTAAATCTCTTTGGTAAGAGTATTTGTAGTATTTTTATTAGCTTTAGTTATAGGGAAAATTGTACATAGCTCTCAGGAATTAGTTTATCATAAATTCTAGTTAATAGTAAGTTGTAATAGTAATAATTATGTAGTTTGTAGATTGATATCTATCATAAATTTGTTTGAATATCATCATTGTCAAGCAATAAAAACTTCTTAAAGGGTGCTAGCTCAATGGTAGAGCGCCTGCCTAATTATAGGCAGGAGGTTGGTGGTTCGATTCCTTTGTGCCCTATCATAAATTTGTGACTACAAAAATGACTGAATTCACATATATTAGTAGCTAATTTCCCATATCTTAGTCGTATTTATCTTATTCATTAATATGTTAACATCTAGTAGTTTATTTAGTCATATATTTGGTCATTAATGGTTGCAATCAGTGACTAAATCAGCGACTAACTCAGTGACTGAATCAATGACTAAATCCATGACTAAATCAATGACTAAATCATTAACTATCAATAACTAAAACAATGAATAAATCAATGACTAAAGCATTGACTATCAATGACTAAATCAATGACAAAATCAATGACTACTAAGTCAAGCTATTAATGACTAGTGAAATACGACTAGCTATAAGATAGTGGAAATTTGCTACTATTAGTCACCGACTCAAAAATAGTCGTTTATAACCTGATTTTAGTCATTAATTTCTTATTTTCTACTAGTGAAAAAAACCCAATCACCATAAGAAAAACCTAACTATGCAAAATGTTGTACAATAATATAAAATAGTCAGCCCTGGCTGAAAATCATGCATATTACTTTTTAATATAGAGCCCATTTCTAGGCTCCGCTAAGGTCATCCCTTCGTAATATACTAGCTCATAAGCGCCCTTCTCTAACATACGTTTGACCATGTAAGGACCATGCCACATGGGGTTGAATTTTCCTGCCCCCAAGGGTTCTTTAGCTTGGTCCCACAAAAGGACAAAATCTCCTTCAATAAACTTCCTTGGATGGACAGATTTATCATACTAGATCACCTTAACGTGATGCTTATTCACTTCTAGAGCCACTAAAGCATCTCAGTACTGCTTATCAAGCTGCTCCAAATGGACCAAATGTTCCTCCAATGGGGAAGTGTCTGGTAAGAGCTCTATGGCTAGCTTCAAATAAGGGATTTCGCACTCAATTGGAAATACAGACTCCACTCCATGTACAAGTTGATATGGAGAAAAAGCAGTGGCTTTCTTAACCGCAATCCTATAAGCCCACAAATTAGGATATAACATGATATGCCAATTGGTCTTGCTTTGTGCAACGGTTCATTGGAGAATAGACTTGAGTGATTTGTTCACTGCTTCAACATGTCCATTCACTTGAGGGTAATAAGAAGAAGAATGATCTTGCTTATACCCTAACTTCGAGGCCAAATATTCCATCATTCAATTCTGAAAGTGCCTACCATGGTCAGTGACAAGCTCTTTCAGAATACCGAATCGAGTAATAATCTGGTTGAATACGAAGTGTGCGGCTGTCTCACCATCATATTTAACTATAGGCATAGCCTCAGCCCATTTCGTGAAGTAGTCAATAGCCACGATAATATGATGATGCCCCCCAGCTGAAGCTAGGTTGAAATCCATGAAATCAAGCCCCCACTTAGTGAAGGGACCGGCGGTGATAATTGGATGTAACGGGGTAGGACACAAACGCATATTACGTGTGAACATTTGGCAAGGGTGGCACTTCTTGACTGCATTGACACAATCTTTAAAGATCAACGGCTAGAAATAACCCGCTCTCAATATTTTTTGGGCTGTAGAAAGCCCAGATAAATGACCACCACACCCCTCCATGGCAATCATTCAGCACAAGATCAACCTCTTCATGAGTTAAACAATGACGTAAAATGGAATCTACTCCACGATGGTACAATGTGTTATTCACTATGAGGTAATTCTTGGATATGTGACGTAATCGTCGCCGTTCATATCGTGAAAGATGAGTAGGGACCTTCAATGTTTGTAAATATATGATAATATCCCCATACCATGGATCCAAACTTGAGATCAGGAAAATGTGCTCATCAACAAATGTATCTTCACAAGCCTCCTCCTCTTCCTCGCTTGATAAATCAGATATAAGCTCCGCAAAAATCAATGATTTCTTCGATTTTGCTGAAACAAACTCGACATCGAATTCTTGCAAGATGAAAATACACTTATTATACTTTCACCCTATCATCCTTCTAGTGAGGACGAACTGAAATGGATTGACATGGGAAACCACCAAGGTCTGGTGAAGGAGAATATAGTGTCTCAATATTTGAACCGCATGAACGGTAGCTAAGGCAAGCTTCTCCACATGATAATAATGGATCTTTGCATCTTTAAGGTTTCAGCTCAAATAATATATGACATGATCTTGGATCTCCTCATCCTCTTGAACCAAAACCATACCAATCGTCTCCATATATGCGATCACATAAAGAAGAAAATCATGGCTATAGTCGGGTGGATTAATCACCGGGGCCGATGCTAAGGCTCGCTTAAGCGCATCAAAGGACTCTTGGGCTCGCTCATCCTAGCAGAAGGTAGTGTCCTTGTTATAGCTAATTTTACCACTCCAAGTGAATCACACTTGTATGGCCTTCCCCTGTCCCTCTGTAGACTCCTTAGACCCCTTGGACCATTTTTTGTCCTTTGATGTTTCCTATACCATCCCTAAAAACATGTGAAAATTACTATACGCGACTTTTAAACCCCTAATCATGTGTATACGCGGGTTTGACCCCTAAAACTGCGTAGATCGGGATGTGTGCATAATCCAAGTCCTTTTGGAGTTTTCCTTGACATGGATGTGACTCACTTGACTCCTGGCCTTCCCTATGCCTTGAGATCGCTCGGATTCGACCTTTCATTACCCCTTTGAAAAGCTATATAAGGAACTCTATGGTACATTGAAGGCATATGAGAGAATTGAGAGAAAAGAAACTATAGTCCATTGTTGCCTGAACTTATGCTTGAGTATGCATCCCTTTGTCCCTTGGAGCACTTTTGTGTTCTTCCCAAGCTTGCCTTTTGCTTGTGAGCTTGCTATCGAGAGGTGGAGGATTGAGGTGGTGGAGGCCCAAGTGGGGGATTCAGTTTCTCTGATTCGCAGATGTGCCGATAGAGGTTGTATCCATTGTAATATTTGATTTTATATTAATAGAAATATCTTTTCCTGTCCAATAATGTATGTTTGAATGAATATTTTATCCATGGATGTTTTCAAATGCTTATACATTGTTGATTATATATGCTAGAATAGATCTAACACCAATATATATAGTATTCTTGTATTGTTTACTTGTTGTCGACGAAGTATCTATCAATTCAAGCTGAATTTGGAAAGCTCAACGGGGATCCACTTCAACCATTTAGAATAAGGTACGAGGTCTAATCCTTTAGTGTTAGATATTTAATTTCTATTGCATATTGGAAACGATTGATTTCTGGAGTCAAGCTGTCTATTGTGGTACCCCAAGCCATAGGAATTTCTCTCCGTAACAAAATTTTGTTACGGAGAGAAATTCCTATGGCTTGGGGTACCACAACAGACACTTTGACTCCAGAAAACAATCCTTTCCAATATGCAATAGAAATTAAATATCTAACACTAAAGGATCAGACCTCGTACCTTATTCCGGACGGTTGAAGTAGATCCCCATTGAGCTTTCCAACTTCATCTTGAATTGATAGATACTTCCTCAACAACAAGTAAACAATACAAGCATACTATATATATTTGTGTTAGATCTATTCTAGCATATATAATCAACAATGTATAAGCATTTGAAAACATCCATGGATAAAATATTCATTCAAACATACATTATTGGACAGGAAAAGATATTTCTATTAATATAAAATCAGAGATTACAATGGATACAACCTCGGTCAGCACATCTACGAATCAGAGAAACTAAATCCCCCACTTGGGCCTCCACCACCTCAATCCTCCATCTCTCGATAGCAAGCTCACAAGCAAAAGGAAAGCTTGGGAAGAACACAAAAGTGCTCCAAGGGACAAAGGGATGCAAACTCAAGCATAAGTTCCAGCAATAATGGACTATAGTTTCTTTTCTCTCAATTCTCTCATATGCCTTCAATGTACCATAGAGTTCCTTATATAGATTTTCAAAGGGGTAATGAAAGGTCAAATCCGAGCGATATCAAGGCATAGGGAAGGCCAGGAGTCAAGTGAGTCGGATCCATGTCAAGGAATGTTAAATTTTCATATGCTTAGCTAAGACATCAGTATTTCATTTCATTTTCATGACAAAAGCATATAAACAGGATCATTGAAAGATAGACAAGCACAACCATAAAAAAAGGAACACAAAGATTTATCCTGGGAAAACCATAAAGGGAAAAACCCAGCAAAAACTTCCTCAATATAGATGCCCCAAAAAGATAAAAGATAAAACCAGCAAGGAGATCAAAGCCTGATCCTCCTCCTTCTGCAGCTACTTCTCTTCTCCACTAATGCGCTACACAAGTGAGAGTGTGTGTTCCAAATGAGGAGCGCTGCACCTCTATTTATATTCATCCATTCACTTAAGTTAACTCATTTGTCATGTAGGCTCGAGTTACACATGTAGGCTCAAGTAACCACACTGGGGTGCTGATGACCCGCCTTTACAATTAGAGGGGACTACCTCATGACTCTTATTAGTTCTTATGATTAGGAGCATCGGGGGACAATGTAATACAAGTGGTTCTCTCGATAGGACCATCGGGGACCACAAAAAAATACATATATAATATTCTTTGAAGTTACAATATTTCAACAAGGGAAACTCCAAAAGGATTTGGATTATGCACACATCCCGATGTACGCGGTTTTAGGGGTCAAACTCGTGTATACACGCGATTAAGGGTTTAAAAGTCACGTATAGAAATTTTCACATGTTTTTAGGGATGGTCTAGGAAACATCAAAGGACAAAAAATGGTCCAAGGGGTCTAAGGAGTCTGCAGAGGGATAGGGGAAGGCCATACAAGTGTGATTCACTTGGAGTGGTAAAATCAGCTATAACAGATGCCCCCTAATGTGTGAGGTCAAAGGGGTCATATGACGGCCGAAATACATTATAAGTCCATCCTAGAAGTGGAGTGATGAAGGATCCAAAATGGAAGACCAGCCACCCAATCAGCATAGTACAATGATACAACTCTGCACATAACTGCAAATACATATAGGAGTCCCAGATACATAAGAGTACAACGGCCATGAATAGGCATGATACAAGATATCACATAAGTGGTCATCACCACGCACAATATACATAGATCAAAATCTCCATGATGAAGATATACAAAGGATCATGATCTCCTTAATGGTTGAAGATATACAATGTATCAAGATCTCCATAACAGTTGGAAATGTCTGACATATACTGGAATCAAGTCACGAGAGATGAAATCTCATGAACACTGGCACGATAAAGGAGGTAGCATATAAAAGATGCCACCAATCTAGAAGGTCTTATACACAAACCGCTGTGAGTACATGTCCTACTATGTGAATAGAGGTGTCGAGGTCGAACATAGTAGTCCATCGTCTGATTACCGGTCTTTGATGTATACCATTAACAGACGCTAGATCACCCACTAATAATGAAAATGGGAATCAAGGTACTAGAGTGCAAACTAACATGTGTGAATAAATGTGTTGAGGTTGAACACTTGAGAGGATCCATCGATCAGGGGACATTGATGTATTCCCAAAGACTGTTGATGGTGAGAGAACCTGCCACTGATGACTGCAAGTCTCAAGGCACTCAAAATGACTCTAGATTCCACTCCCAGAATAAATGATCTGAAGTCGATGGGATGAAATCTGCTGTAAGGAGGGCATTAATGCATCCCCCATCATCCAACATGAGGTACTCAGCAAAGCTATATAATGTGGAAGGACTCAATCATAAGGTGAATGAACCAGTAATTGTACTAGGAATGGCCGACATGCAAATTCAAGATAACTGAGGAATGGACGACTCAGGTTTCAACTTCCTTCGAACAAGAGAATAATGGCTAATGGTGACTGAATAAAGGCAACATAGACTTGATATACAAAACTGGGACATCTCTGCGACACAGGAGGCATCGATAGAGGCTCCATGGGGACTGGAAGCTTAACCAGTCGGTGGAGATAAACTCAGATAAACAAGTACAGCTCCTAAAGTCAAACTATAAACCCAACCAATGGATGTGATATACAGTGCTCTGTTCGAAGGCGACATGACTCGACAGCTGCCAAAGATAACATCTTTCCTTGTCCGGCTTTTTTGTTTTTTGATTTTTTTGGACTTTCTCAAATATTTAAAAAGCTTGAAAAAGAATAAAACTACTTTATAGTTACAGACTAGGAGGAGACGAGTGTCATAGGGGAAAACAAATTAGTTCCAAGTAGTGGAACATACCTATGTTCAATGCAAGGATCCATGTGTAGGATGTCGACACTCGGGGGAAAATCCCCCCCCGGTTAAAAAGGGAATCAAGTTGCAAAGGATATATAAAATGTCTCTACATGGATAGACATGAGACAAGATCAAGCTATATGGCTGAAGCGCAATGTCAAGGAAGCCAACATAAAGCTCAATAAGGCAGGCAAAGCTTATGCTAATGCAATTACAACTTGACATAAGGGAGTCCTGAGGGAAATAGGCTAGCAAAAAGATCAAGAGGAGTATGAGGCTCTTGCGAAATATCATGGCAGTACTATACAATGGACTCCCACACCCTAAAGGACAAAATGTCAGCATGGGTACCAAATGAAAATAAGGTGCTAACTAGGGTACCCATGTAAGGTCAAGCTCTACCACTCATACCATGCCACTTCTAAAAAAACAAGAAGGTTTTGTGACATAACAGAGTGGGTTCGTACCTAAGGCTATGATGAAATAGTGATAAGGTCATGCAAAATGAAAACGGTGATGAAACCTAACTTATATGCCTGTTTAGACATGATACCTGAAATAAGCACAAATGGGTCAATCCAATGATTGAAACGACACTAAAAAAGGTCTCCTACATCATGAATTAGGTAAAAAACGGTCCAAAATGATTAGAAATTGTCGAAACTATAGGAAAGGGGGTAAAAATCTTCAAAAATTTGAAAAATTTCTATAAATAGTAAAACATTCAAAACATTATAAAACATTTGAAATTTTTACCCAATTGAGCTCAGATTTTCAACAGCGAATTTCAGGAGATCCAGCCGTCAGAATACACTACCGTTCTTCCAGGGTACTTACCCATGCTCTTCTCTTCCATTTTGATGCAATTTTTATCAAATTCCATGGTCATTTGAGGTTTCTAGGCCAAACTAAAAAAGGCGTTGCGACCCACGCAGAAAATGCCCTCACAGTCGCATACATACGCAGTTGTTTGGAAAATAGTCGTGTATGCGGCTGGGCATGAGGTTTTTTAAGTAATCTAATGGGAAAAATTGCAATTTTTTGTGTAGGATGTTCCTAGAATGGAGAGAGCATGAACACAGTGAGGTAGAGGAGGTAGTAAGGGTTGATCTAATGGCTCAACAAGCTCTATGTGCATGTGGACTCTATAAGTTTTGGTGTCTTAGTGGCTTGAGGGCCAAACCAAGACTGTTGCAGATGCTGGTGGATTGCTGGGATCCAGACTCTGAGTCCTTCCAGATAGATGGGATGTCCCTCACCATAGAGGTGGATGACATATACTTCATTACTAGACTTTCCTGACAGGGGGAAGTAGTGAACATTCATTCTCACAGTGGGCCCAGAGGTGGCCTGACTATCAATGAGTACATTGCGGTGTACTGCTATCCAGACACAGAGAAGGTGGGGAGTCAGGTCCCAAACTACACTTCATAGGTGCTGGGCCTAAATGCCATCCTATTGACATTGGGCAGGATAGAAGGCTTGTCTTCACTCCACCAGGCCTCGTGGCCTCTGATGTTCTATGCAGTGGAGTGCATGAGACCCACGGTCTATGACTAGAGCACTACACTACTGAGCAACATGAAACATCAGCTCAGTGAGTGTAAGGCGGGCAGAGTGTGGAACTTCAGGTTCAGCATCATATTGAGCACATTTTTCTTTGAGCGCGTTCTAGGATTGAGCCCCAGACTTGACGTTCCTCTTCACGGGGTTCGAGATCTGGCCCAACGGCGTTGGGCAGATGTGATGCACAGACTGGGGGAAGGTAGGGTGTCCAACCTCTATCCAACTGAGTTTTTTTCATGGTGGTGACGACAGATAGTTGCCATCGATGAATACCCTTATGCAGGGATTGATTTTTGGGGGGGCCCGAACATGCTGCTACCACCAGGATCGGCATATGGTGACATAGGTAACGAATCTCGACCCTCTCTTTTAATTTTTTGAGTTATTTAATTTTTTTGTGTTTTCTGATTATATGGAATCAAAAGACATATTTTGTGTGACAATACATAGTGACATGTACCATTTGTATGCAGATGTGAGACCATGGTGGCCTGAAGGCTTCCCTCGTCACAGACAGAGGGGAAGAGGAGATGATATCACGGTTGTGGATGCGGAGCGGACGCTCCAGAGCATTCATACCAATTTTGTGAGGTTGACACACAGGGTTCCCATGGTGCAAGTCAAGGACTTGCTTGAGGCTATGCAGTGCCAGGTGGTGGGTGTACCATGAGCATGGGTGCGATGATTCTGACAGATAGCTAGAGCCGTAGTGACCTTCCATGATCACAACCTTCCTCCTCCTCCACAAGCTTAGATACTTGGGAGCTATACATTTTGTACTACCATGTATTATATCTTGGTGGCTCGAGAGCCGCATTTTTGTATCATGACACTATGTATTACCACATTTTGGATGTTATATATAAATTTTTTATGGTGATCGATTTATTTATTTACATGTGTAAAAATTTGTGTTTGTGATGAATTTATTGTGTATGAAACAAATGGAAATCTAACACGTAGTTAGCATATGAGTCAGCAACTTGATTATTAATTCTTGGAATATGTATGTATGTTATATTGTTAAATTGTCGTTCTAATAATATCACATGTAAGAATGTTCTTAATAATGTCGGATCTCTAACATGATACAAACCATTAAGCTGTGACACTACTAACTCTGAATCAAGACGTACCTCAAGAGAGAGAACACCATGTGAAATGGCATCCCGTAGAAGCTCAATAACGACACTATATTCAGGAACATTGTTTAAAGATGGCTGCAAACATATAGCTCCTGAAGACAGTACCTGACCCATAGGAGTATAAATCACCCAAGAAGTAGAGGCTGAGTGTTGAGTGTGACGGCTCTCACCATCCGTGAATCCTATGTAGGTGGAAGATTCCATTGACATCTACCAAAAGAAACAGAAACTAATCACAAACCTGATCACTATAAGAAAAAGACCTAACTATGCAAAACTGTACAATAATATACAATAACCAGCCTTGGCTGAGAATCATGCATAGTACTTCTTGAGATAGAGCCCATTTCTAGGCTCCGCCAAGTCCGTTCCCTCATAATCCACTAACTCATAAGCACCCTTCTTTAACACATGTTTGATGATGTAAGGACCATGCCACATGGGGTTAAACTTTCCTGCCCCCAAGGGTTCTTTCAGTTCATCCCAAAAAAGGACCAAGTCTCCCTCACTAAACCTCCTTGGATGGATAGACTTATTGTACTAGACCTTTACGCGATGCTTATTTACTTCTAGAGCCACCAAGGCATCTCGACGTTGCTCATCAAGTTGCTCAAGGTGGACCAAACGCTCCTCCAATGGTGAAGTGTCTGGTAAGAGTTCTATTGCTAGCTTCAAAGAAGGAATCTCACATTCAACCGACAATATCGACTCCACTCCATTTATGAGCTGATATGGAGAAAAACCCATTGTAGTCTTAATGATGGTTCTATATGCCCACAAAGCAGGATATAACATGATGTGCCAATTATTCTTGCTCTGTGTGATGGTTTGTTGGAGAATGGATTTGAGTGATTTATTCACTGCTTCTACTCGTCCATTCGCTTGAGGGTAGTAAGAGGAGGAATGCTCTTGTTTATACCCTAACTTTGATGCCAACTCTTCCATCATACGATTCTGAAAGTGCGAGCCATGGTCAGTGACAAGCTCTTTCGGAATTATGATCCGAGTAATAATCTAGTTGAATACGAAGTGCGCGACTGTCTCACCATTGGATTTAAGTGTAGGCATAGCCTCATCCCATTTTGTGAAGTAATCAACAACCACTATGATATGATGATGCCCCCCAGCTGAATCTGGGTTGAAATCCATAAAATCAAGCCCCCATTTAGTGAAGGGATCGGCAGTGATGATGGGATGTAACATGTAACATGGCAGGTTTTGAACGCATATTACATGCGTACACCTGGAAAGGGTGGCACCTCTTGGATGCATTTACACAATCCTTAAATATTTAGGGCTAGAAATAACCCGCTCTTAAGATTTTTTGGGCTATAGAAAGCTGAGATAAATGACCACCACATGCCCCTCCATGGCAATCATTCAGCACTACCTCATCCTCTTCATGAGTTAAACAACGTCGTAAAATGGAACTACCCCACAGCGGTACAAAGTGTTATCCACTATGAGGTAATTCTTAGACATGTGACGTAATCGTCATCGTTCATCCCATGAGAGGTGAGTAGGGACCTTCAATGTTTGTAAATATATAATGATATCCCCATACCATGGGTCTAAAGTTGAGATTAAAAAGATGTGTTCATCGACAAACATATCTTCACAAACCAACTCCTCGGCCTTGCTTGGGAAATCTGATATAAGCTCTGCAAAAATTAACAATTTCTTTGATTTTTCCGAAACAAATTCGAGATCGAATTCTTGTAGGATGACAATCCATTTATTATATTTTCCCCCAATCATCCTTCGAGTGAGGATGAATTGAAACGGATTGACATGGGCTACACCCAATGTTTGGAGAAGGAGAATATAATGTCTCAACCATTGAACCACATGTATAGTAGCTAAAGCAAGCTTCTCAACATGAGAATAATGAATCTCTGCGTTAATAAGGTTTCAGCTCAAATAGTATATGACATGCTCTTGGAGTTCCTCATCCTCTTGAACCAAAACCATACCAATCATCTCCATGGTTGTGGCCACATAAATTAAAAAATAACGGCTATAGTATGGGGGACTAATCACCGAGGCTGATGCTAGGGCTCGCTTGAGCACATCAAAGGACTCCTGGGCTCGCTCATCCCAACAAAAGGTGGTGTCCTTATTCAAAAGACGCATGAAGCCTCTAGTCAAATTGGCAAAATTGACAACAAATGTCTGTAAGAAGTTTTCCATGCCTTGCAAAAATTGAATATGGAAAATATTCTTCGGGGGAGACAACTGAAGTATTGCCTCAACCTTCAAAGGGTCGACTCTTATACCCTCTTTAGAGATGATGAATCCTAACAAGCGACCTGACTTCACACAAAAGATGCACTTATGAGAATTTAACCTAACCAAATAATGGTGGCATCTTTCGAATACCAATCTCAAGTGATAGGAATGGCGCATTCTCATACGAGAATGAGTAGCAAGGTCATCCAAAAATACTTCAATAATTGACTTGAGATCATGGAAGATCAAGGTCATTTCCCGCTGAAAGGTAGCTCCGGCGTTCTTAAGGCCAAAAGGCATTTTTCGATATGCAAACGTTCCCCAAGGACAAATAAATGCAGTCTTATGTTGGTCCTTAGGTTTGATTTGTATCTAATTATATCCGAAAAATCCGTCCATAAAGGAAAAAACCTCGCTACCTGCACACTCATCCAAAATATGATCAGTAAATGGTGTGGGGAAATTGTCCTTAGGACATGCACGATTCAAATCACGGAAATCAATACATATGCAGATCGCTCCCTGCTTCTTATCCACCGGAATGGGGTTTGAAACCCACTCCGTTAAGGGAACAGGATAGATAAAACTGGCTTTCAACAGTTCTCTATCTCTGCCTTAATCGCAGGTGATTTCCTAGGATTCACCGCATGCAAGCGTTGTCGAACAGGCCTAGCATTGGGATAAGTCTTAATATCATGTTCGACAATACGAGGGTCGATACCTAGAATTTTGTCGTAAGACCAAGCAAAGATATCATGAAATTCCCTAAACAGCTCGGTGTATTCTTGAATCTCAGCATGGGAACATTCTTCCCCAATATAGACATTCTCTATCCTGCCAGGATCGTGAGAGATATTTATAGGAATCATTGAAGATATGTTTGCCATGTTTCCATCAGCCATCGGACCAGGAGAGCTTAATGGAAGCATAGGAATACCAACTCTCTCACTAAGAACCACCCTAAAGTCCTCATGCTCTAAGCAATCAAGCTTAGGAAGAAAGTAAGATCTATGATGGATTTCCTCCCGTGGTGGCTCAACTCCCGACATGTCCTCAATAATCACTTCATCTAAATGGAAAACAGTATCAAGGAAATCGTGCATGTGAGAAGACTGTATTGCCCATGCCGGCAGCACATAAGGGTCCTCCTCCTCTGTCTATGAAGAGGAAGGACTAAGCTCTGCAACACACTCTAGATTAGCTTGATAAGCTATCATAGTTGTAGGCAACGACACGTTTGTCACGATGGGCTCACTTGGAGTACTCGGTGTAGGAAGAATCCAAGGATCTTCCATATGACTCATGCGAAAAGACATCGATATCATAGATGTTGAAGCCTCATTGAAACTAAACCCTATCATAAGGATTGGTGCAGGACAACTAAGGCTTCCCATGAGGGATGGATACATGCGCCCCACACCCACACTCCCAGTTTCTAGCTGAGAGTGTTCAACGATCGGGATCGAAGCTCCCGAAGATGTGGTAACAGATGGATTCTTGAATGACATTTGATCAATCGTGAATACTTTCTCGTTAAATGGAAAGCATACAATGTGAAATAGGGAAGAATCAATGGCTTTCATATTGTACATCCAATTCCTACCCAGCAAGAGATTGTAGTTAAGGGGCGCATCAACCACCTCGACCTCTATCGCAACGATCTTCCCTCCCAAACGGACTTTAAGGGAAGGAAGGATTCTGTGTGGCCTAAATGATCTCCCATTGAATGAAATTAACATGGTTGCTGATTTAGACAGCTCAGGGGAACCTAAACCCTTCCAACATGATAAAGACATCACAGAAGCGACAACGTATTCGTTAATCATAGTGCGCTTGACGATCATGTTAAGATATTCTACGTGAATCAAAAGAGACACATAGTAAGGCAAGCGAGGCTGAAGTCCTGCAGTTTCAAATTTGATCACGGAGGAAGAATCATCATCATTCACACCAAGGGAAGAAAGAAAAGCCTTCCTTTGTGAAGGACAACTCTGAAGCACTTCCAATGCAGACATCGCACAAGGAGTGTGGCCCAAATGCTCGACAACTAAATAGTTCTGGGCGGCTCGGGCATTAGGATTGTGCCCCAAATGCTTAAGGACTCCCTTAGGAATGTGAGGTGCAGCTTCAGGTTAGCCACAGGTTTCTCAATACGCAAAGGAGACCCTAGTGGATCAGGTTCCTTTCCTGGGCTGGGTTGTGACGAACCATAGTCCTTCGTACGGGTCACAACTTTCGCAGCACGTACCATGTTAATGCAACCATGACCACTACCCTCTGGCAGATCTTGATTACCACCAGACCGATCATGGGTCCTAAAGTTCATATTTTGAGGTAAAGGGTTAGTTAGCATAACTGGGCCCTGTGCCAAGAATCTCAAGGCTTCATTGATACAAGGGCACAAGTAAGTGAGGTGATCGTCCTTACACAACTTGCAAGAGAATTTAACCTTACGTTTAGCTTGCTTGTCCCCCCCAGCATTACGGGAATTCTTGTCATTATTATTAGCATTCTCATTCCTATTCCCACCCTTACGATTATTATTACCCTTCTTTTTATTCCGTCCGGGCTGCTGGTTACCCTTCTAGTCCGACAATTGCATGAAAAGTACACTCACCATTTGGGCGGGTTAAGACAAAGCCGTGTTTTGTCCCGAGGTAGATTAGTTGATTGACAATTGACTAACTTGTTTTGCAACTGAATCCGTAGGTTTAGAACTTGCAAAACCAACAGTTCCATCGGCATGTGGTCCAGGTTTAACTTTGGGGTCGAAACTAGAATGCGGAGCATTGG
Source organism: Pseudotsuga menziesii (assembly GCA_001517045.1). NCBI lineage: Eukaryota > Viridiplantae > Streptophyta > Pinopsida > Pinales > Pinaceae > Pseudotsuga > Pseudotsuga menziesii. Next base: position 114,927 of record LPNX011057995.1, on the reverse strand, counting down.
GAATAATCTCATATAACAAACCGGACTGAGCATAAATCAAGTCCAATTCCTATGCCCTAAAAATCACTTGTTCCTCATTTTGCACTCTGGATGTAGAAACATCCTTCGCTATATATGGCAATAATGACTTAAGGAACCGTTCGAAGAGGAATTTCGGTGGTATAAAGGCTTTCATTAACCTCTTCCATCTACGCCACTCTTGAATATGATCCGAGATATGTCTGGCTTTATCCTACCGAAATGTCGACAAGAGTTCAGTACCAATGTCATAACACACTGGTAGCTGGAAGTGGTTAAGAAAAGTCATTGCTAGGTCATCGAACAAAGCGAATACCCCCCTAGGTAGCTCTATATACCATTTCGTGGCAGGCCCAGTAAGGGTGCATTGAAACAGCCTTAAAAGATGGAGCCATGGTGTAAGGAATTCGAAGAGCACCATAGGTGAAAGGTAGTAGAATGTTTGCTCAGATCCTCTTCCATTTTTCCCTCATACTTGGGTATGTCCGAGGGAAGCTTAGTAGGGACAGCCAGCCAAGCCGGGTCATGAGCTACAGGATCGTTCGTCAATCTTGACAAGTCAGGGAGATTCAGCATTACGAGGAAAGGGAGCCTAGGATGATGAGGTCGATGGACCACTCCCTGATAGTTCTGATTCACATAGATCTGATTACCACCATGGCCTTGGCCATAGTGCCCTCCTCCTGTTTGACCTGTATAGGGTGGCATGGAAGCACCATAGTGTGGTGTACCTTGACTATTCATAGCTACAAAGCCATAATTTGGAGAGTAAGAAGGTTGTTGATACCCGCCCCCATAAGGTGATGAACCCTGTCTATACTGTGTCCCATAATAGGGTCCATAAGTCATCGCATGAGATGTCCCATGAGACACTCCTTAAGTAGGAACATACGCTCCAGAAGTAGGAATATACATTCCAAAAGTAGGAATGTGACCTCTATAAGTATGAACATGACCTCCCGAAACAATAGGCGGTGTATGAAGCTGAGACACAACCGGTCTAGTAACTACAGTACGGACATAACTCGTAGCAACATTCTAGCCCAAAGGACCACATGAGTGAGGTGGAGTGTGAACATTCGAAGAACTAGGGATAGAGGACGAATGGATCTGTGTAATTAAGTACATACTATTCCCTATAGTCACTCGTCTCAGATCTGGTATCCTAATAGGATAACTGAACCTAGACCTATGAGTAATATGTGATGTAGCTTCCACCACCAAGATGGAAGGTGCATTGTGACTAGTGCTCCCAAACCTCTTCGCATGGTAAGGAATGAGAGTTCCCCCAGGCATAGTGTTAGGCTCAAACTTAGATTCAACATGAAATGCCAAATCATGTGTGGGAAAACCAGACATACCATAACTACCATAACTAGTGCTCGTGGGTTCAAAATGAGTCTCATCATCCTTCGACATTCCATACCGACGATGCCTCAATGGGGAATCAATCCTAGAGTATGTAGGTCTATCATGAAAGGTTCCTATCTCATAAATCATAGGACCTAACTCAGTCAATTCAGGTGAATGATCATAGTTAGGAGTAAACTCCCCATCTTCCACATGAATGGGAGAAGGTGGTTCAAGAATACCTTCTATATGGTCTCCCATGGTGTGTGAATCAATGTGTGAAGTAGCCCAACTGGACTGTCTGTTTCTCTCTCCGAACGGAGGAAGAGATGTAGAAGGCAAAAGTCCTGCTAAATGACAAGAACGGTGAGGAGCCACACCTGAATCCACAATGAATCAAAAAATAGAAAATACTCTCTATCTATGCAAACCCTAGGCAAGCTATCGTGCATAGAGCAATCACCAATAAAATCTAAAGCCAAATGCAAGCAATCAAGGGTAGGATAAATGAGCTCCCAAATGAAGAAGGTATGTCTCGCCTAGGAGAAGCTTGAGACTCCCATACACAACAAGCGGAGGTACATAACCAATTATTGTGGCTCTCATCTTCAACACATAAAGCGACTGTGATGTCTAACCCCAACCTGGCAGGGACACCTGCAGAATAACCCCTGTAAAGTACCCCTTGATATCCTAGGTAAGGCCACTAAGGTCACCTCAATATAATCAATGCTCAGGAAGACAGTCATAGGCGAGATTGACCATATGGGTAGGGTAGCAAAGTTCGGAACTCTCGAAAGATCCCCCAGATATGAATACAATCCTGGAAATATCTTTGGTGCTACTCAGTTATGAGTAGGGGTCTTCCCAATCAATAAATGCTCACACTGCCTCGTGCTTAACTCCTTTTTCAGAGGAGGATCCTGAGAAACACTGGTTATACCAAGGATTTCACATACTCACCTAGACAGACACATACATGTTGTTGTTTTGTGGTCTTGGAGAATTTACTCACAATGAACTATTCCAAGACCCTAAAACCTAATCTTTTTGGTGAACCCTATCAAATAAAATAGTGTAGTTCATTTTAATTAAGCGTTGATTTTAATTGGCTTTATTACTCAAAAAAGGGATATGGCTGTACAACTAATGGTGTTATGACACAACATGAAGTAAAATGCACACCTAACAATCAATGCAAATGCATTGTGTCCATGAAAAAAGGGTATGATACTACATGAAATGCACAATTTTCTTCAAATGATAAATGCAAGCTTTCCTATATGAAATCCTGACTAATACTTCAAAGAAAATCTAGTGGAAGTACTATGCAAAATGCAAAATGCAATGCATGATGATAAGCAAATATTTTTGCATTTTTTGACATAAAATGAGATATAAAAAAGCAAAAGAATGATTCTACAACCCCCAAACTCTGCAAGCACACTCAAGCAAATCACTAAGGTAAAAAAATTCTAATGCACTAATACCAAAACAAAAAATCAAAAATGCAATGACAAGAACATTCTTAAAAAAAGAAATTTACCCCTAAAAAACATCTCTGGTCAGAAACAGAGGTGTATACAGACTCTGGCAGTATCAAAGGAGACCCAACAATCATCACAACTCACCCAACAACCATTAAACTTCCTCTAAAAGGAAAAACTAAGGGCATACGTGACTATTCACAGTAAACCCACGTGTATACACAGAAATGGCAGAGAAAACCACATGTATACGCGACTGTGAGTTCAAAACTCACGTACAGGAAGAAAGGTGCATAAAAATCAAGGAAAACAGACAAGCTGAGACAAACTTTACACCAATCAGACACTACCAGGAAAACATGCCCCCAGACCCGACACAGAAACAAGAGAGAAAGAGAAATTCAAAGTCATTGAATGCCGATAGAAAACCCCCAAAGGAAAACTACTAGGAACTCCCCAGCGGATTCGCCAATTCTATTACAGAGAGAAATTCCTATGGCTTGGGGTATCACAATAGACAACTTGACTCCAGAAATCAATCCTTTCCAATATGCAATAGAAATTAAATATCTAACACTAAAGGATCAAACCTCGTACCTTATTCCAGACGGTTGAAGTAGATCCCCGTTGAGCTTTCCAACTTCAGCTTGAATTGATAAATACTTCCTCAACTACAAGTAAACAATACAAGCATACTATATATATTGGTGTTAGATCTATTCTAGCATATATAATCAACAATGTATAATCATTTGAAAACATCCATGGATAAAATATTCATTCAAACATACATTATTGGACAGGAAAATATATTTCTATTAATATAAAATTAGAGATTACAATGGATACAACCGCTGTCGGCATGTCTGCGAATCGGAGAAATTGAATCCCCCACTTGGGCCTCCACCACCTCAATCCTCCATCTCTCAATAGCAAGCTCACAAGCAAAAGGAAAGCTTGGGAAGAACACAAAAGTGCTCCAAGGGACAAAGGGATGCAGACTCAAGCATAAGTTCTAGCAACAATGGACTATAGTTTCTTTGCTCTCAATTCTCTCATATGCCTTCAATGTACCATAGAGTTCCTTATATAGCTTTTCAAAGGGGTAATGAAAGGTTGAATCTAAGCGATCTCAAGGCATAGGGAAGGCCAGGAGTCAAGCGTGTCACATCCATGTCAAGGAAAACTCCAAAAGGATTTGGATTATGCACACATCCTGATGGACATAGTTTTAGGGGTACTCAAACCCGTGTATACACGCGATTAGGGGTTTAAAAGTCGCATATAGCAATTTTCACATGTTTTTAGGGATGGTCTAGGAAACATCAAAGGACAAAAAATGGTCCAAGGGGTCTAAGGAGTCTGCATAGGGATAGGGGAAGGCCATACAAGTGTGATTCACCTAGAGTGGTAAAATCAGCTATAACAGTCCTTCTTCTAAAGTTGCATAAAGCCTCTAGTCAAATTGGCAAAGTTCACGAAAAATATCCGTAATAATTTTGCCATGCCTTGCAAACATTAGAGATGTCTAATGTTTCTCGAGGGAGATAACTGAAGTATTACCTCAACCTTCAAATGGTTGACTCTTATACCCTCCTTGGAGACAATGAATCCTAATAAGCGACCAGACTTCACACAAAAGATGCATTTATGAGGATTTAACCTGACCAAATAATGGTGGCACCTTTCGAACACTAATCTCAAATGGTAGGAATGACACATCCTATGATGAGAATAAGCAGCAAGGTCATCCAAAAAGACTTCAATAATTGATTTGAGATCATGGAAGATCAAGTTCATAGCCTGCTGAAAAGTGGCTCCGACGTTTTTAAGGACGAAAGGCATCTTTCGATATGCAAAGGTACCCCAAGGACAAATAAAGGAAGTCTTATGTTGGTCCTCAGGTTTGATCTGTATTTGATTGTATCCGAAAAAGCTGTCCATAAAGGAAAATACCTCGCTTCCTGCACACATCCAAAATTTGATCAATAAATGGTGTGGAAAAATTATCCTTAGGACAGGCACAATTCAAGTCACGGAAATCAGTGCATATACGGATCGTTCCCTACTTTTTATCAACCAGAATGGGGTTTGAAACCCACTCCGTCAAGGGAACGAGATAGATAAAACTGACATTCAACAACTTTTCTATCTCAGCCTTAATCGCGGGTGCTTTCCTAGGATTCACCGCACGCAAGCATTGTTGAACAGGTTTAGCATTGGGATAAGTTTTAATTTCATGCTCAACAATGCGAGAGTCGATACTTGGCATTTCTTCATATGACCAAGGAAATACATCATGAAACTCTTTGAACAACTCGGTATACTCTTGAATCTCAGCATGGGAACATTTTTCCCCAATATAGACATTCTCAATCTTTCTAGGATCGCAAGAGATATTGATAGGAATGGTAGGAGATATATTTGCCATGTTTCCATCAGCCATCAGACCAGGAGAGATTAATGGAACCGTGGGACTACCAATTCTCTCACTAAGAACATCCCTAAATTCCTCATGCTCCAAACGGTCAAGTTCAGGAAGGAAGTAAGATCTATGATGCAATTCTTCCCAAGGTGGCTCAACCTCAGACATAGCCTCAATAATAGCTTCCTCTGAAGGAAAAACAATATCAAGGCAGTCATGTGCATGGGAAGACTGAACTTCCCATGCAAGCAGCACATATGGGTCCTCCTCCTCTACCTGCAAAGAGGAAGGACTAGGCTCTACAACACACTCAAGATTAGATTGATATGCTATCATAGTTGTAGGAAATGGTACATCCATTCTGATGGGCTCATTCGAAGGACTCGGTGTAGGAAGAATCCAAGGATATTCCATATGGCTTGTGAGAAAAGACATTGAATGTAATGATGATGAAGCCTTACCAGAAGTAGACCCGATCATAAGAATAGGTGTAGGACAACTAAATGATCCCATAAGGGATGGGTACATTCCAACACCCACACTCCCAGTTGCTGGATGAGAGTGCGTGACAATCAGGACAGAAGCTCCCGAAGATGCAGTAACACATGGATTCTTGAATGACATTTGATCAATTATAAATATCTTCCCATTAAATGGAAAGCATACAACTCGAAATAGAGAAGAAGCTATGGCTTGTATACTATACATCCAATTCCTACCCAGTAATAGATTGTAGTCAAGGGGTGCATGAACCACCTCGACCTCGATCGCAACGGTCTTCCCTCCCAAATGGACCTTAAGAGCAGGAATAATGTATCAACATGGTAGCGTATTTAGACAACTTGGGGGAACGCAAACCCTTCCAACACACCAAATACATCACAGAAGCAAAAGCACATTCATCAATCACGGTAAGTTTGATGGTCTTGTTAAGACATTCTACATGAATCAAGAGAGACACATAGTAAGGAAAGCGAGGCTATAGTCCTGCAGTTTCAAATTTGATGATGGAGGCAGAATTATCATCATTAACACCAAGGGCAGAAAGAAAATCTTTCCTTTGTGAAGGACAAATCTGAAGTACTTTGAGTGTAGACATCGCACAAGGAGTGTGGCCCAAATCCTCAACAACAGAATAGTTCTGGGTGGCTCGAGCATTAGTATTGTGCCTTGAATGCTTAAGGACTCCCTTAGGAATGCAAGGAGAAACTTCAGGTTTATCCACAGATTTTTCAATATGCAAAGGAATCTCAGGTGGAGTAGGTTCCTTTCCAAGGTCTAGTTGTGACGAACCATAGTCCTTCGCATGAGTCACAACCTTAGCAGCACGCACCATGTTGATGCAACCATGGCCACTACAAGCTTCCGCGGATCTTGATCCCCACCAGACTGATCATGGGTCCTCAAGTTCATATTTTGATTATGAGGTAAAGGGTTAGTCAGCACAGCTGGGCCCTATGCTATGAACCTCGAGGCTTCTTCTATCCGAGGGCACAAGTGAGTGAGGTGGTCCTCCTTACACAACTTGCAAGGAAACTTAACCTTACGTTTAGGCTGCTTGTTGCCCCTAGAATTTTGGGAGTTCTTGTCATTAGAATTGGCATTTTCATTCCTATTCCCACCCTTATGATTGTTCTTACCTTTCTTCTTATTCCTTTCGGGTTGCTGGTTACCCTTCTGGTCCGACAATTGTACCGAAAGCACACTCACCGTTTGGGTGGGTTGAGACGAAGCCATGGCTTGTCCTGAAGTAGATTGGTTGATAGATAATTGACTAACCTGTTTCACAACCGAATCTATAGGTTTGACACTCATACAACCAACAATGCCATTGTCATGTGGTTCAGGTTTGACCTTAGGGTCAAAACTAGAATGTGGAGCATTAGGAATGATCTCATATAACAAACCGGATTGAGCATAAATCAAGTCCAATTCCTGTGCCCTAAAATTGGCTTGTTCCTCATTCTGAACTCTGGATGTGGAAACATCCTTCTCTATATAAGGTAGTAACAACTTAAGGAACCACTCGAGGAGAAAATCCGACGGTATGAAAGCTTTAATAAATCTCTTCTGTCTATGCCACTCTTGGATATGGTCCAAGATATGCGTGGCTTTGTCTTGCCGAAATGTCGACAAGAGTTCCATACCAATGTCGTAACGCACTAGTAGCTAGAAGTGGTTGAGAAAATTCATAGCTAGGTCATCGAATAAAGAGAATGCCCCCCTAGGTAGCTCTATGTAACATTTCATGGCAGGCTTGGTGAGGGTGCGTTGAAATATCCTAAAATGGATCGAATCTTCGTGTAAGGAGTTAGAAGAGCACCATAGGTGAAATGTAGTAACATGTTCACTCAGATCTTCTCCTGGTTTACCCTCAAACTTGGGAATGTCCGAGGGAAGCTTTATAGGGACAGCCGGCCAATCTGAGTCATAAGATACTGGATCGTTCATTAGTCTCGACAAGTCAGGAATATTTAATGTTGCAAGGAAAGACATCCTGGGTTGAGCAGGTCTATGAGGTGCTCCCTGATAATTTTGGTTCACATAGGACTGATTATTGTAACCACCATGGCCATGGACATAGTATCCTCCTCCCATTTGACCCATGTAGGGTGGCATGGAAGCACCATAATGTGGTGTACCTTGACTATGTTGGGGTACAAAGCCATAATTCAGAGAGTAAGTGGGTTGTTGATACCCGTACCCATAAGGTGAATAACTCTGTGCATACTGCGGTCCATAATATGGTCCATAAGAAGTCCCATGAGATGTCCCATGAGAAACTCCATAAGTAGGAATAGACATTCTGGAAGTAATAATATGACCTCCAGAAGTAGGAATACGACCTCCCGATACAACATGAGGTACTTGACTCTGCGACACTACTACGCGAGTAGGAGCAATACACACATGGCTCGTAGCAACATTCCATTCCAAAGGACCACGTGAATGTGAGGGAGGAATATCATTCGAAGAACTAGGAATAGAGGACGAAGGGACATGTGAAATCACGTAAGTGGTATTCCCTACATTCACTTGTCTTGGCTCTGGTGTCCGAATAGGACTACTAGCACTAGGTCTAGGATGAACATGAGATGTAGCCTCCACCACCAGGACGGAGGGTGCAATGTGGCTTGTGCTTCCAAATATCTCTGCATGGAAAGGAATGGGAATGCCCCCAGGCATAGTGCTAGGATCAAATTTTGAATCAGCATGGAACGTTGGATCATGTGCAGGGATGCCAGACATTCCATAGCTAACATAACTAGTGCTTGCAGGTTCATGATGAGTCTCGTCGCCCGGAAGCTAATACCAGTGACCTGTGAATGAGAAATCATACCCGGAGTGTGTAGGTATATCATGTGAAGGAGTGAACCTAGAGTGTGTAGGTATATCAGGTGAAGGATCATACATAGGAGTAGGATCTTCTTCCCCAACCTCCTGAGGTGGAGAAGACAACTCAGGAATTTCATCTTCATGATCTCCCATCATGTGTGAATCAATGTGAGAAGTAGTTTGACTGAACTGTCTATTTCTCTCTCCTAGAAGGTGGATGTTTTTCTAAATGAAGAGAATGTCGGGGTGCCGCACCGGAATCCACAATGACTCAAAAAATGAAAAAGAATCTCTAATCACGCAAACCCTAAGCAAGCTAGCATGCATAGAGAATACGCCAATATAATCTAAAACCAATCACAAGCAAACAAGGGTAGGATATGTGAGCTCCCAAATGAAGCAGGTATGTCTCACCTAGGAGAGGCTTGAGACTCCCATACACAACAAGTGGAGGTTCGTAACCAATTATTGTATCCCTTAGCGTCAATGCATATAGTGAGTGTGATGTCTAACCCCAACCTGGCTGGGACACCTGCAGAATAAACCCTGCAAAGTACCCCCTCGATAACCTAGGTAAGGCAACTAAGGTCACCTCAATATAATCAATGCTCAGGCGGATAGTCGCGGGAGGGATTGATCGTATGGGCAAGGTAGAAAAGCTTGAAACTCTCGAAAGAGCCCCCAGATACGAATACAATCCTGGAAATATCTTCAGTGCTACTCAGTTATGACTAGGGGTCATCCCAATCAATAACCGCTCACACTGCCTCGTGTTTAACTCCCTTGTAAGAGGAGGATCTTGAGAAACACTAATTATACCAAGGAATTTCACACTCTTACCTAGACAGACACATACATGTTGTTGTTTAGTGGTCTTGGAGAATTTACTCACAATGAACTATTCCAAGACCCTAAAACCTAATCTTGGTTGTGTACCCTATCAAAGAAAAAAGTGTAATCCATTTTAAATAAGCATTGATTTTATTTGGCTTTATTACTCAAAAAAGGTAGATGACCGTGCAACCAATGGTGTTATGATGCAACATGAAGTAAAATGCACACCTAACAATCAATGAAAATGCATTGATTCGAATGAAAAATAGGACATTCTACTACGTGAAATGCAAAATTTTCTTCGAATGACAAATGCAATCATTCCTATATGAAAACCTGACTAATACTTCTCTAAGCAAATCTAGTGCAAGTACATGCAAATTGCAAAGTGCAATGCATAATGATGCAAAGAAGCAAATATTTTTGGATTTTTTGAATAAAAATGAGATACTAAAGAAAAAGAATGATTCTACCACCCCCAGACTCTGCAAGCACAATCAAACAACACTCACACAAATTACTAAGGTAAAATAAATCTAATGCACTAATCCCAAAACAAAAAATCGAAAATGAAATGACAAGAACATTCTTAAAAAAGAAATTTACCCTAAAAAAAAGTGTCTCTGGTAAAAAACAGAGGTGTATACAGACTCTAACAGTATCAAAGGAGACTCATCAATCATCAAAATTCACCCAAAAACAATCAATCTTCCTCTAAAAGGTAAAAATCAAGGCATACACGACTGTTCACAGTAAACCCGCGTATGTATGCAGATATAGCAGTCAAAGCCACATGTATATGTGACTGTGAGTTAAAAACTCATGTACAGGAAGAAAAATCTATAAAAATAAAGGCAAATAGATAAACTAAGACAAAATTCACACCAATTAGACACTAACAGGAAAACATGCCCCCAGACCTGACTCTAAAACAGAGAAATAAGAGCAATTCAAGAACATTGAATGCCGATAAAAACCCCCAAAGGACAACTACTAGGAAATTCCCAATGGAGTCACCAATTCTATTATGGAGAGAAATTCCTATGGCTTGGGGTACCACAATAGACAGCTTGACTCCAGAAATCAATCCTTTCCTATATGCAAGAGAAACCAAATATCTAACACTAAAGGATCTCGATTTGTACCTTATTCCAGACGGTTGATGTAGATCCCCATTGAGCCTTCCAACTCCATCTTGAATTGATAAATTGCTTCCTCAATATTCAATAAACAAGACAAGCATGCTATATATAATTGTGTTAGACCTACACTAGCATATATAATAAATAACATATAAGCATTTGAAATCATCCATGGATCAAATATTCATTCAAATACACATTATTGGACAGGAAAAGATATTTCTATTAATATAAAACAGAGATTACAATAGAGACAACCTCTGTCGGCACATCTGCGAATCAGAGAAACTAAGTCCTCCACTTGGGCCTCCACCACTTCAATCCTACATCTCTCTATAGTAAGATCACAATCAAAAGGCAAGCTTGGGAAGAACACAAAAGTGCTCCAAGGGACAAAGTGATGCAGACTCAAGTATAAGCTCCGGCAACAATGGACTATAGTTTTCTTGCTCTCAATTCCTCATGCCTTCAATGTATCCAAATGGTTCCTTATATAGCTCTTCAATGGGGTAATGAAAGGTCGAATCCGAGTGATCTCAAGGCATATGGAAGGCCAAGAGACAAGTGAGTCAGATCCACATCAAGGAAAACTCCAAAATAATTTGGCCTTTTGAACACATCCTGATGTACACGGTTTTAGGGTTCAAACCCATGTATGTACACGGGAAAGGGTTTAAAATTCACGTATGGCAATTTTTGCATGTTTTTAGGGATGATCTTGGAAACGTAAAAGGAACAAAAATGGTCCATGGGGTCTAAGGAGTCTGTAGAGGGACAGGGAAGGCCATAAAAATGTGATTCACCATGTGTGGTAAAGTAAGCTATAACACAACTCTTCCCAAGGTGGCTCAACCCTAGACATGGCCTCAATAATGACTTCATCTGATGGAAAAACATCATCAAGGAAATCATGTGTGTGAGATGACTCAACTTTCCATGCATGCAGCACATATGGGTCCTCCTCCTCCATCTGTGGAAAGGAAGGACTAGGATTTTCAACCTAATCAAGATTCACTTGATATGCTATCATCATTGTAGGAAATGGCATGTCCGTTTCAATAGGTCCAACTGAAGAACTCAGTGAAGGAAGGATCCAAGGGTCCTCCATATGGGTGGTGCAAAAAGACACCGAATTCATCGAGGATGAAGCCCCACCAAAACTGGACCCAATCATAAGCATGGGAACAGGGCAACTAAAGATTCCCATAAGAGAAGGATACATACCCATGCCCACACTCCCAGTTGCTAGTTGAGAGTGATCAATAATCAGGATAGAAGCTCTCGATGATGCATTAACACACGGATTTTGGAATGATGTCTGGTCAATCGTAACAATATTCCCATTAAATGGAAAGCATATCACTCGAAAGAGGGAGGAATATACGACTTGCATACTATACATCCAATTTTGACCCAGTAAAAGATTATAGTCAAGGGGTGCATCAACCACCTCGACCTCAATTGCAATGGTCTTCCCTCCCAATTGGAATTTTAGAGAAGAAATAATTCCATGCGGCAAAAATGATCTACCATCGAAAGCTGTCAACATGGTAGTGGATTGAGACAACTCGGGAGAACCTAAGCCCTTCCAACATGACAAAGACATCATATAAGTCATAGCACCTTCTTCAATGATAGTGCATTTGACGGTCTTATTAAGACACTCTACATGAATCAAAGAAACACGTAGTAAGGAAAGCGAGGCTGTACTCCCATGGTTTCAAATTTGATAATGGAAGAAGAGATATCGTCACTAACCCCAAGAGCAGACAACAAAGCCATCCTCTGTGGAGGACAAGTCTGAAGCACTTCAAGCATAGACATCGAACAAGGAGTCTGGCCCAAATCCTAGACAAATAAATAGTTCTGAGCAGCTCGAGCATTAGGATTGTACCCTGAATGCTTTAGGAATCCATTAGGAATGTGAGGTAGAGATTCAAGTTTATCCATAGGTTTTTTTGATAAGTAAAGGGTTCTCAGGTGGAGAGGGTTCCTTCCCAAGGTCCGGTTATGACGAACCATAATCTTTCGTACGAGTTACAACCTTAGTAGCACTCATCATGTTGATGCATCCTTGACCACTATTGGCTTCTGGTGGATTTTGATTTCCACCCGATGCAAAATTAGGATCAATGGTCCTCAAGTTCATATTTTGATTGTTGGGTAAAGGATTCGTTAACATAGTTGGGCCCTGTGCTATAAACCTCGAGGCATCTTCCATACGAGAGCACAAGTAAGTGAGGTGGTCGTCCTTACACAACTTACAAGGAAACTTCACCTTACATTTAGTCTGCTTGTCCCCCCCAACATTACGAGCGTTCTTGTCATTATTAGTATCATTTTCGTTATTATTCCCACCCTTACAGTTATTTTTCCCTTTTTTCTTATTCCTTCCAAGCTGTTGGTTTCTCTTCAAGTCCGACGATTGAAAAAAAATTACACTCGCCGATTGGGAAGTGTTGTAATCTTGCAGATCACATAAGGTTACCAATAATACATACTAAAACATACATACATAACAAAGACAAGAGACAAGAAGTAATAGATTGAATAATAGATTATATTAGCATGAGAGGGTCCATACAATACAGAGAACTGAACCGAGTTCTCATCTAGCTCAACAGCCTAATATATATGATTACAAAACAGTTACAAAATAACTACCTGTCTGTTCGGTGAACCGACACAACCTTAGGTGGATGACCTAATCTCTAGTTTAGTCGGCCAACCAATTTAATCGACTGGTCGACTTAGTTAGCTATCGTTCAAGTCGACTTATTGAATTGCTCCTCCAACATCTCCCCCATGAACAAAATGTTTCTTTGTCCTGAAGGAACAAGGAGGTACAAAATTCTTTCTATCTGTCTTAGCAGTCATTATGATGTGCCTAGTATTCATGGGCTATGAAGTCTGATGGTTGGTCTTTTCTATACATAGACTTCGACAATTGCTAGGGCTGTCACTGCTAGGTGATGTTGAAAATCTGTCCAACTTTGCAATATTTTCTGGATGTCGATGGTGAGTGTAGTTGGACTTGATAAGATTGACATATTCTCTGAAATGGAGACTTCACCTATTCTCTCCATGTCGGGACCCATAAACTAGTCCTTCTCCTTTGCATTCTCAACAAGTTGTTTCATCTGCGGGTAGATGATGTAGAATTTTTCCAAGTTGGGGATAGCATGGTGCACCCACTGATGTGCTTCCCTCTGAAGTTTTTGCAGCTTGGATGTCTCAAGCACTATTTGTTCTTCTATTGTGGTTATGAGTGCTTCATTAGTGGTTTTCCTATTTTCAAGTGCTTGGATCCCTTATCGGGTCTACCGAGTTTGCTGATAGACTTGCCCGTAGTAAGCAAGCCAGTCTCGCAGTATTTCTTCAGTGATGATGGACTCCTCCATGTGATCTTGCAACACTTTATAAGCTTCAGAAAAGGCTGTGTGCTGTGCCATTAGGAGGCAGGCAGTTTCTTCTTTTTGCTCCTCCTTTGTTTATTGAATTTGTGCTTGGAGTGCCAACACCATGCTTTCAAATAGCTGATATGCTCTTTCAAGCGGTTTGTCAGTGTCAACCTCTATAGGGCCTAGCATTACTGATTGTGCAAGGTTTCTGCATTTGTTGAGGAAATCGACCTGTTCTTCGATCTTTTTGTTGAGTTCCTTATGTCTCTGCTGGCTCCTTGTCTTTGCTTCGATTTCTAGGGTTTTCAGGAGTTGTCCTAGCTCTGCATCAATCAGTGAGGTTACATATTTCAATTTGACATGGACCTTTGATGGCTGTCCATGATGCTCCTTCTTCTATTTCTCCTTCCTCTTCTTATGCTTTTCCGTCTTTGTTTGTGTCGACACCTGTGCACCTGCAAAAGTTAAGTCGAGATTTTCAGTTTTTGGTATAGTGGTTGATGGTTTCTCTATTTGGGGAGGTGGGATGACTTCTGCCTCTAGTTGGTTAGATGTAGGGGGTGCAGAAGTGGATGCAGTTGGTGTTGATGGTTGTGGTGGGGCTTTTTCTGAGTCAGGGGGTGGTGGTGGTGGGGGAGATGGTGGTGGTGGTGATGGAGTTGGTGAATGGTTGGGGGTGATTGGGTTGGTGGAAGTGATGCCACGAGGTGGGTTGTTGGGTTGGGGAGGTGAGTCAAAGTCAGAGAACATTTGGTTAATTTGTCGATTTATGTCCTCGACATTTTATTCTCCTCCGGCCAGTCCAGTGGCTGGCAGGTTGGTTTGGGGTATAGTCGAAGTGATAGTCACGGTCTGACATGTGGTAACTTCAGCCTCCTTATCGGGATTTCTATCAAAATTCAAAGTGATAGTTGCAAAGGTTCGTGACTAGAATTCATGACCTGTTTGGTATCCACCGACCTCGAAGAGAGGTGATTTTGTGGACAGCTTCTGTATCGACGTGAATATCTCAAGCAGTTTCTCAATGAATTCCTACAAATCTCTGTCCTTGTCGAAGTTTTCTTTGATAGCTTCTGACATATCATTTTTGCACAAGTCGAGTGGGCTTATAGAATGCTGTTTTGGTACTTTCTCCTCTGTTACTTTTGTTGAGGATGGAGGTGGAGACGTAGACATAAGATCTACGACGTTTTCAGGCGTCATCATGTGGGTGACCTTGGTTTTCTTTGGTCGTCCTGGTAGTGCTCCTCGCTCAACAAATATTTGGAACTGGGTTTCCACTGGCACTTTATTTGGTGTGGCATCTTCTATTATGTCGATGGCCATAGTTCCCAGTTCCTCCTTGTCGTCTGATGATTCTGTAATGATAAGCTTGCGCTTACCTTTTCCCTATTGGTGTTGTTGTGTTCTTATCTTTTTTCTTGCAGCTGCTATCTCTTTCGATAATTTTTTTATAATTCCTTTTTTGATAGCATACTCTGGGTTTTCTGGTTCTGTCTCTCCCCTTGGCTCCTGGGTCAGGATGAGACATTCAGCCGGAGTGATTACTTGCTGCTATGCCTATGCTTCTTCTGTCTGTGGTTCTACCCTCTGTGCTATCGAAGGTTTGATGATGATTTGAATTCAGCCAGTGTGTTTGACTGGTGTCTCCTCCGACACAAATGTACTGATGTATAGGTTCAGCTCATAGTCTTCTTCTTTCTCTTTGTCGGTTAACAGCTCCTCGATCAAGAAGTCGATCTTCTTTGCTGTTGCTGGTACTGGTATTTTTGTTTTAGCTTGTCGAGACAGCTCCCGAAAGATCTGGTCAATTGATGGATAATAGTTGAGGGCTTTTACATTTGAGTCAACACCCTGCATGTACCACACTGAAGTATGGTCGAGCTCTAGCTAGATGTGGGACTTTGTCGATAGACTTCGTCGGATGCTTTGAGGCACCCTCCATCTAGTCGTGTAGACTTTTAGCTGTTGGAACCAGTTCTCCAATAGCACTTTTCTGTCTTCAAGTTCCTTCAAGGTTCCTTTCTAGGAGAATGGTTTAAATCTCCACATGTGGAACCTTGTTGGTTCTTGAAAAATTGGGTTTCCTTCCGGGAAAATATGGTACATGACTATCCATAGTATGAGGGAGGGGAACCTGATGATTCCTCCCGTCTCTTGACATCTTTCATAGATGGTCTTGACCATGTCGACGACATATTTATCCCATTTGTATATCTTTGCATTTGTTGCAATGGTGTTGACAGCTTCTAACATGTCTAATTTGAGGTCGATGCCTCGACCTGCCAGGGTGAGTGTTATGGCTATTATTTTGGCCACAATCTGTGGCGTTCGGGCTGTGATTTGACTAATCATCAACCCCTTCAAGTTTTTTCCCGAAGCCGACCCAGTTAGTTCTTCGACCAGTCCTTCTTTAATACCAACTGGTACTGGGTCTCTTATGTTTGAGAGACCTATCAACTTGGAGATGACTTCCCCAGAGATTTTGACCGGTTGGTTGAAGTAGAACCAGCCGTTGTGGTACCAACTTATGATAAATTTTATGGCTATTTCCTTGGTGCCACCAAAGTTGGGCATGAGTAGTGCATTGACATAGTTGAAGATGGTACTATATTTTATTTTCTCTACAGCTTGAGTAGGCTTCTTGTTGACATAATCCCATTCTTGCATCTCGGTCCATAGTTTTTGCCATGAGCCTTCGTGCACCTTAGCATTCTCAATGTTCTTTAGTCTTTAGACTAAAGGTGTTTCTGCAGTCTGTAAGTCCTTGGCTTTGGCTGAGGCTCTAGTCTGTTTGGGTGCCATCTTGTCAGTTTGGTGGTTGATTTCGCTAAGGTATTCTCGGCTTTCAGTCGTCTAGATGCTCTGATGCTCTCTCGGTATCAATTGCGGTGAATTATCCTTCAACGGTCCAGTATTTATAGGGGATGCTTTGGATGTTTTTGTCAAGAAGTGTATTAATGACAGATGTGATGTTCTAGGTGGAACACTTGAGTGTGCATTAATGGTGAATTGATTTCGGTGCTCGAGGTCATGAATGCACGATGGGACTATCGAGGTCATCGCTCGATGTCGGTTATGAAAATGGTCGATGGTGTTATGTCGATGGGCATGATGTCGGTTGTCGAAATGGTAATTTCCTGTCATAGTTTTTTTCATGTATGGTATTATTTTGCTTTTCGTATTTTTAGATTTTTATAGCTTTTGGTTTAATCGTTATGGTTGTTACAGGATTTTTTTTTCACTATGTTTATTTCTAGTTTCTGTAGCATTTTAGTCGGGCTCCATTACCGAGTTTCCAAAATACTATGCGTTGTAATGTCTTTAGTCGGACTGATCTGTTGGTATGTATCTCTTTGACAACATAGGGTCCCATCCATTATGTATGGATCTTTTTAGGTTTACATTTTACCCAACTATTGTATAGTAAAGCAAGATCTCCTACCGATAAGTTTTTGTTTTTATGTTTCTATAGTGCCATGCTTTCTGTTGTTGTTTCTGGATTTCTTGATGTTGTATTTCCATTAGTCAGTGCTCTTCGAGTTTGCTTAGTTGCAATAGTCGGTCCTTTCTTCCTTGTTCAACATCGACATGTAGGATCTCTGCGATAATAGGTGTCGGTTATCGGAAGTGTAGTGGAACTACTGCTTCTTGTCCATAGACTAGTCGAAAAGGAGTTTGGTCGATTGAGCATTTATATGTTGTTCTGTATGCCCATAATACTGCAGGTATTTTCTTGTCCCAGTACTCATCAACATTAAATATTTTGGTTAGTCCTCTTGTTAATGTTTTATTAAATGCTTCAATTGCTCCATTCGACTGAGGATGGTATGTTGTACTCCGAGGGTGGTCGATTTGGAGCTGGTCGGTTAGGGTTTTGATAGTTCTATTGATGAAGTGTGTTCCCTGGTCGCTAATTAGGGTTAGTGGACATTCAAATATGGTGATGATATTCTCATAGATAAACTTAGCATCTATCTCACTAGAACATGTGTCGACTGGTTCGGCCTCTGCCCATTTAGTTACATATTCGACTACAGTTATGATGTACCTTGCCCCTATTCTTTTTGCTGGTATAGGGAATGGTCCTATGAAGTTGATGGCCTAAATTTCGAATGTCAAACTTGGGTTTTCTGATATCAAAGGAATTTATGTGCTAGGGAGAGGTCGACCTAGTCGTTGACATCTGTCACATTGACTGAAATTTTTTTTGCAATCTCTGTGAAGTGTCCACCACCATAACCCTGACTGTTGGATTTTCTTTACAGTTTTATCTGCTTGGAAATCTCCTCCTACAGATCCATAATGTGCTTCATGCATAATGTTGTCTCATTCATGTTCTAGTACACACCTTCTGAGGATGTCATCCAATCCCATTTTGTATAAGAATCCATTTATAAGACTGTATGGTGCAGCCTTCATAGATAAGATTTGGTTCTTCTTTGTACTCATTCCTTCTAGTGCTTGTCCATCTTCTAAGAACTGTGCTATTTCTTCTAATTCTACTGGGACTACATCTATCCGAAATAGATGTGCATCAGATAATTCATCTTCGACTCCTGTCAGCTCTTCTCTTGTGTCGATTCAGGATAAATGGTCGAGACTGACATTTAACTTGCCTGGTCTAACAACAAATTTGAATTCGAATTCTTAGAATAATAGTAGCCATCAACAAATCCTTCCATGATGTAGTGGCTTATTGACAAGATATTTAAGTTCCTGATGGTATGTATAGAATATAAATGGGTTAGTGAGAAGATAATGTCGATATTTTTGTAATGCGAAGACCATTCCTAATGCTTCTCTTTCTATTGTCGAATAGTTTCTCTTGGCTTTGTTTAATTTTTTGCTACTGTAAACTATAGACAATTGGCTCACTTGTTTCACGACCAAATCCACAGGTTTGGTACTTGTAGAGCCCACAATGCCATTAGCATGTGGTCCAGGCTTGATCTTGGGATCGAAACTAGATTGTAGAGTGTTAGTTATAATCTCATACAAAATTCCAGATTGAGCGTAGATCAAATCCAACTCTTGTTCCCTAAGATTGCTTGTTCCTCGTTTTGAACTCCGGATGTAGAAACATCCTTTGCAATGTAAAGTAACAACAATTTGAGGAACCATTCAAGGATAAATTCCAGTGGTATAAAGGCTTTAATCAACCACTTTCGTCTATGACACTCTTGAATGTGATCCGAAATGTGTGTGGCTTTATCTTGCCAGAAGGTCGAAAATAGTTCAGTACCGACGTCATAACGTACGAGTAGCTAAAAGTGGTTGAGGAAAGTCATGGAAAGGTCATCAAATAAAAAATTTGCCCTGCTCGGTAACTCTATAGACCATTTTGCCACAGGCCCCATGAGGGTGCATTGAAATAGACTCAAACGGATTGAATCGTCATGTAAGGAATTGGATGAGCACCAAAGGTGAAAAGTGGTGACATGCTCACTGGGATATTCTCCCACCTTACCCTCGAACTTGGGGATATCCAAGGAAGCTTGTTAGGGATAGCTGGCCAGGCTGGGTCATGAGATACCAGATCGTTCATCAGTCTCGACAAGTCAGGTAAGTTTAATGTCGCGAGGAAAGGGAGCCTAGGTTGATTCGGTCTATGCCATGCTCCCTAATAGTTCTGGTTCATGTAAGGTTTATTTCTATAAATACCATGGCATTGGCCATAATAACCTCCTCCCATTTGACCCGTATAGGGATGCATGGAAGCATTGTGGTGTGGTGTACCTTGATTATGTGGTGCCACAAAGCCATAATTGGAAGAGTAAGCGGGTTGATATTTTTTTCCATACTATGGTCCATAAGACTGTCCATGAGAAGATCCATAAGGTGCTCCATGGGATGTCCCATGAGAAGGCCCATAGTTAGGGATATGGGGAGCTCCATGAGATGGAACATGAGACAATCCATAAATAGGGATATGACCTCCTGACATAATAGGAGGTGCTTCACTCTGAGATACTACCATGTGAGCAATCGTAGTACGGACTTGACTAGTAGCAATATTTGGGCTCGAAGGACCACGTGAATTAGGGGGAGGTAGGGTCGTCAAAAACACATTCAAAGGAGTAGGGTTCGAGGATGAAGGAGCATGTGAAGGAATGTAAGTGGTGTTCCAAATGTTCACTCGTCTCGGTTCTGGTATCAGCATAGGATTACTAACACTAGGTTTAGGATGAACATGTGAGGATGCTTCCATCGTAGGGATGGAAGGTGTAATGTGACTAGTGCTCCCAAATATCTCCATGTGGAAAGGAATAGGAGTTCCCCCAGGCATAGTGCTAGGATCAATTTCCAAATCGACATGACATGTCAGATCGGGTGCTGTGATACGAGGCATGCCATAACAAACATGACTAGTGCTTGTGGGTTCATAATGAGTCTCATCGCTTGGAAACCAATACCGATGACCTATGAATGAGGGATCATAACCATATCATGACGATTGTTTGTGTGATGGATCATATGTGCTAGTAGGATCTTCCTCCCCAACCTCATGAGGTGGAGAGGACATCTCTGGAATCTCATCCTCATGATCTACAATGGTGTGTGAATTAAAGTGAGAAGTATTTTGCCCAAACTTTATAGTTTCCTCTCCCAAAGGAGGAGGAGATGTGGAAGGAAAAATTCCTACTAAACATCAAGAATGACTAGGTGCCTCACCCGAATCCATAATGACTCAAAAAATAAAATACTCAATCTAATTACGCAAACCCTAGGAAAACTAGCGTGCATAGAGCATACACCTATAAAATGTAAAGACAAATCACAAGAAAATAAGGGTAGGATATATGAACTCCTAAATGAAGAAGGTATGTCTCACGTAGGAGAGGCTTGAGACTCCCATACACAACATGTGGAGGTTCGTAACAAATTATAGTGGCCCTCAGCTTCAATGGATATAGCGACTATGTTGTATGACCCCTATCTGGCCAGGACACTTGCAGAATAACCTCTGCGAAGTACCCCCTCAATAACCTAGGTAAGGCAACTAAGGCCACCTCAATATAATCAATGCTCAGGCAAATAGTTGCAGGTGGGATTGACCGTAGGGGCAGGGTGGCAAAGCCCGAAACTCTCGAAAGAGACCCCAGATACGAATACAATCTTGGAAATATCTCTGGTGCTAGTTAGTTACAACCAAGGATCATCCCAATCATAACTGCTCACACTACCTCGTACTTAACTCCCTTGTAAGAGGAGGATCCTAAGAACACTAATTATATAAAGGATTTCACACTCTCACCTAGACAGACACCTAAATGTTTTGTTTAGTGGTCTTGGAGAATTGAGCTACAATTAACTATTCCAAGACCCTAAAACTTAGTATTGTTGGTGCACCCTAAAAAAGAAAAGAGTGTAATTAATTTTATTATGCATTGATTTTAATTGGCTTATTAGTCAAAGGGAAAACGGTCCTACAACTAATGATGTTATGATGCAACAAGAAGTAAAATGCACACCTAACAATCAATGCAAATGCACTGTGTCAAATGAAAAATAGGGTATGCTACTACGTGAAGTGCACAATTTTCCTTCAAATGAATATGCAATCATTCCTATATCAAAATATGACTAATATTCTCCAAGCAAACCTAATACAAGTACCATGCTAATGCAAAATTCAAACAATGCATAATGGTGCACAAAGCAAATGTTTTTGTATTTTCGAATTAAATGAGATAAAAAAGAAAAAGTATAACTCTACAACCCTCAGACTCTGCAAGCATTAGGAGACATCCATCAAGCAAAGCACCAAGGTAAAAGAGACCTAATGCACTGATCCTCCCCCAAAAAATAGAAAATGAAATGACAAGAACATTTCAAAAAATTTAAAGTAACAAGGTGTCTCTAGTTAGAAACAGGGATGTATACAGACTCCAGAAGCATCTAAGAAGACTCAGCAATAATCCAAACTCACCCAGCAACACTTAATCTTCCCAAAAAGGCTAAAAAATCAGGGTATACATGACCGTTCTTAGTAAATTCGTGTACATACGCGACTATTTAGGTAAAACCCATGTGTACACGCGACTGTGAAAGAAAAACCCGTGTATAGGAAGAAAAAGAGATAAAAAGAAGGTAAACATACAATATGAGACAAAATTTACTCCTGTAAGACACTACTAGGAAAACATGCCCCCAGACCCAACTCAGAAACATAGAAATCAGAGCAATTCAAGCACATTGAATGTTGAAAAAATCCCCAAAGGAAATGACTAGGAACCTCCCCAATATGGTCACCAATTCTATTACGCAGAAAACTTCCTATGGCTTGGTGTGTACCACAACAGATAGAGAAACTATAGAAATCAATCCCTTCTCAATATGCAAGAGAAATAAACATCTAACACTAATGGATCTCAAGACATACCTTCTTCCGGACGGTTGATGTAGATCCATGTTCAACTTTTTCCAATCCCGCTTGTGTTAGCAATTTTCTCTCTCAACACCAGCAAATAAGACAAGCATGCTATATAATGGTGTTATACCTACTCTAGCATATATGATAAAAAATGTATAAACAATTAAAAGCATCCATGGATTGAATATTCATTTAAATTCACATCATTGGACAGGGAAATATATTTCTATTAATATAAATCAGAGATTACATGAGTGACAACCTCTGTCGGCACGCCTACGAACTGGAGAAACTGAGTCCTCCACCTGGGCCTCCACCACTTCAATCCTCCATCCCTTGATAGCAAGCTCATAAGCAAAGGAAATATTGGGAAGAACAAAAAGTGCTCAAAGGGACAAAGGGATGCAAACTCAAGTATAAGCAAGCTATGACAACAATGGACTATAGTTTTCTTGCTCTTCAATTCCTCCTCTTCAATGTATCCAAAGGGTTCCTTATATAGTGCTTCAATGGGGTAGTGGAAGGTTAAATCCAAGCGATCTCGAGGCATATGGAAGGCCAAGAGATAAGTGACTCGGATCCACATCAAGGAAAAATCCAAAAATATTTGGCCTTTTGCACACATCCCAATGTACACTGGTTTAAGGGTAATATCCACGTGTATACACGAAAAAGGGATTAAAAGTTGTGTAAAACAAATAACAGGTGTTTTTAGGGATGATCTTGGAAACATCAAAGGTACAAAAATAGTCCATGGGGTCCAAAGATTCAGTAGAGGGACAGGGAAGGCCATATATATGTGATCTACCATGTGTGGTAAAATCAACTATAACACGTTATGTTATGAGATGACCAAAACAACTTCATATTATTTAATATTTCTTAATACATACAACTGTCACCACTAGTAATACTTCATGCTTATGAAGACAATATAAATTGAGACTCTCTCCCCCAGAACAAAGGTATGGCACATCCTCATGCCATGAATGAATTAAGGCTGGGTTACAATAGAAAACATGAGGGTATAAATAGTCAGTAAATCCTATAGGAAACCAGTCATCCATGCTACTTCTCAAAGGTTTATTGTCATTCAACTAATTATGGACAAAGTTTGCATTTCAAGTTCATTAGACTCCTAAGTTTATGGGTCTCACTTCTAAGATAGTGATATCTTAGGTATAGTGTGATTTAGACAATAGGGTCTTAAGTGCAACTTACAAACATTCTCAAATGGTAAATTGATGGAGTTCATTTTCTTTCAGTAGTAGAAAATGAGGAATTAACTACTACGTGACTAAAAATTCTAGTCACCACAGGTTTTTCAAATGATTTACTACTAAATATGAACAATTTTGATTGACCCAACTATAAACGACTAAAGTTAACGACTAATTTAGTCACCAGTTAACAAATATGACTAGATAATAAGTGGCAGAGTTAAAAATGACTTACATAAACGACTAATTTAGTCACGACATAAAAAATGACTATCTAGAAGAATATGAATTAGTCATTTATGTTAGTCATTTTTAATTGTGTCATGGAAAATTGCAATTGTGACAATGAAGTGTAAAATTTGTAAATTGTCTACCTTCTATTAGTAATATTGGTTCCATGTACCTTGATCTTCAGATATCCAACAAAGAAATTGTACAAATTTTCTCTTGACCATCTTTATACCTGCTGCACCATTGAACCAAACCGTTAAGCGCATGCCAAAGGAAAATTAGGTTCCTACAATTATGAATTAGGTATAGCTAGAACCAGTACCATATCGATACGTGGAAGCATCATAGCTAGTTGTTGATCCTTCAATGTAAGACCCTCAAGTCCCATACTGAGGTGCTTTTCTAACATCACTATAACTATCATGATCTGTGATCATCGAACTAGCTGCACCAGTCGACATAGCTTCACCAGGCTCAGTTCCTTTAAACATCGTAACATTTCATCCAATAATAATTGAACTGGTGGAAGCACCAAGAACAATATTTTAACAAATCATAGACTCAATTATAATTAAACTAGGGTGCTGACCTAGAACTAGTCTCATATCCATATGTAGTAAGGGTAGAGGCCCGACCCCATCTAGGAGTTTTAGGTAAATATTTTGATTCCTCGACCTATTATAAGCGTGACATCACAAAATATGATATGTTTCATGCAGTGATGACCCCTCCTTATCACTATCAAGTTAAACCTCATTTATGCATTACTGGCAAGGTAAATTTTGCATCTAACGTCACCACCCACCTGAGTCATTATGTGCACAACTCTTCTCGGCCAACGACCTTGATCCAAGTTTATTACATATACTACTATTACAAAA
>LPNX011057995.1:78682-90144 GCA_001517045.1 Pseudotsuga menziesii | reverse complement strand
TATATATATAATAAGTGATAGTTAGGTTGTGATTGGATAACTCTAGCATTACAGGAATAATAGGAATAAAATGAAGATAACATGTAATTAAGCATAAATAACTAAAAAAATACAAAGAATAAAAAAATTCTAACCTATCTTCCATTTTATAACTATCTCTTAACCTTAACGATGTCCCATGCCCTATTCCCATCTGACCACAAACTATGTACTAGCCTTATCAATTTAGAAGTCTACACACATACAAGACAATAAAGTCTAACACACACTTCAAATTTGAAGCCTTCAGAGCCCTTCAAAGGCCATTTTAAACATCATAGAAGGACACAAGGAATTTTACCTGCAAAAAATTTTTAGTTTCATTTCCATCACTTCAATAATGAAATTGAGTAAGCCTCAGTAAATTTACAATAGAAGGTCAGCTACAAAGTTTGCCTATCCAAGGATTCAGTGGACTATGGGAGATTTAGGACCCGGAGTCTTCCCAAGTGCCCTTAAATAGTCAGATCATGGATGAGGATCTCAGTCCCAATCGACACGGACCACGGTGGGCCACTAGGATGCCTAGTGCCAAGTTCAAGTTGGTGAGTTAGGATTGTGACTCATGATTCAGTGTTCACTTTCAAAGCATTTAATGACAATGGCATTAGCATGCATTACTGAATCACCAACTTCATTAAATCTTGGTATGAGATGATGCCACCTCCCAACTCGATTTTCTATTTGTCATCTTATTGTTCACCGAGTCACGTGATCTCACAACTTACAAGTCACTTGAGTATTTGAGTATATGATGTGAAATTAAATACTCATATGAGTCATACCTATGGATGGTGAATTGATTTGATAACCCTCCACTGTCAAGGCTCTGTAAGGAAAAACTAATAGTGTTGCATTTTGGGTTACAAATTACAAGTTGAAATTTACAATGCATTGAGTAATCTTTGCTATATTTGAACCTAACCTCATCCAATGGGTATGTAAGTTTCCAGACCATGGTTTCACCCAGTGCTAGACATTTCTATTATGACCACTACAAGATTGGGATGAAGGATCTTTGGTAGTAGGCTAGCAGCACACCGCCCTTTGTTTGTGCTCATGAATCATATAATATACTAGTTAGTCCAAGATTATAGGATTTATTCCAATTTCCATTCATTTACTGGGGTCATAATCATTTGAATCAACACTCCCAGTCTCCCACGGTCCACCTGCGCTGCTTAGTCTACCTGTCTCATAGGAGGAAGGGGGTTAGGAAGTAGAGACAAATACAACTAGAATGGAGGGCCAACTAGAGAGAATGGTTGTACAATTATATGCATATAGTCATCTATGAAAGGAATGAAATAATTTTTTCATATACCTACTGAGTATTATCATTACTTAATTTTTCGGGATTCTTACATGGTAACTCTTGCACCTGAGTTGTTTATGAAGGTTTATTACGTCTACAATGGCTATGATTTAGAGAGGCTCATTTGCATCATTATAGCACCTGTGGGTTTCTCCTGCAAATATTGCTATTACGTCTCCCCTCCTAACTCACCTCACCTTCTGACTTGAGTCCTCTTCTTCTTCTTTTTCTTCCTCCCTTGGGATCTCTAATCTATGCCCTGAGTGCCGCCATAACGAAGAATGATCTCTGAAAGTCTCTGGAAACCTCGGGAAAACAATACCCAGTTTTCCCTCACCTGCATAGATATATATATGTTATGTAGAAGCAATTATAAAATGATTTTTTTTGTAATCATGTGAAATACAAAAGCATGTGTTTTCCTACCTCACGAAAGGTAAACCAACTCAGGAGCACCGAGATATTGTGGAATTCAGATGGCGTTGATTCCAATCGTCTTTATGTAGAAGGAAACAGTTGAACACGCTAATTCATCGTTGTTTTCTGCGGTGGGGAACTCGAAGGTTCCATCTTATTCACAGGTAGGAGAAAGAGAAGCAAAGGTAGAACATTGGGTAGGATGGATTGAGCTTCCCCGAACTTAAAGAGATTGGTGAAGTCTATGAAAAAAAACATTATTTTGGGTTTACGAGTATAGGACAGTGGGAGGTCGGAACTCAGACTCTCAACTCTCCAATTATATGCTTCAGTGTCTTCCAAATTTCTATTTCCTCCAGAAGATTATACAGAGCTAAGATGTTGACTTGGTCATCATGAATTTACAAGTATGTATAGCATTTTACACTTGTGTAACATTTTATATGTGGATAAAATTTAAATGTGTTTCTTGTTGGAGTTCTTTCTGGTTCTATAAATATAAGGGTTTAAAATTTCTCCATCCAAAATGTTGTTTAAAATTTGTAATGTTATGCGATTGCATTTATTCGAGACTAAGTCTCGAATACTCAATAGATGTAACCTTAAAAAACCCAGTATTTAAATGAAATAAGAACCAAAATAATGTAAACTTTTCATAGTCTAGGACCACAACTTCATTTGGGAAGAGGAGAAAGAAGAAAGAGCCTTGTATTTGAGTTGCAAATTTGTCAATGTTATTTATTTGTCGTGAATTGTAAACATTAGGTTGAAATAAAGAATAATATTTGAATATAAGTGTTTGAATTGTTCCAATTTCCTTAATGAAATCCAATAGTTGAAAGGATAAAATATTTAAAAACCGACACTGTAAATGTTGTAGACTCT
Source organism: Pseudotsuga menziesii (assembly GCA_001517045.1). Lineage (NCBI taxonomy): Eukaryota > Viridiplantae > Streptophyta > Pinopsida > Pinales > Pinaceae > Pseudotsuga > Pseudotsuga menziesii. The sequence goes on along the minus strand of LPNX011057995.1, from coordinate 87,488 downwards.
GACCCCTAAATTTTCCTATCAACCTTGTAATAATGGAAACAATAAGTACAAATTGTCTACCAATATATCTAAACAAGGGAATCCCTCGACGGACGTTCATGAATGAGGGACTGTGAGTGCAATGATCTAGCGAAGAACATGATTTCAACATCCTCGTTGTCACAAACCTCCCAAATGTGTGTTTATGATTCGTCTTCCTTGTTGACTTTGGTAGAAACTAGACACCCAACTTGTAGTGATATTTGTTGAAGAATTTAAAGTTCTTCCTTATAGTGGACTAATAAATACTTAACCTTTTCGATAGCACTCATAAACTCGATATAGATTGGAGGGACTATCCATAATCTACCTAAAATTGGGGATTTTGTTTGATCACTTCGAATTGGGCTATAAACTCGATATACATTGGAGGGACTATCCATAATATAGCTAAATTTGGGGCCTTTGTTTGATCACTTTGATTTGAGCATGTGGGGAGGACATTATTTAATTCTAAAAATAACTGCTGAATTTAGGGTTAATAAAAAAATTTCTCTGTGAAAAAATTAGGTATTACATTTTGGTGTTTTTATTTTAGGTAGGCCCAATCACACTTGACCAATAGAGCCACCATCAAGCTGAATCAATCCTCCATTCAAAGGTCCTTCCAAATTCCAATGCCCTATTTTATCAACGACCTAACAACCAAGTATTTCACTGGCCTCACAAAATTTTCCCTTATCTAAGTTCAATAACATATATGCTCAAGGGACCAGGAGAGTACACCTCACTAATTCCATGTAAATGTTGAAACACTCAGAATTTCTTCGTATTATCATTTTTTTTCTATACATTGTTTTTAATAAATAATAAAAGTTTGTATTTAATGAAAAAAAAATTAGTTTTACATGTCAATATTGAAGGGTTCAATTTCTCACAACCCTTCAAAGTGAAAGGGGACCCTACCCTTCAAATTTGATCTCCGACTCTAACACACACACCATAAGAGACAAACCACAACCAAATACAAACACACAAACAAGAGACAGACGAGCGGCCAAATACAAATCTTAAATGGTCAAAATTATCACTTCTTGTAAAGAAAGATAGCCAGCCAGTTCATATGGTTTAGAGGCGGCGAAATTTGAGAGCACAAAATGTCGATTTGCAGATGGAAACATAAGCAGATCATAGGGAATCCCTGGCCGATGAGTTTGTGTGTTCGATTTTAGCTAAGATTCTAGTTCGGGATATTGCGATAATGAAGATTGTTGGAAAAATATGGAATTCTCTGTTATGTGTGGGCGATGCCTTATTAAAGAATCTATCCATATTTTTCAGTCAATTCCATCTCTGGATTTTTTTATTCAACTTGGTCATGGATCCTGAGATCCAGAAATGTGGGTCATATAATTGGGAGATAATGGTTCAATATTTAGAAATCCCATTTGCCCAATCACAAAATCCTTGTGGATGCATGCTAGAGCATCTGATGCTCTCATAGATGGGGAGATAGGTTAGATATTTCCACAGGAAATCCTGCTACCAGAACCTGGAGACGACTCCCTGGCTCTTCCCATGTTGACCCAGGATGGGATTTCATTCCAATGACCTTCGATTCTACCTCGAGGCGTTGCACTATCCTGCTGGGTGAAAATAATGCCGATGAGTTTCGACAACGATGTGGGAATTAAATGGTGCTGAAAATTTATGATTAAGAGTCCATTGTTTGGACTAGGGTTTCCATGAATGTTCCCCACTTCATTCAACCTCATGGAAAAGGTCTTTGTTCCAAAGGAAACATTTACTAGGTAATCGAATAGAATGCCATCTATTTCATGGTAGCATTCACTATTACAGAGAGAAGTTGGACAGAAATGACACTGCCATAGGATTGCACAAAAGTATTCTATGACCCAACATCTCTTTATTTAAGTGGATGCCATGGGCGAGTGGTGTTAATACACAAGGGAGAAAATCCTGGCTGTATGCACATGTGGAGGTTAAATTAAGGCCAAGGCACTATAGAATGGTGTGAATTCCATGATATAGATAGCCCATAATGCAATACATTTTATTAGGTGGTAGCAAACAATAGGTGGGAAATGATGGTTGATGGGGAGGAGAAAATATATTTGTGCAAACCAGAGATAAAATTGACCAAGAAAGTTTCGTTAAGTGGGCGGCTTGGCAGATCAGAAGGATCCTCTCTATAGTTTCTCTCAGCTTCAAATCCAACAATGTTTTGTGGCATTAGGTACTGAGAAGTTTTTAATCAAATAATTGATCTCTCATCAAGCAAAGGTACCTGCATTTCACACTAGCTCACTCATAGGACCGTGGTTTCTCATCAAGCCTTCGATGTTATGAAATTGATCTTTGATTTCTGAAAATCTTTTAAATGTGTTCAATAAATGGTAATAATCTCAAGGTGCTTCTTTTTCAAGCAGAAACCCATGTTGTATTATGCTTCTTTTTCCAGGGAATGTCGCAATTTTGTTATTTCAAGTCGTGTTTATTTTATTATACTTTCGATAGAAAAGGCCAAGCCGAAAACCTCCTCTTCTCCTTCATTCTCTGGTGTTCCTCCTCCACTTTCTGGTGTCCCTCCTCCATTGAAAGCCACACTTTCATGATCCCATTGGAGAAATGGCCCAACCCTAAATCCAAATCTAACTTTCTACAACCCTCTTTTCACTATCTGGAAAATTGTAGCTTTCCTTTGGTCATTTCCTCCTTATGATTTAGAGATGGCCTTATCGACTGCCTCCTTCTCTGCTAAATAACTCCTAAAAAGTTTAATACTTTCCCTATTCTCTTCTGTTAAACTTATAACACTATTCTCTAACTCTTTTTTTCCTCCTATTATTTTGCTCGTAATCCCTAAACATTGCCTTTGCTGACTCAGCAAGCTCCGACACAGTCCTTGCCCTGGCTAAGGAGGCCTGCAGATGCCCATCCATTTCCAGATATTCATGTAGATTATTTGAAAACTCATTTTGGTCTTCGCAAGATGATTTGGGGTCATCTAAAACAGATTATGTTGTTTGTGAATTCTGTGAGTTTTGAATCTTTGATCATCAAGCATCTTCATTATTCTCTCGAGTAATTCATGATCTTTAGAAATGCAAATTGCTTGCTCAGAAAATATGCGTTTCTCAAAATATCAGATAATCTAAGTTCCAAACCATTGACCTTGCCTGTAATTACTTGGGCAAATTCCTTCAAGAATTTAATTTTCTCTCTCAAGCTCGTCCTTCTACTTTGAAATTTGATTGAACTTGTGGGAAAGCTCTTCCTTTTCTTTGAGAGCTTCGTCCCTTTGCTTAATTGGATCGGTTTCCATTATATCAATTCATTTCAACATGCAACACCTGCAACATAATTTATCTATTATCCATCCAAATTGGTACACAACAAGGGAGCTTTGCACGAAGGTAGAGTTGATTTCTGGCAGGAAAACATATACCTTCTTATCGCCATTTCTATTATAAACAGATTTTTTGATTTCCATCTACCATTCAAATGTAGCACAAGTAAAAAAATATAAAACCTCTAGAATAAAATTAAAGAATCCTTCAGCCCAACATTCAGAGCCTCTCCCTGGCTAAGTACACTCCCGTTTTAAAAAAATACAATAGCTTTATCCTCTACCTTTGACAGTTTCTGGAAATGACCTAAAATTTGAGAGGGATTTACAACCTTCCAAAAACAGTCTTGAAACAGTTTTCAACATTTGAAGATAAGATAACTTATTTTTATTAATGCCCAACAAACTAGAAATGCTTTGTGGACTTGTAGGAAATAGTTTCCAATATTCCTAAGTTCTAACACACAATCCTTAAAACTAGGGCGAAGTTATGATCACTTGTTAGGACTCAATATCCTATGACCTACTAGCAACAAAAGTTCAGACAGCAGAAGACCTGCGAGGAACAAAAGCTGAAATAGCAGGAGAAGAAATGCTAATCTATAAACAAAATAAATTGTGAAAGATAGAAAAAGACAATCCTTGTGATAAGTTACAGCCTAGGATTTGAAAAATGTAAATATAAAACCTTACACTATGGGCTTGCAACAATAATACCTTGAGATAAGAAAGTTTCATGCTTCCATACACAACCCCCACTGTGAATGCAGAGACACGTGCTACTTGCAATTGAAAATACACTAAGAATCCAATTTGTCTAAAAAGAATATCAATATATGTTCTTTTATATTCTCATAATGCTTGGTAGACTTCTCTACAAAAACAAAACATACCAAATACATACATACAAGATCATGGCACCTAAAGCTACCATAAAATACTTCTCATGCTACATTTCAGGGATCAAGCCCCTTAAAGAAGGTCAACTCCATTAATAAATCTTGGACAAGATTTCGAGACGTCAAAACAGGTGAAAATTTGGACCATGATACTAGTCTATATATAGGTAAGTTTTGCATCAGCTTTGTAAAACTTTGTCAGACTATGCTTATACTTCACAGAAGCCAATATATTTTATGTATATATATATTCTACTTCAAAGGAGTGATGCTAGTAGCAATGTTCATATACAATAATATTTAAAACTATAAGGCCTCTTGCAACCACGCATTTCAGGTTAGTCCCATCTATCAAAACCCTCTATTGTGGATCACATTTAAATTTCTAATAACCAAACTTGGTTTTTTATTTGACATTTGGTTTCCCATACCAAAAGAAAAAGCAACAGTTCACGACCAATAAGGCATCTTGAAGTCCATTTGCCTTGATTGGGCTCTAGACAAATTTGATAGCGTTTTCACTACAATATTATAAAAATCCTTGAAACCTCACAAGACATAGCTACATTTCAGAAGTAATGATGCACCCTAAAGTTTATTTTAAATTGACACCATTATAGAGGAGACAGAAAGCTTCTTTTTTCCACGTTTGCATTGAATTGAATTTAGCATGGTGATTAAAAGTCTTTGGACTATGGAAAGATTTTCTATGATTGGATTTGAAAACCATTAAAAAATTTCAGGCTTGTTAACCTCCTTTCACTTGCAACAAAACCATTTAAGGTGCCTCAATGGGCTTATGTGAGGCCAGCTGTTGCTTATCAGACACACTTGCATCTTTTCAGTTGTAAAAAACCTATTGATGCTGAACTTTGAAGGAATCTCAAGAGCCAAGATTCCAGACCAACAATAAATGGTACTGATGTTGGCCACATGTAAATGTAGAAACAAATCTAGAACAAATTAAGATAAATACTTTAAACATTTGCGTCCACCCTTATTAACCAACTATGAAAACATGTGCCTTAACACCCTCTTTGTTTTCAGTATCAACTTGTCAGTTTTATGAGTACCTGGAACCACAGACACTCTGAATCTTTAGAAAGAAATCAATGAATCTGGAATATTTTTATGGTTGGATATTAGATTAGATTTTGGATATTGAAACAACAAACATATGAGGTTTGCAAGGCATAATTTGGATAATTTTTCATGTATCACAGTTAAAGTCATATGTCCAAGTCCTTGCAGCATTCATGTACATATTTCACATGCCAATTAGTCAAATTGATACTAATGTGTCAAAATTAAGACTTCGAATTGTAGACATTGAAATATTACGAGTGTGCCATTTTTCCTCTGATTATTTGTAAGGGACCATGTCAAAAAATACCCAAAATATAATTTCAATATAACAATAGTGAAAATTAACTAGTTTGTTTAAATCTTAGTTTTGAGATTGCACCAAGTTCTTGCTAGATAAATTCAACTGGATTTACTCATGTGGTCCATTCTTATAGTGAATCTCTCTTTGAATGGCTTTACGTAACTGCCAAATCTTACTTGAGGTTTGATTGCAATTGCTAAATGGGTGAAGATGACAAACTCTGCTCGACAATTTTTCACTTTTATCAGACAAAGTAACATTTAATTGCTGGAAAAAGTAACACTTGGGGAGAGTTCTACAAGACAATTATGCTGAAGAAAAAGATAAAAGATTATATTGTTAGAGATGACTTTACAAGAATTCGACTTTGATTTTCTATGAAAACATTCTTGCAATAGATTTTATTGATAGAGATGTAGTTCCTTATGTTTTTCGATACATTTAATGTTGTTGGGAGTACCTTTATCGCTAGTTTGAGTATCATTCATACTTATTAAGCATTCTATATTTGAACCCCTTCAGAATGTCAAATTAATCATCTTCAAGCACTCAAATTTTGAGGACATTTAAAATTTAATACATATTCTAAGAAAAAGAACGGAGACTCAGTTGCAAGAACCACCACTCTCAGAAAAATGGCTTAGGTGGAGATTAAATATTCGAAAAAGCTAGAAAGGCTTCTTTTTAACCCTCCAAGCAGCTCCTCACCTATGTTTTCTCCTAATGGTGGATTGTATACAGTTTCATAAAGAACGGGAATAATTTAACACCATGGAGGAGTGACTAATCAACAGAAAAGTCCATGAAGAGGAACTATGTCATGACTCCACAGTGCAAAGTCAGTCTGGCAACTCTGCAGCAGCAGGAGCTTATTTGCAAGACAATTAGGACATTCCATTAAAGATGTTGCCAAATATTGATGGAAATATCAGTCAGCAGAGATGAATTCATTTCAATTTTTTTCTAAGCCTATCAACATCCAATTTCACTGGCTGGATGACAGGTTTTCTTACTATCTGTTGTCTACACACATAGAGGATAGACAAACATAGAAAAATAACATGCAGGGAGAAACCGCTCCCTTATAGTTGATTATAATTAATACTACTATGGGGAATATGGATCTTGGGCCCAATGTAACCAACCTCAATGGTTCCATCTACTTAGAAGGTTAATTTCAAGGATGATGCACAGGTGCCTACGGAATCTGGAATGTCTATACTAGAGATTTAAGTTTTAACCAAAGATGTTTGTGGATTGGGGCAGCAGAAATGCTTGTAGAGTGCACAGCTTGCCTCTTATACTTGTCTCAAGGATGAAGGAAATTCTCATTAAGCATATTAAAGTGGAAGCAGGTATCTGTTGTACCTTTGTGAATAGAAAGTAGTGATTGGAATTGGAAAATGTCCACCCTCAGCACAAAGAGTGATTCTGATCCTTATTTTTATCTTGTACATCTCTTTTTCCCATGTTCAAAAGATGATGATTGTAAAATTACATGAAATCCTAATATATGTGTAAAATGTCTAATACCAAATGGGCTACACGTCTTAGTACTACTCTGGAGTGTTTTTTTCACTTAGATGAACTTAGATCCTAGTGATCTGAATTTGTCTAGGTTTTTTCACTCAATCCTCCAAAGCCATAAGTATGCACTAATGCATCTTGCCCCAACATGGTCTCCGAGTCCTTACTTCTGATGCCATGCATTACTAATGTCACCCCTTTAGAGCCCTCATTTAACCTAGCACATCTCTTGGAGATAATATACCATAATTTTTGCATGTTGGAGACAAATTTGAGTGACTTTAGGAAGTTGGTAAAAGAGAATATTCCCTAATTTGCCCCCTTTGAATGAGGTGTCATTTCTGATTGGATTTGGTCTCAATCAATCACTATTTTTCCACTTCTAGTATTTTATTTTATAGGGTATTTATTTTATTAAAATACAATGGTGTAAATTCATCTTGTATATACACTAAACAAGTATCATTCCAATTCAGGGTTGATTTTTGCGTTTGTCAGTGCTGCTATTTCAATTCTAGGTGAAAAATGTTCAGGGCCTTGCAAAACTTCTGGCTAAAGTTTGAAACAAATAAAATATTACATTACTAAAGTATGTTCTTTAAAATCAATTTCTTTCAATAAATGCCATCTCGCTTCGATATGGATTTTTCCTTTGTATATAGAGGTTTTTGTTTTGTTCTGCATTCAATATTCTGAAAGCTTTAATTTCTTTTAAGAATATAAGTTATGACTAATGTCTTTGGTATTTGTGATAGAGAGGAGGCAAGAAGAGGCTGGACGAATCCGTGACAAGTACCCTGATAGAATTCATGTAAACTCATGAACTAATTCCATATTAAGAAATCCTTTTATTTGTCAGGCTATTGAATATTTTCTTAGTCAAATAATACAGTAGATATAAATGAGGATAGGTCTATTTTACTACCTTGCTTGAGATGTTTTGCTAGAAAATGAGTGTCTTACCAGATTACCCCTAAAATCTTGCAGGCTATTGTTGAGAAGGAAGAGAAGAGTGACATACCAGACATTGACAAGAAAAAGTAAGTACTTCTGTATGAAAGTATCAAAGACATATTTGGATCTTTTCTGGAGTCATACTAGAAATATAATTTTTGTTTCTGGGGTATGTTTCATCAAATGATAAATATTTGATTTCCAACATGCTTTTCTTTTTCCATTGATTCACATGGATAGACATTTCAAGTAAGGTTCATTTGCATCTCTCCAATGCTTGCCTCACCATCCTTTTTATCTTCATGTAAGAAATATAAGACTGCAAGGAGAATGCAAAAACTCTTAGTGTTGAATCCTAGAGATACCGAAAGATCAAAATGAGTGAGGGTCCAAGGGACTTCAAGGAAGAAGCCCAATACCAACAACGCACTCTATTTTCAACTATTCTAATATCCAAGGCTATGCTCAAGGGTGTTTTGAGGTTCTTTCTATCCATTGGTTGTGTGACTCGAAGCCTACACTGCCTGATAGAACTAGTATTGGAGGTTTATTTATAATGCCTCTTATGATTGGAGCTATCTAGAGGTTGTAAGTAAGAAATGACGAGCTTTGAGTTAGCAATGCAGGGAGTTCTATCTATGAAAGTTTTCTGCTAGAAGTGAAGTATCTCCTAAATAAGCAAGACAATAC
>LPNX011057995.1:22709-78624 GCA_001517045.1 Pseudotsuga menziesii | reverse complement strand
ATCTCTTGTCCTTCTACTATATGAAAATATTTAAGGAGCTATTACAGTCTATGAACAAGCAGTGATATCTAAAACTAATTTCATATAAGACAAGATGTCTAAAGATGAAATGTTCTTGTTTAGGTTCCTCTAACATAGGCTCATTTTCACAATTTTGAAACTAACCATCAGTCTTTGAAAAAGGATAGAACCTGCATCTAACATAGACTCATTTTCAAAATTTTGGATAGAGCTTGTACTAGAACCTGCACAAGTCTTTTCAACAGTTGAAACTAACCTGTACTAGTATTTCTAGCTTCTGAAACTGATCTTTCCTTTAACATAGGCTCATTTTCACAATTTTGGATAGAACCTGCACTAGTCTTTTCAGCAGTTGAAACTGACCTATACTAGTATTTCCAGCTTCTGAAACTGATCTTTCCTCTAACATAGGCTCATTTTCACAATTTTGGATAGAACCTGCATCTAAGATAGAATCATTTTCAAAATTTTGGATAGAGCTTGTACTAAAACCTGAACTAGTATTTTCAGTAGTTGAAACTAATCTTTCCTCTCCTTTATGATCAGTAACTCCAAAGCTATCACCGTCACCATTAAGGGTGCAAGTATTTACATACTTTTTATGAAGAGAACTAATATCCAACAACAAAAGAAGACAAAACTCACCCTTGGCCTCTGAAGGAACCAAAAATGTGCTTCCCTCTGAAGTACTCTGAAATACTTGCACCTTTCAGCCAGAATCATTATTAGATAGTCCATTAATATTCATTTAAAAATATTGACTACTTGCTATTTTGATATTTCTATGAACTTGATATTTCCTTTGACAGCCCATTGCATTTATCAGTCTCAACAAGGAGCAAATTTTCTAAATTGTGAGGTTTATTTATAATGCCTCTTGTGATTGGAGCTATCTAGAGGTTGTTTGGGGTTTGATGCATGGAAAATCATAAACCAAAGTTTTGATAAACCATCATGCAATAACAACCCTAGAATCCATCATAAACCATCATCAGCTTGAAGCCATTTTTTTGACAATTCTTCAAGCTGGAGTCGTTGAAAGTTGCTGAGACAAGATGTGCCTCAAACTTCCTCCTGTTGCATCGCTTTGTACAGGTGAAAGTTGCATTATTGTTCATGGTGAGTGAGATTTAGTCTTTTTGGAGACAGTCAAATTTAGAGAGGAGTGATGTGTAGACTTGTGATTGATGGGAAGTGGTGGATCAAGATTGACTTTTGTTGAAATTCACAACACCAACATTTGAGCTTCTTTGAAATGTAAAGACTGCAAGCCTTTTTGGGGAGAGATTTATGATGGCAGGGATACCATGGATGAGAAATGTGTGGAAACCATTTAACAGGAGGGTTCCTGTGCTTTTATTTTTTGATGTAGATTTTGTATAGGTTGTGTTGAGAATCATTGATATAGATTTTGCATTGTGATGACAATCATTATTGACATGTGGAACCAATTCAACACCCCCTTGCACACTTTATCCCATGCTTTGAATCCTAGATTTATGTGACAATGACCTCATTGCTTGAAGCAATGGGAAGAGGAAGGCCCCACATGGATGGGGTTGGCTACTGTAGTGAAGAAATCCTTCAAGTGATTGTTTGGGGGGAAATTTTGTAAAATTTGTTGGAGGAAATTGAAATGGACAAATTTTCAGACATCATCCTTGGCTACTTTTTATATCTGTACACTAGTTTTGGGATGTAATATTTACTGTATTGTTGCCCCAGTTATCTCTTTTAGTTCATTTTGAAACATTCGACATAATATTCTTATTAATATATTTATATTAATTTAGAAAGTTTTCTTTATTGGGCTAAATTGTTTTAAAAAAATATTTCCCATTTAGCTTTTATGATTTTTTATTTTCTATGTCCTATTTTTCTAGCAGCAAAACTCAAAAGTTCTATGATGTTACAAATCCTTCATAGCAACACTGGGCACTTTGTTTACCTCCACCAGTGGCAGAGGTTTCCTTGCCTCGATCAGCTTCTTCAAGTAAATTGAGCAAATCACTAGCTCCTGTAAGTGACTTTAGGATTTTAGTATATTGTACTTCTGTCCAATTATCTTTAGCATTTGTTATTGATATCTGTGCAGACAGATTTTTCTATGCTTCCATATTAGATTATTTAATAGCTTCTAATTCAGTCCTAAATAATCATTAGTATAGAAGCTAATGTGTATTTTCTTTAGACAGCTTATGTTTTACTTCAGTGATTGTCTTCTAGATTCTTTATACATGGCTTCATTTTCATTTCCTAATAATATATACCCGTTCATATTTCCATGTGAAACTAGAACACGTGAGGTAATGCTGAGACTTCCCTTGCCAGTGGAGCTCCTGGAAGATGAGTTGTATTTCCAGATAGTGCATCTTGGTATGAAATCTATTTCTTGTCATGGAATATTTGTTTAGTTTTCAACCACCCCCCTGGATTGGTGCAGAGTAACATTACACATTAATTTAGTGAACATAAGATTCCATATGATTTAGGAGTTTGTGGTGGAATATTACATATCTTACTGAATATTGAGACATTAATGGTTGTTGCAGGGGCTCCCATGTTGCACAGGAAAAATCATTTAGTATGAGGATCCCAGCTGTTCAGGGCTCCTCTAATCCTAAAAAAATTTCATCTCATTCACTTTAAGTGTCTCCAACATTAAATCTCCTTGCCTTGGTGGTGGAAGCTGCGGCATTGAGATTGAGTTATGATCATGGCAAGATGTTGGTCAATAAGGGTGGGCAATCATCAACATTTATATCTAAAAAACATATTGATGCCAAACCTAATGCAATGAGTGGAACATATATAAAATTAAATTCATGTGTAAATACCATTGGGGAAGCTTTCCATGGAAAGAATGCCAGTTTAGTTGATCCTACTATGAAATGTAGGAGTCATGAAGGTTTTAAAAGTCTATTGAAGAATTCGTCCTCTGACACACACAAGGGTTCATCTGAGCTGGGCAGTTGGCACATTGAAACAACAAGAAGTGAAAGAACATATGTGGCTTCAGTGTCATTTGGTATTGTCTGTGTTGGAATTTCTAAAGATATCTTTCCAATCTCTGTCCCTCAAAGCATCTCTGTTGTTCAAAGCAACAATGAAGTGAATGTTGTTGCTCTAAATAAAAGCAATAGAATGCTTTTAGGAAACCATGTTGATAATTGTCTACAAAGGTCTCCATTTGATGATAGGTATCAAAAAAATTATGAAGAACACTGTGCAGAACCATATTGTGAAGGTTGCTCTAAAGCTATTTCTTCAGATGCAGAGGTGCCTCCCTTTATGGAAAAATTCCAATTTTCAGTGGATGATTATAGTTCTAAAGTTTGTTCTCTTCATCAAAAGTATGTAAATACTTACACCCTTAATGGTGACAATGAAAACTTTGGAGTTACTGATCATAAAGCAGAGGAACGATTGGTTTCAACTGCTGAAAAGACTAGTGCAGGTTCTATCCAAAATTGTGAAAATGAGCCTATGTTAGAGGAAAGATCAGTTTTAGAAGCTGGAAATACTAGTACAAGCTCTATCCAAAATTTTGAAAATGAGTCTATGTTAGATGCAACCGATAGAAGTACAATTACTGGTTTTCAAATTCCCGAGAAAGTAGAAATTGCTAGAGATTCTAATGCCAGTTCTGGAAAGATAGAATGCTTGGAGAATCTAGTGTGTAATATCCTTCTAGAATTTTATATGAATGGCTCAGATGTTGGAGAAAACAGTATAATTTCAAACATATTGTCTTTGAATTTTGATTCAGATGATAGTGTATTAAATGGTCCTCACAATTTAGCAAATTTGCTCCTTGTTGAGATTGATAAATGCAACGGGATGTCAAAGGAAATATCAAGTTCATGGAAGTCCCAGAATAGCAAGCAGTCAAGATTTTTATTTGCAAGGTCAGAAAGTTCTACAGAAAGATCAAGCCATTATTCCACTCCCAATTTGGTATCATCTAGGCAATTGCACAGGGAGTGGGAAAATGGACAAATGGACAAGATGTTTTGGAAAGCACAAATGGACATGAACTATTGAATATTAATGGACTATCTAATAATGCTTCTGTCCCAAAGGTGCAAGGACTTCAGAGTACTTCAGAGGGAAGCACATTTTTGGTTCCTTCAGAGGCCAAGGGTGAGTTTTGTCTTCTTTTGTTGTTGGATATTAGTAATTTTATTTTAATAATTGTGTTTTTCCTTTTGCTAATATGGAATTTACAACTTTTGTTTCCTTTTATCTAGCCATTTTAAGCCTTTGTATTTTTCCAAGTTTGTTATCTATGGATACAGACTTATTTTTATGGATCTAAATACAAGAGATAACCATTTTCAGATAAGCCTATCTTTTAAGATCTGACACTGCACAGGGGATTTCCCTAAGTTGCATCGGGACATTACCAATGTTGTGTAGGATTGTCAGATATCCCTTGGTCATCTTGGGGACTTCTAAGCATCACTTTCCAAAATCGGTGCCTAAGAGAAAAAGAAATATAAGGCCTTAGCACTACACTCACTCATTAACACATTACCCCTTACTAAGAGACTATTCAATCTCTAATTCAACCAAGATTTAGATTTGTTTTCTTTAAATTAGCTAGGTCAAACCCTCTCTTACTCTTACCGTCTGCTCTACCCTACCTCTATCCTCCTACAAAAACATACCCTATGTTATATTGTTGTACTAATGGTAGGTTTTGAACAATTCTTCATGGACCTTGAACTTTGTACTTGTAAATATAACCCCACACCAAAAATTTTGCAGTTTGATCACAATAAAATAGGCTTCACAATAAGAGAAGAAACCTTTTGCAGTTTGATCACAACCATAGACCTGCTTATCATGGAACCTTCTCAAAGAAAAGGTGAATATACTTTGCATAATTTTAAGTTTATTAATTATCAAAGCAACAGGTTGTGTTTTAATTTCATAGCCCATGATGAGGAACATCTAAAACAACTTGAAGCTCATAGATTCTTAATATTGTAGTAGACAAGAGGGAAAGTTTTTTTTTTGACTCTTTGTTTTTGATGCAGTGATGGCATTGGGCTTCGAAATCCTTTCAGGAAGGACTCTTCTTTGGACTATGAGAATGATAGTGATGAAGAATTGGAAGAGGTACTCATTGCTAAATCTCTTTGGTAAGAGTATTTGTAGTATTTTTATTAGCTTTAGTTACAGGGAAAATTGTACATAGCTCTCAGGAATTAGTTTATCATAAATACTAGTTACTGGTAAGCTGTAATAGTAATAACTATGTAGTTTGTAGTTTGATATCTATCATAAATTTGTTTGAATATCATCATTGTCAACCAATAAAAAAATTTTAAAGGGTGCTAGCTCAATGGTAGAGCACCTGCCTAATTATAGGTAGGAGGTTGGTGGTTCGATTCCTCTATGCCCTATCATAAATTTGTGACTACAAAAATGACTAAATTCGCATATATACGACTATTAGTAGCTAATTGCCCATATCTTAGTCATATTTAGCTTAGTCATTAATATGTTAACATCTAGTAGTTTATTTAGTCATATATTTGGTCATTAATGGTTGCAATCAGTGACTAAATTAGTGACTAAATCAATGACTAACTCAATGACTAAATCAATGACTAAATCCATGACAAAATCAATGACTAAATCAATAACTATCAATGACTAAATCAATGACTAAATCAATGACTAAATCATTGACTATCAATGACTAAAGCATTTTCTATCAATGACTAAATCAATGACTACTAAGTCAAGCTATTAATGACTAGTGAAATACGACTAGCTATAAGATAGTAGAAATTTGCTACTATTAGCCACCGACTCAAAAATAGTCATTTATAGCCTAATTTTAGCCATTTTTTTAGTCATTAATTTTTCATTTTCTACTAGTGTTTAGATCAACCATGCATACCTTCCTCCAGTAGACCCTCAAAAACCTTTATTATCACAAAGTCATTTTCGTATTTTTTCTCTTTTTTTTTTAGAATCTTTTTCTCTCCCTTTTTTAACAAGATGTCCTCCCTAGGTAGATTCCCCTCTTTCAGTTGGGCCTGTTAAGTACCTCGTCGGGTTTACCTGGTCATATCATAGGCTGGTACCCGCTACCAGTGAGCCTGTTTAGTGCCCCGATGGGTTAACCTCTTAAACCCATTTTCTATCAGAGGCTCTTGTCCCAATGTTTCCAGTCCCTATAGATATTCAACAAATGATTTTTCCTATGAAGGAGTGGTGGGGGAGAAGCTATGAAAACCATGCTATAGGGTGGGATGGTATATGGATTGGAGGACAACTAGACTTCTTTTTAATTATCATGGAACTAAAATAAAGGCTACAAGAGGAATCTACAAAATCAAAGATACACACGATTGATGGATTTAGTGTAAAGTGGATGAATCCATAAGATAATGAATGAAAGGTGTCTCTAGTCCCAAATATCGTCTCTTTCATATAGATTTATAGTAGTGTTCCCCACAAACTAGGAATTTCATTCACCCTTATGCTACCTTGTAGTAAAGATGATTAAATAACATGCCCTGATAATGAAGCTGGGATGTATGAGTGACCTCTAGGTTTTAGATAGACCTTAATTTATAACAAATCCCCATGATGTTTAAAGTTGGTCTTGAGTATGTGGTATAATTAGAAATATACATGTATGAAAATGAATAATGATGTAATATTGTTTTGGTTTAGTCATGAACGTGATCATATTCTTAGTTCTTTTATTTGAAAAGAAAGCAAGAAAAAAAAATGAAGTTGCATTATTCCCTAAACTAAGAATGCAACATTTTATTTATATACATATTTCCCTACCCTAAGAAGAAAGAAAACATTGTTATCCAAGTATATGAGCTCTTCCAATCTAACCAAGTGCGAATCAACATATAAAATATACCTTTATCCACATATGCGATGGTTATTGCAGTGAATGTGGAATACCAACCAACTTACTTGTTTCTGCATTAGAAGGTGTCGAAGGAAGTAATGGTATTATGACTGCATTACCTCTTTGAGCTAGCGCTCAAAGGAATATTGATAGTCACCTTCCTTTCTCAAACCATACATTTCCTCTTCTTCTAATTGTTCAATTGCTTGAGTACGTGAAGGGTCTGTTGATAGATATGTGCATAACTCTTCAATTTCATCTCTCTCTCCTTCGAATGTAATCCCCAATATGTCAGCTTCTTCTGCACTCTTGCAAAGAAAATCCTTTTGTAGTTCTTGGGACTGTGTTTCATCTTCTATTCCAGGAGAGGTTGATAAGCTCTCAATTGTTATCAAGATCTTTTCCTCTTGAGAGATTGAGATCCCATCTATTGCTAGGATTTGAGAAAGTTTTCTTAACTTGATGGTCACTTCTGAATCCATGTCTTGGTTGGTAGGTCCTGCTTCACACAAGGATTAGTGGTTGGGGCTCTTACTACACACAAATTTATATATATATATATATATATTTCTTTAGAATCTAATTACGAAACATATCACACATTTGAAAAGAAAATACCTTATGAAAAATGTAAAAGCACCTAAAAAAATGAATCAAACGTAATAGATCTAAATACAACACCTAAGCTTCCTGAAGAGATAACACACTTGCATAAGAGTAAATGGTAAGAAACTAAACTACCTAAATTTGCAAGACACATGTACATGAAATTAAACTATGGAAAAGTAAATTATCTACGTTTGCAGAAGAAATAGTACATTTAAATATGAGAAAGTAAACTACCTGTTGCCACCTTTCACACACCTGGGGAGAACGTGGCAGAAATATTCAAGCCACTCGGTGTGTCCTAAGGGGAAAGTCTTGAGTCAAGGCTGTCACCTTGTTCTTGACTCCTCTGTTTAGGCAAACTCTTAATGAAGCCAAAGGGGGTAGACCCTACAAGTTACTAAGGTTGGTTACTTAGATGATGATGGTATTAAATGAGTAAGTTTTTTAGGAGTTTTGATTTAACAATTGTAAACAATAGATAAAATGATGAGACAATCACAAATAAGCATGATATGACACCCAATCACATATATATTGAAAGAAATAAACAGTTGACCAATTCCTTGTTGGCAAGCAACACCCTCCAGAGCAATTTGAACACAAAAATTTCAAATTTGTCATTTCATCAATCTTTTGAACGACATTTGATATCACAACCTTAATCAACACTCATCTATAGATATTTTAGGAGTGTCGTCAAAATATTTGATTCTGAAGGTACTCTCAATAAAAGTTGATTGATTGATTGATTTAGGGGGATTAACACTAGTTTATATCAAGTTTGAATTTCTTGGCCTTAGTTTCTCATTTCTTTTTAATCATTTGAAAAGATTATAATCCTAAAAGTTAGTAACTCCTAATTTTACAACATTTATCATTCATGCATATTCTAGGTCAAATGAATTCATTACATCAATGGTATTTGATTGTTAACCTAAGCAAGTTGATACATTATATGATATTTGTTTTTCCCAATTTATATATGAGGTCTAACGAGATTTTTCACTTCTAAAATATCTATTTCATCATGTTGATAATAGGGATAAAAGTGTATTTAATATAAATTTCGCAAGTTTCACATTATTATACACTTATCCTTATTATGAATTCTGTATTTTTAGATGAGATCAGATTGATGGGATTATGAACCTTTTCAACACCTTGAAGTATAGTCAGTATTAAAGTCCATCCTAAGTGGCTAAGATGATTTTCAAAGGTTTGATATGGGTTTGGTTACATTACTAATTGTTTCTTTTCATTATAATATCGACCATAATTCTAATTACATCAATTGTATTTTGTATTTATTAATCATGGTATTGTTAATATTCGATGATGAAAGATTAGGTGATTGTAACCATTAAACTATCCTTTGAACCTATGAGTTTTATTAGGCCATCACATCAGTATGAAAAATGTTAATCGGGATTGATACTATTATTGAAATTGAAGGTTTGATATCCGCGTAACCTAAATGTTTGCCATATGTTGATTTGCCATCATGCAAATATCATGCATAAGTTGTCGCTCGCTCGATTTTTCTGCAGACCATTATGGCGTGGTAAGTGTTCTCCAAGTCCCATTAACTTGTCAACTCGAAGGTATGATGACTCTGCAGGAAAGTTCACAGTTCTTTGGTGAAATAGTGCATTTTGGAGTGTTAATTGATATGTGCAAATTCTGGATAAATCAACTGTGATGTTTAGTTCGGCTTTTGAAAATCCTGAAAGTATACGTAATTGTTATCATGGCCCCTGTTTCGAGATTTGAACTCATGGGCGATGAATATTTGGACTCTACCCCTAAATGTCGTGAGGTGGTGATTAGGGTTGGATGGCTAGGGATTTTGCAGAAATTCTCTGGGTTCAACTTGGCAATTTCCAGGGCATTTGCAGCATCATTTGATGGTATCAAAGCACAGATTGGGGATGTCGAGTTGAGGTTGACAGAAGAGTTTGTTTCTTAGGACATAGGTTTACCACGGGTAGGTGAACATTGATATAAGGGCAAGCATGTAAAAAACGATGAGTGGAAGGAGTTCTTGACCCTAGCTAACCAACAAATGAAGTATAAGTCCAGTTTTCCTTCTCGACTTCTCAAGAAGAAATGGCATTCTCTGCTTGAACATATTATCAGGTATGTCACCTATAAAGGTCAACTTTCCAAAACCCAGTTTTATCATCTTCGGATTTTAATGGTTTTCAAGGGGTGTCCTATGAACATGCCATATTATTTCCTGAATAGTCTGGATAAAATGGCTTGTACCTATCAGATTAATGTGGGGGATAAGGATCGGAGTCTATTTCATCATGGAATTATTAAAATACTGGTTTCATGCTAGCTAGGAGAATTAGGGGATACTTGGGAGTCATTTCTCATACGTAACGGGTTTGGGGAAAATGAAGAGTGGCCCCGACAGAGGCCCAAAACTAGGAGAAGACGTATCAAGACCGAAGAAGCTGAGCCTGAGTTGGAAGAATGTGGTTCTCAAGATAATCTTTACAATGAAGTGTCTGAACCCAGTCGAACCCTAAGTAGCAGTTACTTTAAGGTTAAGTCTGAATCGAACCTTGAGATCTTTGTTGATGATTCTTGGCCTCTAATGAGAAAACTGGTGATCACAACACCCTGTCCAAATTAGGATCTTCCTCATTCATAGACCAATATTGGTAAAAAATCGGCTAAAGACCAAATTAGTAGAGTACTGAGCAATCAGGATATTCGTTGAACTGCTCATAGAATTATAGTTGCATTTTTCTCCAGAAGAGACTTGAGTGTAGGGTATGCCCCTGTTATCGGAAGTAAGTGATTCTTCAGAACCTCATCCTAATCTAGCTCCAATTGGTCCAACCAGCTTGGACCTGAAATATGTATCTGTCTTTGAGACTAATGTTGTCAGTGCTCACCACGTAAATCCTGGGTGTGATGTGGATCAAGAAATTGATCAGAATCCATGCACAAAAGAGGGTCGAATGTAGGATCGAAGGAACAAATCAATCGAATCCCTTATGCTCAAGTCATCTCATCTCTAGAAACTGACTTAAAAGAGGCTCAGGTTATCAAGGCATTTGCTATGGATGAAATTGCAAGCCTGAAAACTAATTTGACTTCTTGGATTGAAAAATGGAATCTTTTGAGGGAGAAGAAGCTTAAATATAAATATCAAGTTAAAAGCCTTCTGTTAAGAAATCTAAGATTGATCAAACAGAATAAGATTGCTAATACCAGGAATGTTAGATTTAAAGCCAAGTTAGATGAAGCAAGAAGAAATGTGCCAATTCGACTTTCTGTCGAATCAACCCTTAAAATCTAACATTTTTTGTTTTTTGTAATGAAGTTCAATTTTGTCTTATGGTTTAAATCTTTGTTAGGCATACAGACGATTTGAAATCAGCCTTTACAGGTCAGTAATATCTTGAATTTTTCAGTTTTGGTTCTTGGTGCAAATTTTTTTCTTATTTAATAAGGATATCTGTAGAATTGAAATTCTATAGATGTCCTATTTATTTTTATGTGATTGTTAGTTGCACTTTGCTAACAGATTCTGTTTAAAATTGCCAGGTATTAAGGAGTAAAGGAAATGAATCTTGATGCTGTACTGCATTTTTGGTTTTGATTGTCTGGAGTTTACTCATTGGAGGCTGCTTTGAAAATGCAATTGATTGCTATTTTGCTAGTTCTACGATCCTATTTATGACCATCATCAGTTGATGGATTGCCGAATATAGTGATAACACGTTTTGGGGAATAATGATACTGGATTTTATCTAGTAAGTTAGTTATTTTCTTGCACGTTATTCCTTCCTAGTGGTTACTCAACGACATACCTAGGATCATGGCCTTTCCTTTGCTCTATATTCGGATAAAATCCATGTATTACCATAGAAATAGGGTGGTTAGTTAATTAGTTGTTGTTTCAGTTCCCTTTATAAATAAGTTTCAAACATGAATAAGGGGTTCGATTTCTGAGACATTTGGATAATTGATATTTTATAGTTTCATACTTCATTCTGTTGTGTTGGTGTTTTCTAGAACTTTTTCTGAAGATCACTGAATGTTACAGGATAGTAAAGACCCTAGCTAAGTCTTTAAATTGTTTTATGCTATGTTAATGATTGTTCTCCTTTGTTAATTTCACTTTCATATATATATATATATATATATCGTTATATTATATGTGAAATATTCTTTTATGGATCTCGAATGATTACATTGCCTTGAAATGTAAATGATTTATTTTTATGTTGAAATGAGTGAGCTTCTTCACATTTTCAATTGATTATGAATCTATGTTAGATAAATTATTAACTTGCAAGCCGACCTTGTTCTGTCCACAAGTTAGTATATGACTGTATTCGTTATGTTTCAGGACTGTGTATATGTTTGATTCATTTGATAATAGGTTTTAATTTCTGTTCGAATTATTTTGTAATGAAATATCATCTTATTGTGAGGTAATTCAGATCTAATTCTGTTTATTGTACACTTTTCTAACAGTTCAGAATTATGGATCATCTTATGCTTTAAGACCTTTTGTCAAATCAATAATTCATGCTCTCGGCTGAGATAGGTAGTCTGCATTTAGGTCATTATAGAATAGAATTAGGAGCTACTATTTTATGCACTTATCTTAAGATAATCTTTAGAATTAGTTAGTCATTAAGTTAAATCTCTCTGATTTGTTAGAAGATTGGGTGAAGAAAATATTTCCACATACACCTAGAGAGATATCTATTTTGAGATCATATTATAGAGGCAACATGGCCTTGATCCCATGAAATACAATTACTTTAAACACATACAAGATGGCATTAATGTTAGAATAATCAACCCATAGTTTACCCACTTAGACATTTATTTTTTATATTTCTATCTTATTTTCCTAGTTCATGTGTCCCACCTTGTGCAAGTTCCTAATTTCCTATCCATAGAGGTCAAACTTGCCATATTTGACCCATGTAGCGCTTGGGAAATCCTTAGGAATCAAATCTACTTTATTCCTGGCCTCCTAGGCACCTATCTGCTTTTTCTGCTTTACTGCCTACTTTTTCAGTGTTTTAAGGCACATAGGAAAGCAAGACTAGGTGAGGTGAACTTGTTTTTTGTCCTACACATCCTCCTCTCTTTTCTCCATGCAAAAGCATGTATGAGCTTCCATTCCACCACTCTTTAGCTTGCCTATTCCTTTTTTCCAATTCGTGAGCTCCATGACAGATTTGGGATCCAACTTTTACACCTATGGGGGATTTGCTTATTTTTGGTAAGCCTGCTTTATGCTAGATTTGGATGCTTCCTCATGCATTTGATTTCTTCATGTATTATATTTATTCAGCAGCCTATGATGTTACAGGTTTGGCTATTGTACACAGTTAATATAATTTTGTGTTACAGCTCCATATTCAGTCTCCATTGTTAGCAATTTTGCATGATCAATTGATAATTGTTGTGGGTAAAATTAATCTACTGCTGGCCTGAATTTATACATGGTATCAAAGCCATTGTAGGTTGTTACTCTCCTTCAAAAATTGTTTTTCAGGTTCGACATCAAGACTAAGAGCCTTCTACTGACAGCTGAGACAGATTTTCTAAAGCTATGGATTCACAGAAAACTATCTTGAATCCCTTCAACTATTTTGAATGGAAAGCAGAGATGGAGATCTTGTTGAGAGCGAAAGGCCTCTACAGGGTGACTATGGCTACAAAAGCAAAGCCCAATGCTGCTGCAGAGAAGATCAAATGGCACAATCGGAGAGATGAGGCCTATGGCCTCCTATGTCTCAGTATTTCCCGAGACCTCCTTTTCCATCTCGATGGATTAACTTCACCGGATCAAGTATGGGAGAAGCTTTATAATCTTTTTGGAAAGAAAGATGAGATGAGGGGACATCAGATCGAAAATGAGCTGATTTCTCTGAGTCCCAGTAGCTTTGAATCCTTGCAGCTATATTTCTCCAAGTTCAAAGCACTAGTTTTGCAGCTGAAGTAGTGTGGTATCGAAAAGAAATATGATCAGCTCGTATTAGTCATCCTCTCGAAGCTAGGACCTAACTACTCAGTCTTTGTTTTGACCTTCTATGCCACAAAACTCACAGCTCGAACCTGGAAGATGCCTAGCCTTGCAGATTTCATGGAATCTCTCACACAAGAACAAGACAAGCTGGTGATGATGGGCACCATCAAACCATCAAGCTGGTGATGATTTCATGGAATCTCTCACACAAGAACAAGACAAGCTTTGATTGCTGGAGATTCGAGGGTGGATTCAAAAAGCAAAAAGAAAGCTAAAAAGCCACCTGAGCAAAGAAGAGACAAGAAGCAGTCTCCAGAGGATCAACAAGGTCCCAAGAAAAATACCCAGAAGAAGAAAAACAAAGGTGAAATGAACAAGTGCTCATATTGTTCGAAGGGAAATCACACTGAAAGCTCTTGTATGAAAAACAAGATTGATATGCTGACCAATCTCCTGGAGAAGAATGGAATCTCCCTTCCAGAAAGCTCAAAGAAGAGAGAAGGAGGATCAAGTTCCGATGACAAAGAGAGAGTTCATGCTCTAGTTGCTGGCACATCAATCTCACCCAGTTTTATCATAGATTATGGAGCTTCAAGACACATGGTTTCGACTAAGGAGGCCTTCTCCTCACTGGATATGTCGAAAGGACCATCTATTGTACTGGGAGATGACTCTCTCACTGAAAGTAAAGGAAAAGGAAGGATAGATCTTGATCATGGTAAGTTCAGCAATGTGCTGTATGTGCCTGGTCTCGCCTCCAACCTCCTGTCAGTGTACCAAATGACCCACACTGGGTCTCCTAAGAAGGTCATATTCTCCCCCGAAGAAGTTGAGATCACATATATTTCAACTGGTAGAGTCATTGCAAAAGGAGTTGCGAATCATGCTCAAAAGGTATACATGTTTTCACACTTCCTACCTTACTCAAACCCCTCTGCTCTTCTCATTCATGCTAATGAAGCCAGCAAGCTGTGGCATGAAAGATTTGGCCATCTAAATTACAAGTATCTGTCTGATCTTAGTGAGAAAGAAATGGTCATAGGACTTCCCAAGATAAAATTTTCCAAAGGAGTCTGCCAAGGCTGTATCCTAGGAAAACACCCAGAGCATAAGTTTGAGAAAGCTAGTCATGAGAGAACCTCTGCACCCCTCGAGCTGATTCACAGTGATGTTGCTGGCCCATTCCCTCATATGTCCATGATTCAGTCCAAATATGCATTGACCTTTATTGATTATTTTTCCAGGTATTGTTGGGTTCACTTCATGAAACACAAGTCTGAAGTTTTTGGCCTATTCAAAGTCTTTAAGGCTTTGGTTGAAAACCAGTGTGGAAGGAAACTCAAGGTCCTCAGATATGACAATGGTGGTGAGTATGTCAAGTATAATTTTATTAACTATTGTGTAGATGCAGGTATTCATATGCAGCATTCTATCCCTTACACACCACAGCAAAATGGTGTTGCTGAGAGGAAGAACAAATCACTGAAGGAGATGGCAACATGCATGATGGAGGCCAAAACTTTGCCACCAAAGTACTGGGCTGAAGCTATCAACTGTGCATCCTATATCCAGAATAGGGTGCCTCACAAACATCTTGATGGCATGACTCCCTTCATTAAAGCATGGAGTGGGCACAAGCCAGATGTGACCCATTTCAGGATTTTTGGCTCAAAGGCATGGGCTAGAATCCCGACAGAGAAGAGGAAGGCTTTGCAGCCCCAAATCCAAGAGTGTCTTTTTGTTGGATACTCTAAAGATTCAAAAGGGTACAATTTGATAAATTTGAGCACAAAAAAAGCCTTCATTGAAAGGTGTGTTCAGTTTGAAGAAGAACCCCTTGCAGAAGTGGAAGTTGGTGAAGCCTCTTCACCACCTGAACCTCAATAAGTAAGTAAAGAGTTTGTTGAACATGCTGATTCTGATTTGTCTGATGGAGATGAGTTTATTTCAGACCCTAACGGCCCCACAAGGCAAAAATGGGCAGCCAAGACACTACATGCAGCATGTGAGCTAGCTGGGGATCCCAATGACCCAAGGAGGACTAGATCTCAATTTGAGAGTGGTCTGTGCATGAAGGATCCTATGTTTGCTGAAAAATGCTATTTGATGGTGGAGTCTGATCCTCAAACATATGAATAAGCAGCAAGAGATCCAATATGGAAAGCTTCCATAAAGGAGGAGTTCAGCTCACTCCAGAAGAGCAACACATGGGAGCTAGTGGATCTTCCTCTAGGGAGAAAACTAGTACAATGTAAGTGGGTCTATAAGACCAAATTTGATGCTGATGGTTCACCACTGAAGTACAAGGATATATTGGTAGCTAAAGGCTACTCACAGGTTCATGGCATCGATTACAATGACACCTTTTCCCCAGTGGCAAAGATGGATTCCATCAGGCTAGCTCTAGCCATTGCAGCCTCAAGGCAATGGGAGGTACATCATATGGATGTAAAATGTGCCTTTGTGAATGGATATCTCATTGAGGAGATATATATGCAGCAGCCTCAAGGTTTTTCTACTAACCCTTCTCTTGTGTGCAGGTTGAGAAAGTCATTGTATGAGATAAAGAAAGCCCCCAGGGCTTAGTATGCCAAGATAGATAGCTTCTTGCTATCTCTGAATTTTGTTCGGTGAAAATCAGATACGAATGTCTATTTGAAGTCTGTTAATGGTTCATTAATGATCATTGTGTTATATGTTGATGACCTCCTCATTACAGGAAGCTCACAGGCTGAGATTGTTTCCTTAAAAGGAGCTATGAACCAAGCCTTCTCCATGACAGATTTGGGGCTCTTAAGTCAATTTCTGGGGCTTGAGATTGCTCAAACCAAAGATGGAATAAAGGTACACCAGTCCAAGTATGCCTTGTATTTGCTGATCAAATTCAGAATGCAAGATTGCAAAGCAAGCAAAACTCCTTTCCTTTCAGGAGTGAAGCTGGAGGAAGATGATTCTCCACCGATGGTAAACAATACACTGTATAGGAAATTGATTGGATGTTTATTGTATTTGAAACATACTCGACCTGATCTTTGTTATGCAGTAAGTGTGGCTTATAGATTCATGGATCAGCCTCATGAGATCCATTGGAAAGCAGCCAAAAGGTCCTTAACTTTGTTCAGGGAACAAGGACACATGGGATCCTCTATAAGGCAAAATCTGATCTTGAGTTGATTGGATTTACTGACAGTGATTGGGCAGGTGATAGCACAGATAGAAAGTCCACTTCAGGTTATGTGTTCATGCTTACAGAAGGGCCAATCAGCTGGTCAAGCAAGAAACATAGTGCCATTGCACTCTCATCTACAGAAGCTGAGTACAGAGGAGTTGTTAATGCAGCAACTCAGTGTTTATGGTTGCAGGGTTTACTTGGAGAGTGTGGTTTCGAACCTGAGTACTCAACTACCATCTACTGTGATAACCAGAGTACCATTTGAATCTGCAAAGATCTAGTTCAGAAGCAGAGAACCAGACACATTGAGATTCACATGCACTACATCAGAGAGCTTGTGCATGATGGCACCATTCACCTACTCTTCTGTTCATATTCAGAACAAGTAGCTGATATCTTCACCAAAGCATTTTGTGAGAAGACCTTCAGCAATCTCAAATCACTACTGGGGATTGCTGATCATGCTGTAAAGGCATGAGTGGAGAGAATATTCTACAATTTTGTTTTACAGTCCATGTTTAAGGGAGGATTTTCCCAAGTTGGTTTTGCCTCTTTCCTTGTTTATTTGGACATGTAGTATGTAAAGGGTGACTAAGCCTTTTGCTAGGCCCTATATTTTTGATGTATTACTCATAAATTCAGGCTTAAGGGGGGGTGTTAGAATAATCAACCCATAGTTTACCCACTTAGACATTAAGAAAATATTTCCACATACACCTAGAGAGATATCTATTTTGAGATCATATTATAGAGGCAACATGGCCTTGATCCCATGAAATACAGTTACTTTAAACACATACATGATGGCATTAATGTTAGAATAATCAACCCATAGTTTACCCACTTAGACATTAATTTCATTATTTCTGTCTTATTTGCCTAGTTCATGTGTCCCACCTTGTGCAAGTTGCTAATTGCCTATCCATAGAGGTCAAAATTGCAATATTTGACCCATGTAGCACTTGGGAAAGCCTTAGGAATCAAATCTACTTTATTCCTAGCCTCCTAGGTGCCTATTTGCTTTTTCTGCTTTACTGCCTGCTTTTTCAGTGTTTTAAGGCACATAGGAACGCAAGACTAGGTGAGGTGAACTTGTTTTTTGTCCTACACATCCTCCTCTCTTTTCTCCATGAAAAAGCATGTATGAGCTGCCATTCCACCACTCTTTAGCTTGCCTATTCCTTTTTTCCAATTCGTGAGCTCCATGATAGATTTGGGATCCAGCTTTTACACCTATGGGGGATTTGCTTATTTTTGGTAAGCCTGCTTTATGCTAGATTTGGATGCTTCCTCATGCATTCGATTTCTTCATGTATTCTATTTATTCAGCAGCCTATGATATTACAAGGTTGGCTATTGTACGCTCAGTTAATATAATTTTGTGTTATAGCTCCATATTCAGTCTCCATTGTTAGCAATTTTGCATGATCAATTGATAATTTTTGTGGGTAAAATTAATCTACTGCTGGCCTGAATTTCTACAATTAAGTCGAGTGTGTGGGCTGTCTTTCCTTTTTTGGCCTAGGTCAATTTTCCTGGCCAACAAATGGCGCTAGAAGGAGGTCATGAGCTAAAATCTTAATGGCTGATCAATCACATAACATTCCTACCAGCAATCAACCTACTTCCCCCCTCATGAGTTTTGGAATATTGTCCACCTTGGTCTCTACATCACAACCCAAAACTGTAAATACACCCTTTTTAGATGCAATTAGGACCATTATTGATAGAGGCGCAACTGTCTCACCGGTTTCCCCAGAAGCGATAAATCAAATCTTAGAGGAATCATGTAGGATTTTAACTAGAGCCTATTCTTTCCAAACGAGGATCCCTCCGATCAATTTCGGATTACCAAGAAGAGCTCATTTTCAAACCTTGGCAGTGACTGAGTCAGTTGTCGATCTGATTGGAGAAGAGCCTCTTGAACCATCGAGAGGGTCTTCTGATTATCATCTTAGTGATCATTTGAGAGGAGTAGCTAGTCATAACACTTCCCAACGATTGTTGTCTATAGGTGGATCTGACCTACCTCTTTCACCTCCTGATAGCCCCCGTGACCATAACAACGAGTCTTCGTCAGATCCAGAATCCGATCCAGACATGGGCGATTGCGACCAAGGTAATTCTAATGTTGATATACCATGGTTACGATGCGGTGCTGTTTATGTAGTTGGACTGCATCATAACCTACCTAAACATCATGAAAAAATTCTACCTAATTTTGACTCAGATGATAAGGGCCTGGCCGAAAATCACATTGACAAATTCATCCTGGCTGTTCAGACTATGAATGTTTAGCATGGGGATGTGGTATGTCAACTATTCCCTTTAACTTTTGAAGAAAAAGCTGCAGTTTGTTATTTTTCCCTAACACAAGGATCTATAAATAGTTGGGGTGATTTTAGTTAGGCATTCTTAAACAAGTTTGGTGAAGGAAAAACCCCTGCTGTGTTAGCACTAGAATTGGCTAGAATCAAGATGGAAAACAAAGAAAGAATAAAAGATTTCAATCAGTGTTTCCTTACTCTCTTGAATAAGATACTAGTAGCCTCCCAAACTCCAGAAGATATCATAATTGAGAATTATGCTTCAGCATTACCTAAATCCCTTGGCATGTTTGTGAAACAAGCTGGTAAAATCACATTACTTAAAACCTTTGAAGAAGTGATAAATCTTGAAAAGAATTTGTTGACATTTGAACCAGAAAATAATGGCAAAA
Organism: Pseudotsuga menziesii; assembly: GCA_001517045.1. Classification (NCBI taxonomy): domain Eukaryota; kingdom Viridiplantae; phylum Streptophyta; class Pinopsida; order Pinales; family Pinaceae; genus Pseudotsuga; species Pseudotsuga menziesii. The sequence continues at coordinate 59,204 of LPNX011057995.1, read as the reverse complement.
CTGATGGTCCTTTTCATAAATGAAATGAAACCGTTGTAAGAACTAACACAGATAAAAGATATGCTCCTTATTTTGATGTAGAAAAATTACAACAAGCAATCAGGTCTCTCACGAATGAAGTGGTGATATTGAAACAAAATAATGGGGAAGGTACTTCAAATAGAGGGAATTTTAAAACCCCATACCGACCATATACATCACCAAATGCTAGGAAAAACACTCTTCCTGACATATCAACCAATGAGTCTGGAAATTCTAAAGCCTTGATGGCATAAGGAATTTCATAAACAGGCTAAGGATCTAGGAACATAATTAAACTCATACAGAATTGTAGAGAATTAGCATAAGGAAGAATAAGAAGAATTAATGAACACACATTAATGAATGATCAATAAAATGATAATTTATATTATTACATAGGTAATACATCCTTATAATGGAAAAATGAGTTGCATGGAGACAACTCAAGCTAGCTCATAAAGCAGCCTTACTAATTATGATAAACCCCGTAGTTGACTAAAGCACTTTCCCAATCTACCAAGAACCTCAGGAATTAGCAATAGCATGTGTGAGTGATGATGAGTGAAGGAAAGACTTGCTAATCCTAGAAAATGGAGAGAAAATAATGGAGGATGGGTTGGCAACAAAATCTACCAGTTTCCTAGTTGAATAGCTTTACCTTATCCATAGAAAAGAAAGATAAAGTAGAAAAAACAGAATAAGGCAAAATCCGCTGTAAGGCGCAGTTACCAATTCTGGATGGCCATAAAGTGGTCAAGATCAATCCAGAATTAGAAATAAATCATTCCTAGGATATAGATGGAAAGTGTTGACTCTAAGGTGCAAGTGGATGCCAACTATCTAAGCTAGTGGGTAGGAAATTAATCAAATAATGATTAATTATTTATGAGTGGGTTTATTATATTCCAACACCCCCCTTTAAGCCTGACTTTATGATGATATCCCTGAACTAATCAGAAATATATATGTCTATAGGTCCCATCAATAAAGATATGGTCACACTTTTACAATTTATTGTGTCCAAAGAAATGAGGAAAGAGGCAAAACCTCAAAGGGAAAATCCTCCCTCAAGAAAGGACATGAAAAGCAATACCAAAAATGTTGAACTACTGTTGTTGCTGCTGCTCCAAAATAAATGTTGATGTCTGGAGGAATCTTATTCTTGGGAAGAAGATAAATCTACTCACCTGGATCAAGGACAACTGCAGGATGGAAACTAGGACCATGTAGAACAATTGAAATCCAATGATGTGAAGGCAATACTAAAGGATCTTGAGACTTGTAATCAGTTCCAAGATGATGACATGACTTGAACTTCAAACCAGTAGAGATGAAATGAGCTCCAGATAGGTGAAATAACTATCCAAGCGAGTGTATCATGTCTCCATCTTCATTTAAACAAAGAGGATGTGTGCAAGTGATTATGTAGGAACATAGAGAAGGCATGGGATCAAAGAGTGTGAAAGCATGGGCTCCATGGGTTGATCTAGCTTCAAAAGAATCCAAGAGATCACATATAAGCACAACAGTAGACTCATGGGAAGATACTGGTAAAGAATCCTCTATGGTAGAAGTATGAGAGGAGGAAAGATAGTGATGTTCAAAACCTTCAAGGAGGCTCTAAGAATGAGTGCCAAGAACAAAGGAGGAGCAACATAAGCACATGGGATCAATTATGGTAAATGGTAAAACACTGGAAGGACTTTATTTGGCTAAGCAAACATCCTAGAAGTCACTAGGTTGAGCACCATCAAGAAGAGAGGCATGCACAAGGTGTGAGAGGTATGGCATATGGATCTCAAAATCCATGATAGAAAACATAGAGAACATTGAATGTCTGAGTGAATCATCAATAGCAATAGCATGTCCATTAGTCACTTCTTTTTCATCAACAACATCATAAGAAGATGAATCAAGATCTTCTACTTTAAAAGACAGAGAAAAAGATGGCTCTTCAATATTTTCTTCTTGATTGAAAGAGGAAGCATTTGAATCAAAGAGATTAGTAGCAACAGGAACTGTATGAGAAACTTATTCTTCATGATCAACTTCATCAAAGACTGTAGAGGACGAGATATCTTGAGAGAGAGAAATCATTGAGGAGCTAGAGGCACTCTCCAAATAGCTAGAAGGATCCTCATTGTCCTTTCCCAAAACTCTATCCAATGTTGTCCATAGATCCTTTGGGTAATCAACAAAATCAATAAGGTAGTGTATGCATGGAGAGATAGCTAGACAGATAGCTCTAATTGCACTATCACAGTCATTCAACCAGTCACTTGGCTCTTCATAAGACTCTTCACCAGCTCCAATAGATATCTCATAGAGACCTTGTCTCTTTAGATATGAAATCATCTTCAATTTCCACTCTGAATAGCTTGTGAATAGAGAAAGAAGAGGAACTGATACTCTTGAATCCATTCGAAGTTGAACATGCAAAATAAACCTGCAAATCTAAAAAGGAGGATTAATTAATGAAATCTCAAAGATCTGATATCATGTAGAGCTTTGATATCCTCAGCTCTAATACCATGAACTTCAACTTTGAGAACCTTAGCTCTGATACCATGTAGAAATTCTAAATCCTTTATGGAATAAAGAATTTCATAAACATGCTAAGGATCTAGGCACACAATTAACCTCACAGAGAATTGTAGAGAATTAGCATAAGGAAGAAGAAGAAGAATTAATGAACACACATTAATGAATGATCAATAAAATGATAATTTATATTATGACATAGGTAATAAATTCTTATAAAGGAAAAAGGAGTTGCATGAAGACAACTCAAGCTAGTTCATAAAGCAGGCTTACTAATTATGATAAACCCCATAGTTGACTAAAGCACTTTCCCAATCTACCAAGCACCTCACAAATTAGAAATATTATGTGTGAGTGATGATGAGTGAAGGAAATACTTGCTAATCCTAGAATATGGAGAGAAAATAATGAAGGATGGGTTGGCAAAAAAAGCTGCCAGTTTCCTAGTTGACTAGCTTTACCTTATCCATAGAAAAGCAGGATAAAGCAGAAAAAGTAGAATAAAGAAAAATTTGTTGTAAAGTGCAGTTACCAATTCTGGATGGCCATAAAGTGGTCAAGATCAACCTAGAATCAGAAATAAATCATTCCTAGGATATAGATGTAAAGTGTTGACTCTAAGGTGCAAGTGGATGCCAACTATCTAAGCTAGTGGGTAGGAAATTAATCAAATAATGATTAATTATTTTATGAGTGGGTTTATTATATTCCAACAATGAGGAAGTTTTTAATACTATAAGGGTTGTCTATGCCTTACCCGAAACTTCAACCGAACAGGAGTTGGAAGAAGATCATGAACCTGAGCAACCTGAAACCAAATAGGAAGCTCCTGAAGATCCTCTCCCATTTAATTGCCATTTCTGGGATAGCTCAGCCAAAGATGGAGAGTCTAATCATCATTATATATTTGTCAACCATCACACCCATAATACAAGAAGTAAAGGGCCTATAGATTCACAACCATCACCCACACCTAGGAACAGTCCCAAACCTACAAATTAGCATCCTGCGACTCAAGGTATGGATCTCCAATATGACATCATAGAGGATCTCAAGAAACAAAGGGAAAATATCAGCATGTTTGATTTATTGAAAATTTACCCTATTCCTGGAGGTTCAATACTCTCTAACTTAACAACCTCATCAAACACCAGAATGAAAAAATCAGCCCTCTATACCTTTAGTAAATAATCTTGATCCTTCAACCAGTAAAGCAACAGTTGGTTTTAATAGTAATATCAAAATAGCCACTGATAAAGATACACTAATAGGCAAGAACTCCAAATCTACAACTCCCCCCTTCCTGCTAACATTTGAAATATTCAATCGGAATGTCCATAACTATATGAACGATTTCAGAGCTTCATCAAATGTTATGCCCTATTCAGTCTGCAAGAAATTGAATGCTAATCCCACACCCTGCAAAATTCAAATCAGCCAACTGAATCGATCTAAGGTGAAAATTGTAGGATAATTAAAAGGAGTAATGATCAGAATGGCCACTAATCTGAAGCTCTTCTAGGTTATTGATGTAGTGGTAGTAGACATACCTAATGTTTATGGGTTGTTCTTAAGTCATGACTGGTCTCAAGCTTTAAAAGGATATTTTTCAACCGATTGGCCATGCTTATGGTTACCTAAAAACGGGTGAACAAATTAGATTATGATTGACAGAGAGAGATAAATGAAACACACAGTGACTGAGATAAACTCTCCCAATGAACCAGTCTTGTTCAGTGATTCCATTTTAGGGAACTATGGATATGATTCCGATTTGGGGAGTTTCCCTACACTTAAATCTGCATTTACTGATTCTGTAAATAAATCAGAAATTTTACATTGTGATTTCCAGGAAGCTGCTCCCAGTTTGATTAACACTGTGAATAATGTAAATGATGTAATTAGTTTCGTTGATAAGCCTTGGCATCTGTACTTTGATGGTTCTCGATCCAAGGAAGGTGCAGGAGTAGGTTGCATGATCCTAGATCCGGCAGGAAACAAACTTATGCTATCTTGTAGGCTGGAATTTCTCTGCACAAATAACACAGCCGAATATGAGGCCCTCATCCAGTGACTCTAGAAGGCGTTGGAATTAAATGTTAAGGTTCTAATTGCATTTAGCGATTCCAAAATTATTGTTTGACAAGTCTGTAATTCCATTCATTGCTTATCTAATCATTTGCAAAGTTATCAAAAAGAGGTATGGAATCTAATTTCAGCATTTGATGCCTTTAATATCTAGTCTATTCCTCGTTTTCAGAATCAGGAATCTGACCTTTTGGAAAATGTATCCTTGCGGCTCATTCCCTCAGAAAATTTTTCTCCCAATGTTTTTTCTATTGAATTATTATTTAGACTGTCGATCCCCGACAACATAACTAACTGGCGTGTCTTTAATGATGATTCGCAGACCATTGCCTTCTTAACAGGAGAAGATGCTTTTAAAGAGTCAGCAATTGACGAGATCACAGATGATGAAGATCTACACAATTTCTCAATAATCCATCCACCTCATCTTGTTGACCAATAGTTTGAGCTGGTAAATTCGATCCCTACGTCAGTTCTTAGGCTCGAAATTTTTTATGACCTACATGATAAGTTTAAAGGAGTGCCAAATTGCAAGACAAATAGTTCCAACATGCGTTATGAAGTCATAAATTTAGGCATGGAAGCAAATCCTCAAAATATCAATTTAGGATCAGACTATACCCAGAACGAAAAATCAGCCTTTTTGAAACTGTTTACTGAATTCAAGGATGTATTTGCATGGTCATACGATGATCTGAAGAATTTTGATACTCAGATCATACAACACGTAATCCCTATGAAATCCCAGTCAAAACCTGTCCAGCAGAAACTAATAAAAATGCACCCTGCCTTAGAACCGGCGGTAAAGAAAGAATTGAATAAATTGCTTACCACCCAAATTATATTTCCAACACACCACATACAGTGGGTGGCAAACCTTGTTCCTGCTAGGAAGAAAAATGGAGATATTAGGTTATGTGTAGATTTTCGAAACTTAAACCGATCATCAGAAAATGACAACTATCCTGTTCTGCCCATGGAACAAATCCTCCAGAAGGTGTCAGGTGCTCAGATGCTGTCTTTATTAGATGGTTTTTCTTGGTACAACCAGGTTCTAGTTTCTCCTGCAGACCAGCTGAAAACTACTTTTAGGACCCCTTGGGGAACCTATGCCTACAGGAAGATGCCCTTCAGATTGATAAACGCTGGAGCTACATTCCAAAGGGGAATGGATGCTGCTTTTAGAGGTATGATAAATCACTCTGTCGTTGTCTATTTATATGATGTCACTGTGTTTTCCAAAAATAGATCTGATCACATTTCACACTTACGTAAAGTGCTTGAAAATTGTAGGAAGTTCGGTATCTCCCTTAACCCTAAAAAGACAATATTTGCAATAATTGAGGGAATTTTGCTAGGATTTGTAGTGTCAAAGGAAGGGATCATGATTGATCCAGAAAGAACCAAAGCTATCTCTAGGATTCCTTTTCCTTCTACTAAGAAATCCATGCAATCCTTCATGGGGAAGATAAATTTTGTGAGAAGATTTGTTCCCAGTTTTTCTAAAATCGTGCGCCCAATGCAGAATATGATTAAGAAAGATAGTAGTTTTTCGTGGGGGGATAGAGAGAAAGAGTCATTTATTAGAATTAGAGAAGCCATAGTTGAGGCACCCACACTCATGATCCCTGACTTTAGGAGAGACTTTATGCTTTATACTTTCGCATCCGACATATCTTATGCAGCTGTTCTTACTCAAAAGAACCAACAGGGGGATGAAGTACCTATCTCCTTCATGAGATTGAATTTAAAAGGACCTGAGTTGAACTACCATGAAGTGGATAAACAAATTTTGTTGTGTTCAAAGCAATAAAATATTTTTTGTCCCTATCTCCTTAAATCGAAAACCAAGGTAATTGTTCCATTCTCTACTGTGAGAAATTTGCTAGTACAGAAAGACCTTGGAGAAAAAAGGGCACATTGGATGGATTCTTTGCAGGAGTATGACCTAGATATTAAACCCTCTTAATTTGTATGTGGTTTGGGGTTGTGCAAATTGGCATCTAAGTCAGCACATCTGCCTGCTGACCAGAATGGCATACCTTTAGATGATACCTTGCTGCAAAAGGAAGTCTATTTTATCCCAGATCCAGCTAGTTCATGGTATACTGATATTCGAACTAATCTTGAAAATGGTAGTTCTCCAGACAATTTAGAGCCAAATAAGAAAAGATATGTAAGATTAAAATCAACACCCTACCAGCTGATAAATAATGTACTTTTCAGGAAAAATGCAGATGGAGTTTTTCTTCGCTGTCTAGAAAAGGAGGAATCTGATTCAGTTTTAACACAACTACATGATGGGCCTGCTGGTGGTCACTTCAGTGGTGATACTACTGATCATAAAGTTTTCAGAGCAGGTTATTTTTGTCCAACTCTATTTAAAGATGCCCATTCTTTCATTAGAAGGTGCCAATATTGTCAGATTGCAACTGGCAGAGTTAAAAAACTAGCATTTCCTTTGCGGCCTATGGTGGTGGATAGGTCTTTCTAACAGTGGGGAATTGATATCGTTGGACCAATAAATCCCTCCTCCTCTCTTCAGCATAAGTACATCATAACTGCCACTGATTACTTTACTCGATGGTCTTAAGCAGAACCATTGCGGGTGGTTAATACAAATCAGGCATTGCATTTTCTTGAAACTAACATAATTACCCAATTTGGGGTGCCCGAATCTCTCGTGTTTGATAACGCATCTTATTTTTCTTCTGGAGAATTAATTGTAGTTAAATTAGAAAAGGGAATCAGAATCAGATATTTGGAAAACTATTATCCACAAGGCAATGGACTTGCTGAATCAACGAATAATAACTTGCTGAAAATTCTAAAGAGATCCATAGCTAAACATCATAGGAACTAGCATATTGTTCTATATCAAGCTCTCTGGGCTGATAGTGTTACCCAAAAATCATCTGTTGGTAACTCTCCTTTATTTTTGGTATATGGAATGGAGACTATTCTTCCTCCAAATCTGTTTCTGCCTTTGTACAGCTTGCACGAGCTGTACAAGAGATAGAGTGTTTAGCCATTGAAGAAAGAATTAATATGCTATTGAAATTGGAATAAGAGAGAGAGAATGATAAACGACATTTCGTGAAGCATCAACAAATTGTTAAATCATGGTTTGATCATAGCTCATCCTCGAATAGATAATTACAGGTAGATGATCTGATTTTGAAATGGGACAACGTACATGAAGATAAAAGGGAACATACAAAATTCCAATGTCTCTGGTTAGGTCCATATGCAATAGCAGAAAAACTTGGTCCTAACACTTTCCATTTGCAGACTTTGCAAGGATAGCTCGATACCCTCCTGGTAAATGGGCATATCCTTAAGAGGTACTTTTAGTAATCCCACATCAGTAATTCATTTTCATTGTATATTTTTGTTGTGTATATTTCTATACATACTTATTGTTCCTTTCTGATTTCTAGATCTGCTAGAGTCTTTTGATCTTACACTTACAGATTATTTTTTCCCTCCATCATCATGTTTGCTCACTTGAAATTTTAGATGATGGATTGTAAAAATAAGTTATTTCATCCAAATCATTCATTGTACATAAGACTGCATGCTTGCCTCTGTAAACATTTGCTTTATCAAACACATTTCCCATCTTTTCTCATAGAATTCATCATGAATCATTTTGCATGGTCTTAAGGAAGAACCTGATGGTGAAATATGTCAAACTGGAATGAATGAAATACATATCAGATCGTAATCACTGATGGTGGCTGGAAGTATCCGATGTCTCATAAGTGATCTATTTTCAAACCTGTATTAGTTTTAACCTATACAGTTTTTCTCTTAGCAATCCTTAATTGTTGTCTCCGGATGCCTTCCTATAAACCGATACATCAGGGAATTTATTTACTGACTCCAATGGACGTCTACTAGACTTGAAGATTAGTTAAAGATATCAAGTCATCTTTAAGCTGTCTTAAGAATTTTGTGGTTTTCTCCCTCATTTTCGTGAATACATCTGGTAACTTAGCCAGGGCAGTACTCTTGAACTAAAGGTAAATATGAAAGAGGTTAATCAAGAAATAGAAGGTCTCATCACAAGCCGGTCTGTTTATGATCATAGGTTCTATTGGAATGACATTGTCAAAATTTGGTTACCACGCCAATGACAACGACTCTCAGTTGAATAAACTGAGAGACATGAAGTCTCATCACGAGCTGGGCTGATCAGTTTCTGGTAGGATTGGTGAATAAGGCTATCATTATTTGGTCACCAAGCTAAGATAGTATTCTTGATTAATTCTTTTCATATTTATCCCTGTGTATATGATTTGTATATATATATAAAACATGTATAAAAAAATGATGATTAAAAATGAGTACTGTCTGCTATTTTGCTTGAATGAGAGATCAACTGATGTTCTGGAAAATCTACATCTATACTGTTATTAGCTAACCTATCTTTGGTCTTATAGATTAGAATTGGAATTAAGTTATTTTTACTCTACACCTACCTAAGGTTGAATTGGACCAGGAATACCTAGATAATAGCTATAGGATTGTTTTGGGAAATCTGTTGAGGTCTAGTTATATGTTTAGATTGGTTTGGATCTGGAATCACTTAAGCAGATGTTTGATACTTTAAAAGGCATTGTCTCTGATTATATGAAGTGTGGATGTTTTTTTCACAGAGATAACTGGTTCAGTCCCAGCATGTTTCCAATTGTTGGCAAGCAACACCCTCTGGAGCAATTTGAACACAATAATTTCAAATTTGTCATTTCACCAATCTTTTGAACGACATTTGATATCACAACCTTAATCAACACTCATATATAGATATTTTAGGAGTGCCATCACAATATTTGATTTTGAAGGTAATCCCAATAAAAGTTGATTGATTGATTGATTTAGGGGGATTAACATCAGTTTATATCGAGTTTGAATTTCTTGGCCTTAGTTTCTCATTTCTTTTTAATCATTTGAAAAGGTTATAATCCCGAAAGTTAGTAACTCCTATTTTTATAACATTTATCATTCATGCATATTCGAGGTCAAATGAATTCATTACATCAATGGTCTTTGACTGTTAACCTAATCATGCTAATACATGATATGATATTTGTTTTTCCCAATTTATATATGAGGTCTAACGATATTTTTCACTTCTAAAATATCTATTTCATCATGTTAATCATAGGGATACAAGTGTATTTAATATAAATTTCACAAGTTTCACATTATTATACACTTATCCTTATTATGAATTTTGTATTTTTAGATGAGATCACATTGATGGGATTATGACCCTTTTCAACATCCTGAAGTATAGTCAGTATTAAAGTCCATCCTAAGTGGCTAAGATGATTTTCAAAGGCTTGATATGGGTTTGGTTACATTACTAATTGTTTCTTTTCATTATAATATCGACCATAATTCTAATTACATCAATTGTGTTTTTTATTTATTAATTGTGGTATTGTTAATATTCGATGATGAAAGATTAGGTGATTGTAACCATTAAACTATGCTTTGAACCTATGAGTTTTATTAGGACATCACATCAGTATGAAAAATGTTAATCAGGATTGATGCTATTATTGAAATTGGAGGTTTGATATCCACGTAACCTAAATGTTTTCCATATGTTGATTTGCCATCATGCAAATATCACGCATAAGTTGTCGCTTGCTCGATTTTTCTGCAGACCATTATGGCATGGTAAGTGTTCTCCAAGTCCCATTAACTTGTCAACTCAAAGGTATGATGACTCTGCAGGAAATTTCACAATTCTTTGGTGAAATAGTGCAGTTTGGAGTGTTAATTGATATGTGAAAATTATAGATAAATCAACTGTGTTTTTTAGTCCGGCTTTTGAAAATCCTAAAAGTCTGTGTAATTGCTATCATGGAACCTATTTTGAGATTTGAACTCATAGGCGATGAATATTTGGATGCTTCCCCTGAATTCCGCGAGGTGGTGGTTAAGGTTGGATGGCTAGGGTTTTTGCAGAAATTCTCTGGGTTCAACTTGGCAATTCCAGGGCATTTGCAACATCATTTGATGGTATCAAAGCACAGATTGGGGATGTCGATTTGAGGTTGACAGAAGAGTTTGTTTCTCGGGCCATAGGTTTACCATGGGTAGGTGAACGTTGGTATAAGGGAAAGCATGTAAAAAATGATGACTGGAAGGAGTTCTTGACCCCAGCTAACTGGAAAATGAAGTATAAGTCCGGTTTTCCTTCTCGATTGCTCAAGAAGAAATGGCATTCTCTGCTCGAACTTATTATCAGGTATGTCACCAGTGAAGGTCGACTTTCCCAAACCCAATTTTATCATCTTCGGATTTTAATGGTTTTAAAGGGGCGTCCTGCGAACATGACGTATTATTTATTGAATAGTTTGCATAAAATGGCTTGTACCTATTAGATTAATGTGGGGGATAGGATAAGAGTCTATTTCATCATGGATTGATTAAAATACTAGTTTCCTACCATATAGGAGAATTAGGGGATACTTGGGAGTCATTTCTCTATGTAATGGGTTTGGGGAAAATGAAGAGTGTCCCTGACGGAGGCCCAAAACCAGGAGAAGACGTATCAAGACCGAAGAAGCTGATCCTGAGTTGGAAGAATGTGGTTCTCAAGATAATCTTGACAATGAAGTGTCTGAACCCAGTCGAACCCTAAGTAGCAGTGACTTTAAGGTCAAGTCTGAATCGAAACCTGAGATCCCTGTTGATGATTCTTGGCCTCTAATGAGAAAACTGATGATCACGACACCCTGTCCAAATGAGGATCTTCTTCATTCACAGATCAATATTAAGCAAAAACTGGCTGAAGACGAAATTAGTAGAGTACTGAGTAATCAGGCTATTCGTTGAACTACTCGTAGTATGACAGCTGCGTTTTTTGCTAGAAGAGACTTGATTGTAGGGGGTGCCCCTGTTATTGAAGTAAGTGATTCTTTAGATCCTCATCCCAATCTAATTCCAATTGGTCCAACCATCCTAGACCTGAAATATGTATCTGTCTCTGAGACTAATATTGTCGGTGTTCAACAAGTAAATGATGGGTGTGATGTGGATCAAGAAATTGATCAGAAGCTGTGCACAGAAGAGGAAGACAAAAGAGGGTGGAATGTAGGATCGAAGGAACAAATCAATTGAATCCCTTATTTTCAAGTCATCTCATCTCTAGAAACTGACTTAAAAGAGGCTCAGGTTATCAAGGCGTTTGCTATGGATGAAATTGCAAGCCTAAAAACCGATTTGACTTCTTGGATTGAAAAATGGAATATTTTGAGGGAGAAGAAGCTTAAATATAAATCTCAACTTAAAAGCCTTCTGTTAAGAAATCCAAGATTGATCAAACAGAATAAAATTGCTAATACTAGAACTGTTAGATTTAAAGCCAAGTTAGATGAAGCAAGAAGAAATGTGCCAATTTGACTTTTTGTCGAATCAACCCTTAAAATCTAACATTTTTTGTTTTTTGTAATGAAGTTCAATTTTGTCTTATGGTTTAAATCTTCGTTAGGAATACAGACGATTTGAAATCAGCCTTTACAGGTCAGTAATATCTTGAATTTTTCAGATTTGGTTCTTGGTTCAAAGTTTTTTCTTTTTTAATAAGGATATCCGCAGAATTTAAATTCTGCAAGCATCCTATTTATTTTTATGTGATTGTTAGCTGCACTTTGCTAATAGATTATGTTTAAAATTTCCAGGTATTAAGGAGTAAAGGAAATGAAGCTTGATGCTGTGCTGCATTTTTTGTTTTGATTGTCTAGAGTTTACTCATTGGAGGCTCCTTTGAAACTGCAATTGATTGCTATTTTTCTAGTTCTACGCTCCTATTTCTTAGCATCATCAGTTGATGGATTGCCGAATATAGTGATAACATGTTTTGGGGAATAATGATACTGGATTTTATCCAATAAGTTAGCTATTTTCTTGAACGTTATTCCTTCCTAGTGGTTACTCAATGACATACCTAGGATCCTGGCCTTTCCTTTGCTCTATATTCGGATAAAATCCATGTATTACCATAGAAATAGGGTGGTTAGTTTATTAGTTGTTGTTTCAGTTCCCTTCATAAACAAGTTTCAAACATGAATAAGGGGTTCGATTTTTGAGACATTTGGAGAATTGATATTATACAGTTTTATACTTCATTCTGTGTATTGGTGTTTTCTGGTACTTTTTCTGAAGATCATTGAATGTTATAGGAGAGTAAAGACCTTAGCTAAGTTTTTAAGTTGTTTCATGTTGTGTTAATGATGGTTCTCCTTTGTTAATTTCGCTTTCATATATATATATATATCGTCATATTATATGTGAAATATTCTTTTATGGATCTCGAATGATTGTCGTTGTCTTAAAATGTAAATGATTTATTATTATGTTGAAATGAGTGAGCTTCTTCACATTTTCAATTGATTATGAATCTATGTTAGATAAATTATTAACTTGCAAGCCGAAATTGTTCTGTCTACAAGTTATTATATGACCATATTCTTTATCTTTCAGGACTGTGTATATGTTTGATTCATTTGATAACAGGTTTTAATTTCTGTTCGAATTATTTTGTAATGAAATATCATCTTATTGTGAGGTAATTCAGATCTAATTCTATTTATTGTAGACTTTTCTAACAATTTAGAATTATGGATCATCTTATGCTTTAAGACCTTTTGTCAAATCAATAATTCATGCTCTCGGCTGAGATAGGTAGTTTGCATTTAGGTCATTATAGAATAGAATTATGAGCTACTATTTTCTGCACTTAGCTTAAGATAATCTTTAGCATTAGTTAGTCATTAAGTTAAAACTCTCTGATTTGTTAGAAGATTGGGTTAAGCAAATCTTTCCACATACACCTAGAGAGACTCTCTCTTTTGAGAGCATATTATACAGGTAGCAGGGCCTTGATTCTGTGAAAGATAGTTACTTTAAACACATACAAGATTGCATTAAGTCGAGTGTGTGGGATGTCTTTCTGTTGTTGGCCTAGGTCAGTTTTCTCAGCCAACATGCCTTTAAATGGAGTAAAAAATAATTAAGAGTGCTTGCAAGTGCTGGAGTGAATGTTGTGCAATTGTATCTTGGTATGTTTTAAATTAATGTGAAAAGATGAGTGAATTAAAATTAGGCGGGGGGACTCCAGATATACCCGTGGGGTACTTGGAGTATGTACAAAAAGCAACAAATGTTAAGTCTACCCGCAAGGAATGTGTGGGCTGAATGGAGTCTCTGAGACCATGTTCATAATACACCCACTAGGATGTAACAAAGATTGGTTCCTTGAGGTCACTGTCCAGTAGTTCCCACTTCCTTTGGGTATTTTATCACCGTTTATGGTTTAATCGAGGCGTTGGATTTTTGTTTTAGGTGGTTAATTGGGAAAGTGAATCCTAGTTATTCTAGTCACTTGTGTTTCTTTTGATGCATCTTGATTGATCAGATGAACCACAACCAAGTACAGAGCATACACGTCGGAGTCTTGTCAATTTTAGTAAATTTTAAGAACGTTCTTATTAAAAAAACACCCTCCAAGAATCCTTTCGGTCCAAGTGGACCTCAATCGAGAAATCAAGGAGGGGTTAATTTTACTGCTTGCTTGTCAAAAGTAACAATGAAAATAGAAGCAAAAACACACACCACAGGTTTTCTAATTAATCCTACCACCATCCTCTTTCACCTTTCGGTTCAATCAAGGATTCGTAGGGTAAGTATTAGTATTAATTTGATTTCAAAATATGGAATAATGAAAAATATGAGCAAAGTATACAATCCTGCATGACAAGACTAAGCTAGAGCAAAAATGGGAAAAAATGCAAAAAAGTGAAACGGACGTGGATCCCCCCTGAGGGGGATGGGGAGTGGGATCGAAAGAGCCTACTCAAAGTGATTATTTTTTATTATTAAGTGTTACAATATTATCAAACTAATTTTCACTTTTTTCCTTGTTATCTGCGATCCAAAGGCTTACAACAAGCTTACAACAAGCCTAAAAAGGAAGCACAATAGTGGGGGAATCCTTCGAGAAGCTCCGGTTCTCCCAAGAGTTGGAAAACGGGCAGAATATCCTTCTCTTTTTTGTTAAACATGATAAAAAACAGGAATCCATTAGAATCAAATGTGCCAAAAAACACTTTAAAAGTGCTTTGGGTCACCACACTAATTACCGAAAAAAGACTAAGTTAAAAAGTGTTAAAAATGAACAATTTAGTTTTGCAAAATGTAACCAAGGAAAGAAAGATTTACTTGGGGTATTGGCTTGATTTTTGGGCAGCCAATATGATGTGCACTTTCTTGCATAATTTAACACTTTAAATAATGAAAAAATAAATTACCTTATGAGCAAGCTTTAGATCTATGATTTAGCTACTTGCAAAAAGGGAAATTTATTCACCTAGATCTATCTTTAAAATATGATATTCTTTATGAAATTTCATATATAAGAAACAATACTATTAGAAACTAGATCTAACAATGTATAAGCAATTTTTAGAAGTAGATTTGATCATAAGAGGATGAACAAGTAACCGGAAGATTGATTTTAATAGAATGGAGGAAGAGAAGGGGAAAGGCCTGTTGTTGAATAGATATGCAATGGAAACTTGTTAGTGGAATATAGAGGGGAAATGCCTTCACAAAAATGTCGAAATTACAGTGGATTCAAACTAGATCCACAACTCGTCCAATCCTTGACACCTGAAAGATAAACACATAATCCTACATAAAACCTTATGAGATCTAGATATATATATGAAAAAGAGACAAGGATTACATGCAAATAAACTTATTAAACATGTATAAGCTAGATATTCAATCATATATGCTATGAGATACATAAAAACAAGTAATATTACTTACCCAACTACACTCTTATTGTTTCAGCTGAATCATTCAAGGCAGACAAGGTTCAGATGCAGAAATTGAGAGAAACACCGGCAACATCAATAGCCACAAGACAATGCTTATTCCACACACATGAAAGAATAAAACCATTTAGTTTCAAAAACTTCTTTATTCCAACAATAAAAATATTACAACAGTATTACTTTAGCAAGCCTATTCTCCCCAACTCCAACTCTTCGAGAAGGTAATGGCAACTTCAATTTATAGCCATACTGGCTAAGAGGGGCGCATGCCTGACTGAAGGAGAGACTGCAACTGATGGAGAGTTAAGCTGAGACTAATATGATGATGAAATAAGTATAACCAAACTAGAACTACAAATTGGAGTGACACCTCACTCAGTGAACTGACCCACCCATCAAATAACTGCCACAACGATCCACACGTGTGGAGGAGAGAGAAAGGAGGGTGCAACCCTCAAATCTACATGAGCCAGCTAAGATCCTCTTCAGCCCTGATAAATGCCTTTAGTCAAGGAATAAAAACTCCCAGTCAATATGAAGTCAATGAGACTGATTTCAATCAAATCAGAGTAAAATCCACTGATTTAGGATCTTGGATTTGCTCCATTATTTAATCAATTTTTAATTAAATTAATTAATATTTGATTTTTTGGATTTTCTTACCTGAGTGAAGGAAAAATCACTCAAAACTTAGAAAAAGTGTGTTTATTGGTTTACCAGGTGCTCTGAGTTAGAAAATGAGCACCCCCATGACAGAAACTAACTTTTAACCCCACGTTTATTACAATACCATTTTTTCCATTTAGACTATTAAAAAATAGCCTAAGTTTTGTGGAAAAATTAAAATTAAAAAAAACAAAAAAACAAAACCTAGGAGGACTTAGCACATGTTAATATGACTTGACCATAATGCCTATCATGTTTATACATTGACACATAGACTCTAATAACCTCAATAGGCCTAAATGTCAAGTTGACCACCCCAACTTTGGAGGTATTGAGTGAAAAACTCAGAAATTATTAGTCATTTATTCAACAACCAATAATAACCAAGGAAAAAAAACACTCTGGGCTGATCAAATTGATAAATGAGTCCAAGAGACCGAGTATTTTACAGACACTATCATGATAGAAAATTTTATTACAACTCAGGGTATGAACATGTGGTAGATAAAAAAAAACTTCCCAGAAGCAAGTCTAAAGGTCTTCTGAAGTCTGAACAAATCATCTTTGTCCAGTTCACCAGGATTACTTGATAACACCAACGAAGTACAACTTAGGTGGTAAATTTTGGATCCAGTTGTGGGACGTGTGCTCGATCTAGTCATAGGGAAAGGAGAGGATACAAGAACACCAGAATCTCTAGTTTATATACCCTATAAAAGCATCTCAACTTGACAAGAAAACCTCAGTAGCACAAGCTTTATATAAAATCCAAATGAACCATTAAGCTGATTTCTTTAAACAAAATAAATGTAGCTAATGAATGAAAGAAAAGTTTTATTATAGCCAAGTATAAAATAGAAATGTAGAAAGCAAATGCTGTATTTTAAGGAGCTTATTTTTCTACTCTAAGCATGATATAAAAATGTTAGGTGTAATAAAAAATCCAATGTAACCACCTAAGCATTTTATTAACATAATTTTTTTTTGCCTTGTCTTTGGTTACCAGCCAAAGTAAGGATACTTTATTCAGAAAATGCAAACCTGCGTGATGATCCAGCATAGGCGGGCTCGATGAGAAATCATAGGCATGAATAATGTCATTAAAATTCTTCCCAAACTGGTATGTGCTCGTGCAGGCTGCTTCTGTCCATGACTGGATAGGACTGATATACCAATCGACATGATGAGGTAGACTGACTACATCATCATACTGATCATCAAGGATTACCGAATGATAACTCATTGTATAAGCCCAAATCATAAGGAACCTCCATATGTGAAGAAGATGGTTGAGAGTGATATTCCATTGACTGCATCACATCTGAATTTTCACAACATTGCTTCTCAATTTTTTCATTACTGTTACCTTTGTGCGGCTCTACATGATATGACTCTAAATGATCATGTGAAAATTCTGAATGCTCACCTTCCATACTAAGATTTTCCCAGGTATCCATGCTCCCCTCTATGGACGTATCATAGATTGGACTTCCACAAATTTTTTAATAGACAATCCCCTTGCTAGAAATATCATGGATGGGATTCTCAACAATAGTTTCACAAGTTGGATTATCTATGGAATTCCAATAGTCATCACTCCCATCTATGTCGGATATGAGAGAGTATTCCTTCCTGGTATCGCATCCTAAGATATAACTACCCTCCTCCTATTCATAATAATCATCCTTCAAAGTTTTGGTTTCAAAGATATTATGAGAAGTTAAAATTTCCAAAACTTCATCCCTACACTAGTGGAAAATGAGAGATTAGTGATCAGGAGACCAAAACGTTTGGTCACCACATGTTTTTTCAAGGGATAAATGACCAAAATTGATAAATTTAAATGAGCTAACTAAAAAAGACCAAGATAAATGACCACTTTTGGTCACGGGATAAAAACCAACTGAAAACGACCAAGATAAATGACCAAATTTGGTCACGGGGTATCTAGACTAAAAATCACCACATAACAGTTGGTCATTTATCTTAGGATTACTTTACATGTAATAAAAAAAATTAAAAAATTTGCATAACTTCTTGAACATCAAATTCTATGAATAATTTACTTACCTAATTAGAAATTCAACCTCAAATTGATCATTATCTTCCAAAAGAATAAATTAATCCCATTCTAGTGATATCGTTCCAAACTAAAAATTAAACCCCTACCTCCATTAAGTTGCTATAAATTATAAATATAAATTCTTTTTTAATATCTTTCTTTAATTGTATTTCAAATATTCTGATTTTGTTTGTATTGGATTTTAATAACCCTAAAAACTTGCTACAATATTTAACCACTAATTATATTTTTATTATTTTATATATATTTTTAAATTTTAATTTTTAAATCTTCATTCAAATGTTATATCCATATAATAAAAACAATAAAGTCAATGTAATTTGTCTCTCTCGTGTGTATATATATGTATTAACAAGATATAGCTATACTATAAGAAAATAAAATTTGAGAAACAAATGTGTATATGTATTAACAAAATATAGCTATATTATAAGAAAATCAATTTTGAGAAATTTTTTTTTAACTATTGATGAAATTTTTCCCAATCACCAAATACGATCGTTCTCATAAATTCGTTTTACATACTAGGTTACTTTATAGAAATGGAGTGTTGGTTGTGGAGCCTAATCTTCCAGATCTAGAGATATTATTCAGTTGTGTTTGTACCCTAGGTGTACTGTACACTCATTCCCCCTGCCTTGGGGTTCGGGGTAGCTCCCTGAGAAAGGGGGTTCATGGGCAGCGCCCCCAAGAAATGGGGGTTCGCCAACACACCTTTTGGGATGTGTGTTGGCCAACAGTTTTGCGGACCCATGGTATTGGGTTAACCGTAGTATTTTTCCATGGTATTTCCCCTATAAAAGAAAGAATTATAACACGACTGTGTATGGGATTATTTTGTATTGTAAACAATCTCTGCGATTGTGTGGGAGAGACTGTGAGAGAGTGAAGAGGAAGTGTAGTGGTTTTGCTGTAGGCTGTATCCCCTCATATTTATGGACTGTAATAAAAGGACTGGCAATTTATTTGTGGACGTAGCCCATCATTTGGGTGAACCACGTTATATCTGTGTCTCTCTGTAATGTGTTTAATATGTTTTGCATCTTGTTTAATGATTTAATTGTATATGTGTTATTGCTCTGCGGTCTTGTTTTCTAACAATTGGCATCAGATCCAAAAGGTCTATTTGGTTGGTAAACTCATAGGAAATAAGGGTTCCTAGTTTGAGTGGGAGCATTAGCAGAAGAAGGAAATTTTAGGGTCAAGAAATTTAATGGCCAAAACTATTAGTTATGGAAGATGCAAATGGAGGGCTATCTTTACCAGAAGGATTTGTACCTGCCGTTGGGCGGAAAAGAAAAACAACCGTTGGCTATGAAGGATGAAGAATGGGAGGTTCTTGACAGAAAAGCATTGGGAACAATATGGTTGTTCCTGTATTCATTAGTGGCCTTCAATATTTCAAAAGAAAAAAGAACAGAGGGTGTGATGAGCACATTGAGTAAGCTTTACAAAAAACCCTCAGCTTCTAACAAGGTATTTTTATGAACCATTTATTTAATATGAAGATGTCGTAAGGTGGATCTGTTGGTGCCCATTTAAATGAGTTTAATACACTTACCAGTCAGTTAAGTTATGTAAAAGTGAACTTTGATGATGAGGTTAGGGCTCTTCTAATCTTGTGCTCATTTCCAAAAGTTGGAATAGCTTGGTCACGGCTGTAAGTAACTTTGTACCTAGTTCAAACACTCTTAAGTTTGATGATGTTGTTGGTGTTATTCTTAGCAAGGAAATGCGAAGAAAAAGCATAGGTGAGACATCAGGTAATGCATTGACCATGGAGAGAAGAGGGAGACAAAATGAGAGAGGAAGGAGCCCAAGAAATTGCAGCAAGTCTAAAAAGGGAAGATCCAAGTCCAGATTCAAAAAAATAGAGTGCTGGAACTGTGGTAAGTAAGGACATCTGAAGAAATACTGTCGAGCACCAAAGAAGAAAGGTGAGAGGCAGCAAGAGACTACCTAGGAAGCAAATGTAGCAGGTGATGTGTTACAAGATGCTTTAATTCTTGCATTAGATAATACTAGCGATTACTTGGTAGTATATTCATGGGCTTCATGTCATACTACACCCCATAGGAAATTCTTTCATGATTATGTTCAAGGTGATTTTGGACATGTTTTATTGGGGGATGATGAACCATGCAAAATTGTTGGAAAGGGTAAGGTATGGATTAAGTTAAATAATGGAAGTGAATGGCTGCTAAAGGATGTAAGGCACATTCCTACTATGAAAATAAATATGATCTCAACAGGGCAGTTGGGAGATAGCGGCTATTTTTCTATGTTTGGAGAAACATGGTGGAAGATCACTAAAGGACCACTGGTAATAGCAAAAGGAGATAGGGTAGGTATGTTATATTTATTTCCTCATAATACTGATTATTCTATATCTGTAGCTTCCACAGAAATAGGTGCAGCATTGTGGCATCATAGGCTTAGCCGCATGAGTGAGAAGGGGATGCAGATTCTCCACTCAAGGAAACTGGTTCTAGATCTGAAGCAGGTAAGTTTGGAATTCTGTGAGAAGTGTGTTTATGGAAAATATAAGAGAGTTAGATTTCTCAGGGTTGGGAAACAAAACAAGAGTGAAAAGTTAGATCTTGTCCATACAGATGTATGGGGACCATCTTAGTTACAATCTCTTGGTGGCTCTCGTTGTTATGTTACTTTTATTGATGATGCAACTAGAAAAACTTTGGTTTATTGCATTAGACAAAAATATGATGTGTTTGATACCTTTAAGAAGTGGAAAGCTTTGGCTGGGAATGAGACAGGAAAAGGGTTGAAATGTCTCAGATCTGATAATGGAGGCGAGTACTACAGAAAAGAATTTTACAGTTACTGTTCACACAATGGGATTCGCAGAGAGAATAAAATCCCTAGAACACCACAAGAAAAATGGTGTGTCAAAAAGGATGAACAGAACGATCATGGAGCATGCAAGGTGTATGATATTGCATGCAGGGTTGCCCTTACAGTTTTGGGCTGATGTTGTAAACGTTGCTGCTTATTTAATAAATAGAGGGACTTTAAGCACTTTGGATGGTGGCATTCCAGAGGAGGTATGGACAGGTAAACAGGTAAAATACTCATTTCTGAGAACTTTTGGTTGTGAAGTATTTGTCCATATTGATAAATATGATAGAACAAAGCTTGAGGATAAATCCAAGAAATGTACCTTTATTGGATACAAGGTTGATGATTTTGGTTATCACTTATGGGATCTTAAAAATAGAAAAATCATTAGGAGTAGAGATGTAGTATTCAATGAAAAGGTCATGTACAAAGATCAATTGCAAGGAAAGAAAGAAGAAAAGGAAAACACAAAGTACACAGTGCTTGATGAAATCAAAGAAAATGAAGTTCCAAAGGCACCAGAAAATCAAGAGCAGTAGCAGGTACCTAAAACTCCTGCAAATGTAAGAAATTCTACCAGGTTAAGTAGACCCCCTGAACGATTCTGTCCTTAATTGTATTATTTATTGATGACTGATTTTGGTGAACCAAAATATTTTGAAGAAGCAATGCATGTAGAAACTAGAAAGAAGTGGAAGCAAGGAATGGATGAGGAGATGGACTCATTGGTAAGAAACCAGACTTGGGATCTAGTTAAGTTGCCTGCAGAAAAAAGGGCATTGCAGAATAAATGGGTTTATAGGGTGAAGGAAGAAGAGGGAGGCAAGAAGTGGTATAAGGCTAGACTTGTTGTAAAGGGGTTTTCACCAAAGAAAGGTATAGACTTTAATGAAATATTTTCTCCTATTGTTAAAATGACTTCAATTAGAACTATTTTAATTCTAGTGGCGGTAGAATATTTGCATCTTGAACAGTTAGATGTAAAAACAACCTTTCTCCATGGGGATTTGGAGGAAGATATTTATATGCGGTAGCCACAGGAGTATGAGGTCAAAGGTAAGGATAATTTGGTTTGCAGGTTGAAGAAGAGCTTGTATGGCCTAAAGCAAGCTCCAAGGCAGTGGTATTTAAAATTTGATAAGTTTATGATAGAACAAGGTTATGATAATGTCATTCTCACCACTGTGTTTATTTTAAGAGGCTAGATAACGAAAGATATATTATATTTTTTATTTTATGTGGATGACATGCTTGTTGCAGGGTCTAACATGCATGATATAAATGTGCTCAAAAGAAAACTACCTAATTCATTTGCGATGAAGGATTTGGGTGCTGCAAAGCAAATCCTTGGTATGAGAATAACAAGAGACATGAAAAATCACAAATTGATGTTGTCTTAAGGTGAGTACATAGAAAAGGTGTTGTAGAGGTTTAGAATGCATAATGCAAAACCAGTTAGTACACCTTTAGCTAGCCATTTCAAACTAAGTAAGGATATGTGTCCAGAGACACATGAAGAAATAGATTACATGTCCAGGATTCCCTATTCATCAGCAGTTGGAAGCTTGATGTATGCCATGGTGTGCACAAGACCAAATATTGCACATGCAGTGGGAGTTGTGAGTAGGTATATGAATAATCCAGGTAAAGAGAATTGGAAAGCAGTACAGTGGATTCTCAGGTATTTGAGAGGTACCACTTCACATTCATTATGTTGGAGGTTCAGACACTGTTCTATAGGGATATGTTGATGCAGATATGGCTGGTGATAAAGATAGCAGGAGGAGCACCACAGTGTATGTGTTTACTATGGGTGGAACAACAGTAAGTTATATTTCAAAACTGCAACAGGTTGTTTCACTTTCAACAATGGAAGCAGAGTATGTTGCTGCTATAGAGGCTAGTAAGGAGATGATTTGGTTGCAGAGGTTCATGGAATAATTGGGTAATAAGAAGGAGAATAATAGGTTGTACAATGACAGCTAGAGTTCCATTCATCTTGCAAAGAAATCATCCTTTCATTCAAGGACTAAACATATACAACTCAAGTACCACTTCATAAGATCTATTATAGATGGAGAACTATTAAAACTGAAAAAGATACATACTAGCCAGAATCTTGCAGACATGTTGACAAAGGGAGTAACTGGAGAGAAACTGAGTTCCTTCTCGGTTTTTGTTGGCCTTCAAGCATGAAGGTGAAAATAAGAAATTTACCAAGTCCAAGATCTATAGCATAGTCCAGCAAGTGCAGTAGCGGTGGAGTTGTTGTGATCAGTCTCCAAGTGGGAGATTGTTGGTTGTGGATCCTAATCTTCCAGATCCAGAGATATTATTTAGTTGTGTTTGTACCCCAGGTGTACTGTACACTCATTCCCCCTGCCTTGGGGTTTAGGGGTGGAGCCCTTGAGAAAATTTTTGGGATGTGTGTTGGCCAACAGTTTTACGGACCCATGGTATTGGGTTAACCGTAGTATTTTCCCATGGTATTTCCCCTATAAAAGAAAGCATTGTAACATGACTGTGTATGGGATTATTTTGTATTGTAAACAATCTCTGTGATTGTGTGGGAGAGACTATGAGAGCATGAAGATGAAGCACAACAGTTTTAGTGTAGGCTATATCCCTTCATCTTTCTGGACTATAATAAAGGGACTGACAATTTCTTTGTGGACGTAGCCCATCGTTTGGGTGAACCACGTTATATATGTGTCTCTCTGTAATGTGTTTAATGTGTTTTGCATCTTGTTTAATGATTTAAATATATATGTGTTATTGCTCTGCGGTCCTGTTTTCTAACATAGAGAGGATTTATGGACATGTGGAAGGGTTTTACAGGGGTTTAAGGATTGCTGTATCTCTTATGGTTATCATTTCTGTACATAGTTCCACACAATTTTCACGCACTTTTCATTTTGAACAAAATATGCCAGAAAATGATGCATTTGGTAGAGGTTTGGAAGCTACAAGAAGCTTCATCCTTTTTAGTATTGAATATACCCACATTTGGTGTCAATGGATTCAAACCTGTAACTGCTCGTCTGTTGCAAAGCATAAGAAATAGATTAAGGAATCTCTGTGGAAGTGTAGAATGGGAAAACATATTTAAATTTTCCACTAGCAATATTGGGAAGTGCGAAATTCAGCCAGTAAGCATTAATGGATAACAAGAAAAGGGGAATCCATCAAAGGGGATGTAAATCTAGGGAAGAATTCTGGAGAGTCAAGCCTCAATTGAGAAACAACCATAGAAAGGAAGATTCCCTGCCAATAAAGATAGAGCGAAAATGGAAGATAGGGAAGCTATGACGAAGTACCACAAAAGATTGTTAACTACAATAAAGACAGAATATTTCCCTTCATATGAAGTGGGTTTCACATTTTTGCATATGATAGTCAATTCCACCAGCAAAAAGCCCCATTGGGACGAGGTTAGTATAATTCTCACCTCCTCACATCTCTGTGATTTCTTGTATAGAATTGTGTTTTGGTTTCTTGTTTTTTATCATGGTTAATAGGGAAAAATAAGCAAAATTCACAAGAAATCAAGCTTGAATCAAGGTCGGGATGAAGAAGTCCAGATTCCAGAAGCTGCAAATCCATTTTATCCCAAATCCAAGAAGCACAAATCACTACAAAGATCGATGCACTATCTATTGAAAGAGTAATGTTTATTGTTTGTCTTGGTGAGTATGTTGAAAGCCTCTCTGATATTCATTCTATAGCCCAATATTGCAAAGTGTGACATAACGAAAAAATAGGCAACTTTGATAATTTTTTCTCCAACAGAGTGGAAAATCATGGGGTTTAGAAGAAGACCATAGTCACCAATATCATGGTGGGTGTGAGGATGGAACCTCTAAGAATAGTTCTCACGGGGGGGGGTTGAAAGGATCTTGGAGAGGGGAAGGAGTGTGATTGTTGTTGATGATTTCTTTAGTGGTAGAAAGGAGAACGTTGTGCATCACTTCAACAATCCTCAATTCGAACTCATATGACACAATGTCTTGATCCAATATTAGGTTGATAATGTTTACCATCTAACATGCCCCACATCTCTTATTAATTAAAAGTAGAGTTTTGTGAAGGAAATTATATCCACACCTTGTAGGTAAGTTTTGGCTTCCTCGTTTGCATTTGAAGTTATGCTTGATGTCCATTTTGTTTTTGGGAAGTTCTTTAAGAAATGATGGAATTTATCTGGATTAGGTCCCAGGTCTAAGGGGTTGCTATTCTACCAAAAGTGTACATGACTTGAAACTGGTCTCATGCCTTTGAAACTCATGCTATATGGGCATATTAAAATGATAATGGATCCATGGTGGATGCTCTAATAGTCCCTAGATCGCACTAGTAAACCAATGCCCTATCGACATCTATTGTTGTTTTGGTTGGCTTTAATTTTTATGTCTGTGTAGAACACCTCACTATGTTTCCTTATTTTGGTATCAATTATGACAGGTCATTTTACATCAATGTCATAAATTGCTTAGCCTTCTGTATTACCATGCCCATGTAAACAGAGTCAACCTATGCATGTTGTATATTTTCATTAATATGGATTTGAGCTTAAAGTATGGACTGACCTTTTAGTTTAGAAGGCAGGTTTGCACCAATTTCCCAATTGGTGGTCTTGAGATAAGTCTTGGTGAATTTATCACCTGTAGACACATGATTGATTAGGTTCAAGCATTTACCATTCTATTAATCACCTATTGCACACATAACATGTTTCAATGATATTGGCGGGATATGTTCGATATTTTTCCTTGATGACCTAGGGTGACAAACTTACAATGATTCACATTAATGATGGGAGTTGTGTGACTACAGATTATTGTTCTTGCCTCTAGATCTTAAAAAAATGACCCAATTTCTAGGATATTAGTGTCTTTGGAGTCGATTTATCACCTAGTTTTTTAGCTATTAGCTTCTTTGGAGTCATGCCAGGCACTCTTCCATGATACTTTATAATGGGATTTTTTTGGAAGTCCTGTTATTTGGAATTTTGGTTATTTGTGGGCATTAATGATAATTCAATTCAATTCAAACAATAATATTTTATTGATTCAATTCAACCATTGAGTAGCTTTATTGATTCATCTTCACAAATAAGTTCCTGGCATAAAATTATTTGTTTCTCCTGGACATAAAGAAATTGGAAAAGAAACAGTTGCAAAAGGCCAAATTTTAGCAGAAATACCTATGGTTCTCCAAGAAAGTTAGACTTTTCCACAAGATAAGAGAATAAAAACAAAGTCTAGGTCAAGCATACATACTTCTTCAAGGAAGAAATTGTTGCTTAACCACATGTAAATATATATAGACATGCACAAGTACTAAGATTAAATAGCATATTTTATTCTGCTGAGAGTAAATTTTCTAATTTAGTCAATTCTGAAACAAACTGGGATCTCTCAAGTAACATTAACTTATTCACAGGAAAATAAAAAATCACAAGTGTTTACTCTTGTACAACTATGTTAGATGTTTTTTAGTTTGGAAGTGCTTACATAAACATGCTGGGATCGGCTGCACCACATAACATAGACATCCTTTAGTTTAGATGTCAGGTCTGATAGGTATCTATTTAGCAAAATTCATTGTGGACATGCACCTGGTCTCATCTCTATTTAACATAGCATTTTGGTTTGGGCTAACTACAATGATAATGGAACATTGGTTAATGGCATAACTTTTTGTCAAATTCATCAGTGAACCAAGGCCTTGTTGGTGTATTATAATTCTTTGGACTCAAATATGTTCCCAATTTTGATGGATTCCATGTCAGTTGAGAAATAGCAGATGAAAGATATCAAAATGTGAAGAATATGCATGATTGTACCTAAAACATTTTTTTTTTAAAGTGACAAATCCATAGGTGGACACCAAAATGTGGATTTTTTATTTAGCTAAAAACTCAAATTTCAAATGAAATCGATTGATGCTCAAACTCTCCCAAAATCAAACACCATAAAACACCATGATATTTCTAAGTATAAATCCCAAGTTCATACTGCTTATTTAACGTCATATGTCAAAGCCTCAAAGAGAATGCATGGATCTGCAGACCTATCAAGATTGAAGCCTTGAAGTAATTCAAGCACAATGATTCTTCCTAACTAGTTAACTATCATCAGTCCCATATTTCATGGATGCTAGTTGTTAACCCAAAAAATCCCACAATGAGCTATACATGACCTACACCACCTAAATACATCTATGTACAACCCTCATTTGACCCCTTTTGACCCCCACACCCTCAAGAAGGCTTAAAAATATGAAAAAGGGCTTAAAACCCACTAAAAAGAGCCAAAATAGCTCTCATAGGGGCTAAAACCTCTCAAAGGAGCTTAAAACCCCCAAAAGAGCTAAATATTGAGCAAAAGGGGATAAAGCCCCAACCAGGGACTTAAAACCCTAAAAATCTTGAGAAAAAGTATAAATAGAGGGGTGGGGGTCACTCTCAAATCACTTCTCATCTCCCTATCATTACATTGCCCGTGTGAGTGCCTTGAGACCCTTTTCCTCTCAAGTCATTCACCCTCCCTCTCCTCCATTCCTCCATTGAGCCATAGCTCCCCATCCATTGAGAGGTGCTATCCCAAGCTAGGGAATGGTGGCCCATTCCAACCAGAGAAGGTATACTTTTCTTTTATGTTTTTGCTTTGATTATATTGTAGTTTTCTGACCTTATTTGTTTGGAGGTTTGTTGCTTAACATTTTATTACAGGTTCCATTGATTGCTTGCAGGTCCTTTGGCTTTCTAATAGTTTGATGCAGGGTTGTGGAGCTTAGCCCTAACCTTGTGTTCAGATGGGTTCCATTTCATTTTTTGTTTATTCCATTTTGTTCTTCCATTCTCACAAGAACCCTACCCTTCCGTCCTATAGATGGAAGGAATTCGTTCCTGCTCTGTAGCTAGGGTGAAAGCCCTACTACACTAGTTTTAATTTCTACATCATTAAAGTTCTTTTCTAGGAATTAACTCAAGATTCAATAGTGAATCTCTAACATGTAATTCCTGGTTATAGTTCATATATGTTGTGCATAAAAAATTTCATGTTGTAAAGGATATAATTTTTCATGTTGTGGTGTGGTCCTTTATTGTTACAAAAGCACTGGTTTTTAAAATTCTAACACTATGTTGTAAGACACTAATTCTGTATTATTTGTGTTGTCTAAAAAATTCATCAACATTGTCATTTTTGGATTTTCACAGCTTGATGCTAGATATCAATGAAAAACATCTTTCTTCCAAGGCACTTCTTTGTATTTTTGGCTTTGTAGTTGAATGTGCATGAATGTTTTCTTCTAACTACTAGCTTTGAGAGTATTTTGTTACATTTTTTACCTTTGTATGATTAAGCAGGTTGGCTTTAGTGGAGAAAAAAGGCAATATACAGTGAAAGTGGATCTAATAATGTCCAGTGGGTATCTGTATCGAATTATCTCCAGCATTAGCCAATGAAATGGTATAAGGTAAATTGTCATTAAAATGTCTACTCCATTTCCAAAAGTTATCTTGACCAAATCCCAAACTTTTAATGCATGTAGAAAAATAGTGAAATGAAAATATTTAGATCGAAAATATACAATGAAAATTTGTTGGATAATCAGGTTGAACCAAGTCACTAAAATTATTTAGATTGAAATAGAACTTAAATAAAACTAAAAATTAATAAAATAGAAATATGATAATGCATAGTTGAACCAAGTCTCAAACACTTAGGGAGTAAGTCTCAGTACTAGCGATTCATAATTTTGTTTGGACCTTCCTGGGATAATCACAAGAATATCTCCCAATATTTTTCAAATAGTGAAAACTGATATACTCTATTAATATAGCAAAGAGCCAATCTTCATATCTATTAATATAGCATACATCCAACCCTCATATGCCACGAAGGATACATTTTCTATGCACAAATAATAAACTGGAAACTTTCATTAAATAGTCGACACAATGATATATACAAAAAAAATAGCCAACCTCCTTCAACAAGTCCAACTTCCTTATGGAAGTCCTCTTCATGCAAGAATGACAAATTCATAAAAACAATGATAACTCTCACTTTCTTCATTTAGGGCCATAAACCTTTCAATCAAACACATAATCCTAAATTGAGCATAAAAACATAAAGCTTCAAGTTGATATACTATGAAAGTTAAAAATTAGATTTCTTGAGCAAAACTATCTGATACATTACTTGGAATTTAACATAAAATCTTAAATATGTGATTAGCCATAAATAATAATTAAACCCAATATTTAAGAAGACAACCAGTTTTTACTATATCCACTAACTATACTAGGTCACTGCCGATATTTACTCTGGATCCTACTAACTAGTTTAAGGATATTCGGTTGGTCTACCTATACTGCCATCATGGTGATGTAATTGCACTGAGTTCTCTTCTTTTCATCATACCGCTAGCAATTTAATCAAGCAGACTCAAAAGTAAAGCAATTATCGGTGCATTAAATCTATTGTTCTCGGTTGGTAACAACTATTGCTCATAGCACTTAACATCGTAGGAGGCAACATATATGATCATTAGCAGTAATGTCCTACCACGTACTTTCTACAGACCATAACCCACTAACAAAAGTATTATTTAACACAAATAATGTCAAATACCAATCTAAAATTTGCGACTAATTCATAAATATTTGGGTTCTCTTCAACCAATGGACTATGCAAAATATGTAACATTCACTTTCCCTTAAGCCCTTTAATAAATTCTAGTTTCCATCAGAGTAGAAAAAAGTTGTCGTTTTGGTTCCTGTCAGCTGGTGCCACCTTTTGTTGGCCACAAAAAAATTACTGAAAGGCAGTCAAGTCAACACTTCCAATGATTTTACTACACATTAGGGTTATTAAAAGTTGATTCTTGGCTCTAACATTGATGTCGTATGGTTTTGACGAGATTGGACTCTGAATCAGGGTTATAAAACATTGATTTTTCCTCTAACATTCATTTCATATGGTTTTGGGATTGATTAACATTCAGATATTGTTGTAAACATGTGTTTTATTATTAGGAATTTAGAAGTTATCCATAAAATTCCTGATTCCTAATAATTCCTAATAAGAAAATAAGAAGAATTCTTGATTCTTAAGAGCCTAGTTCCTGATTTTTCGGTGTTAATTTAATGTGTATTGCAGAGAATAATAAATGCACCAAATGGTAATGATCTTATTGCAATAGATCTAAGCAGTATGGGAAAAGGCTAGGCATGGGTCAATGCCGGAAATATTGGACTCTATTGGATTTATTTTCATTTTGTGCCAGGAAATTTCCCAGGCACATGTGATTACAGAGGATGCTATAATAAATTTAAGTGTGAATTAAACTATGGACAACCTTCTCAAAGACTCTAAGAATTCTAATGAATGTTCCTTCTTGAATTACGAACAACAACCAAAATTTTACCTTTTTTATAAATATATACTTTTTATTTCAACTGATCAGTTAACATTTTCCCAAATGAAATACCCAAATATTCATAGCGAATGATATTTCCTGCAGCTTGTTCAATGTTCTATGGGACTGACTTTGGCATACTAAATTGAAATTTTTCACATTCTTTTTAGGTAATACATCCCTTGATCATTATTGAATACCACTGGCAACTTACTGGTGTTGTTTGAGGAAACAGAAGTTGAACCCTCAAAAGTATCTTTAGTGACAAGATCTGTTAAAAGCATTTGCGCACATATCTCTGAAGCCCAACCTCCATCACCTGATTTATGGAAAAATATGGGAACTGACATTAAGACAGTGCCAAAAAATACAAATCCAAGACTTCAACTTGAATGCTCTACTAGTCAGCGGATTTCCTCCATCAAATTTGCAAGCTTTGGTAATCCTCAAGGAGAGTGTGGGAATTTCAATAAAGGAACATGTCATTCAATACATTCATGGGGGATTGCAGAAAAGGTATGTTTTTCTTTTGTTTCAGTTAGCACAAGGCCATTGGTTTCATAAATTGGGAATAACTTTATCACATGTCTAATGTGCAGTGTAAAATAGATGCCCTTAGACAGTGGACACCACTCACATGAGTTACTGCACTTAGAAACAGAGGCTGCTGGGAACCACAATCAGCCTCAAATTAAAAACTAATAAATTTGCTTGTCTTTGGGTAGTACCAAGAGACATTGTAGTGTTTGGTCGAGCTTGTGCCAATAGGGTTGCTGAACTATACAGACCAGGTGAGTTTTTAACATTGTCATGTATAGGGCTGACAGGGACTATAATAATTGTTATATTTTCTGAAGACCTGAAGCTGTCACAGTTTTTTGTTTCTCCTACTTTTGCAATGAAAAGATAAATCAGACCTAAAGTCAAACATACTATATTTTAGTCCATTGATGTCAAATTTTCTATATAGTGTTAACAACATTCATTTATTTGGTTGTTATGTTAAAACTCTAAATACTCAAATGTGAAATAATGGGAAGCATATTTTACTGTTATTGAAGCACTATCAACTTGCTGAGTTTTTTCTTTTGTTTTTGTCTCATTCTCACACATTAAAGATGTTTTATGCTTTTCATTTTAATGAGATTTGAATCCATCAAATTTTGATCTACAATTTTTCAGCATATCAAAGATGGAATAAGTGTGATATTTTGGTGTTATGGACTAGGTGAAAAGCAGAAACCTTTTCCTGGAAATGTTGGAGAAAAGACAATTGCTTTACTGGATAAATTAAGGAACGCAAATGGTAGCTTGCCTACTTCAAAGATATGTCTGAACATGTAGAGAGTGATGTAGAGCAATGTGGTTGTCTTCCATACTCAAGAAAATTTGGAGGAAGGTAAATATTTAATTATTCTTGTCAGTATATCACTGTGAATCCTCATTCTGACTTTGTAACAAACCCTATTAATGGTCTGTAAAATTGCATTATGGCTTCTTTCCTAATCATTTCTTCTTATAGCACTCTACCTTTTTTATTCATTTGTTCATACTTAATCATTTCTGTCTTTACTTGAGGAAATTCACTTTTGTTACTTATGATTCCTGAGCTTCAGGAATAGTAATGAAGGAACCATTAACAAAATACCATTGACCAATTGCCCAACAGGATATTCTGGAAACTTCTAAGTTCTAAGGTTGTCTATAGTGGGTAAGAAGCCATAAGCTCTGAGGAATCTCTCAGGACTTTCACCTAACCTTGAGTGTAAATCACTAAGGGTTTGATCACCCTGATCTATGCAAGGCATTGTAACCTTGCATAATTCTTTAAATATGTTATTGTTTTCATTGGTCCTTAATTGGGAAACAATGCAAGCATACACTTGAACACCTGGAAGTAGAAACTCTTCACTCTCCACCATGCCTCATGAATGCATAACTTGTGTTGGTATTCTTGTGAGTTGTTTCATAATCTGGGACTAACTTTATCACATGTCTAATGGGCAGTGTAAAATAGATTCCCTTAGAATGTGGATACCACTCACATGAGTTACTGCACTTAGAAACAGAGGCTGATGAGCATCACAATCAGACTCAAATTAAAACCTAATAAATTTTCTTGTCATCGGGTAGTCTAGACCAAGTTATCTAGATAATGGAATGCATCATTGCATGATTGGCAGTATATTTTACTCTAATGACCCCATCTTGATTAATCTAAACTATACATCTTGACTGCATAAGATGTATTTTCTAAAGTTTGTAGATTATGCAAGTCCTTTATTGAGAAGGGATGCATTACACTAGAGAAAAACTTGTTCTGGAACTGCTAAGGCTGAAGAGCTAATGTGTGCTTATTAATTTTATCCTACTATGATTTGATGGGTATAAGTTAGAATCCTAAGATGAATGTTGACGGAAATATTGAAAACCCTACAACAAATCTTGGGAACAATAATGAGAATCCTTCAATGAATGCTAAGACCAATACTGAGCATCTTCAGGAAACTCTTGATATGAATCATGAAACAAATTCTAATATGAATCCACAACAGAGTACTGAGATGAATGTTGAGATAGTGAATACTAAGACCAATCTTGAGACTGATCCTAAGCATGTTCAAAGGGATTCTGAGATTATTCTTGAAACAACTTCCAAGAAAAATATGCAACATAATTATGAGATGAACATCGAGACAACGAATCCTGTGACCAATCTTGTACATATTCAGACATATTCAAAGATGACTCTTGAAACGATTTCTAAGAGGAATCTACAAAAAAATTATGAGATGAATGTTAACATGGAGATAATTGATCTTGAGGATCTTCAGACAAATTTGAATATTGAAACAATTTCGAAGATGAATCTGCAACAGAATTCTGAGTTGAATGTTAACGTTGATATAATTGATCTTGAGAATCTTTAGACAAGTTGTGAGATCGTGCTTGAAACAATTTATGAGATGAATCAACCACAAAATGCTGAGATGAATGCCGAGACAATGAATTCTAAGGTCAGTCTTGAAAAACTTCACATGTATGCTGATGTGGATTTGCAACAAATTTTTGACACGACTGCTGAGAGTTTGATTTCTACAAACCCTGAGCATCTTCAGACATATTATAATGTGAATCTTGAAACAATTCTTGAGCTGAGTACGTAACATATTTTTGATAAGAACACTGAGACGTGAGTTCTGAGACCAATCTTGAGCATCTTCGGATGAATCTTGAAACAAATTATGAGATGAAATGCAACAAAAATTTAGATGAATACTCAGAAAAATTGTAATATGGAAACTTAGTATTGCTATTTTAAACATATAGTTCAAGAATTTTACTAGAAAGGGCAATAATGTGTTTCATAAAACCTTACACATTTGATTCCTTTACAGAATTATGGTTGTTTAGTTTGAACATGGGCAACGTGTATAGTCCTTCGTAGGAACTTATGGGGTTCAAAAATTTTGTCACCTATTTCAGAATTCAGAAGACTGTTGTTACTTTATGGATGGCCTTTCACTGTTTGGATGATAAATTCAAGTTGCTGATCATGTGGTATGTAGTTGCATGGTGTTTCAATGTGTTGTTTTTCTGCAAATTCTAGTTTTGCATGTTGTTTAATCATTAATAGAAATGTTTTAGTTTAATTCTCCTAGGTGTTGACTAACAAGAGGAATATTGCACTTACTAATAGGTAAAATGTGGTCTTTGGTCATTGTGCAAGTGATGTGGTATCTAGCTATGTTTCTTCAACTATTGCATGCATTTTCAATTGTCTCCACTTTGGATGTATTCATTAATTTATGCTTGTTCTTAGGTAAGATCTTGCAAATGTTGTGAATGAAGTCTTATGATTGTGTACTTTCGACTGTGCATTAGTTTATGCATATTTCTTGTATGAAGGACTCTCTCTATATGTTGCTTACTACAATGCCCTTGCTAGTAACCCAAGGACCAATACTCCTGAATTCAGAAGAGGGACTCTTTTTTCAGTCTCTATTTTTGGTTGGTTTTATTTTTTATAGATTACTCATTCTGATTTAGTGCTTCGCAGGGTTTTTTTGTCACTGTGTTTCAAAAGTTTACTTTTACTAGTGTGTGGCCATTGCTACCTTCACAAACTCTTGATTTACATTTAGCTATCAACTTGTCATGCATCTCAAAGGAAGTCGTTTAATTTAGCTAGATTTTGTCAATTCCACTGATAAGAATCTGTTAAACTAAGCCCAATTGTTCAATGAATACACTTACCACATGTTACATGAGTAGAAGTTTACAGGTGTTAGTTGGCACAATCTCTTACACAATTTGAAATTTTAAGCCCAATTGTTTAGCGACTATAGTTATCACATTTTCAATGAACGGAAATTTCTGGATGTTAGTTGGCACAAGTTCTTACAAATTTTGAAAACTATGATAGTAGTATTAGTAGCTGGTAAGAGGCGTTTATGGCCCTATAGGTTACAAATGTTTTGAAGTGTTACTCTAAGTTGCATAGATTTTGGATACAGATACTGTATCTGAAATCTATATCTATATCCACAAGGTGATAGTTTTACTACACTAGTAAAAAATGAGTAATTAGCTACTACGTGACTAAAAATTGTAGTCACGACAGGTTTTTCAAGCGATTTACTACTAAATATGAGCAATTTTAATTCACCCAACTATAAACGACTAAAATTAATGACTAATTTAGTCACCAGTTAACAAATATGACTAGATAATAAGTGACAGAGTTAAAAATGACTAACATAAACAACCAATTTAGTCACCTCATAAAAAATGACTAACTAGAAGAATATGAATTAATAATTTATGTTAGTCATTTTTAATTGTGTCAGGACGGGGTCATCCACATATATAATATCCTACAAAGATAGTGAACATGTTAAATATACCTCATATATTTCACTATGTCTTCAATTTATGTTAGTCTCACAACCATTGGGCCATAACATTAAGTGGGACCAATTATAACCTAAATCTGCATTCTTTATTTATTTAATTTGAAAGTGAGTTTTATATAGTTTATTGAAATGTTTTTGCACCATATGGTTTGACACTACTTATAGCATTCCATCCATTTACACAAGATTTCTTCAATCTTCCATATATCCTAATTCAAAGTGTACATTCAAAATTCACTAGTTTAAGGAAGAAATTGTTGACTAGCCTATGTTTTGTTATCTCTCAAATGTATATCTCTGATCATTTGTATCCCTAAAATTGACAGAGAAATTCCTATACCACCCAAGTTAGAATTAGTAGTACAATATAATGCAATATACTTTGGGGAGTCTATGGATATGTCTAGTAACGTGCATGTCAATACCAGACTAATCAAGGACTGAGGATCAACCTAAATAGAAAAAATCTATTGTTTTGGACCATATCCATACATCTCTAGAGGTAAATAACAATGACAAGGTACGCTTACTTGGAGCACTCTATATATAAATCCACAAAACATATAACTGTATTACATACATGATTGTGAATTTTATGGGATGAAAGGGCTCAATAAATAATATTATATTTGAGGTGATCGCTCATTCACAAATTGAATGTGACATCCTACAGGTTAGGTGCCTAGTTAATCTAGTTTATAACCATTCATTCCTTCCAATCATAATAAATTTCATTTATTGGGGGTGTCCCCCAACCTTAGAATTGAATCCATCTAACTAATTTTGAAATCCATATTCTATTATAATGCCATTATTATTTTATATGATTCCATTTCCATTTCATTTCTCTATTTCTTACCAATGAATCAGTTTGAAGAACTAAAGGTATTGCACACTATGAATGATGCTATAATAGTTATATGGTATCAACAAAGAGGAACTCGCCTAGTTAATTCTCAATATAAAAGGTCAATCAAGAATGTTGAGTATGCTCATGATGGCCACATTGAGTTGACCTAATATCACCTTTGGGATC